>SJXQ01003142.1:0-53179 GCA_006408695.1 Aepyceros melampus | reverse complement strand
TTTAAACAAGTCTAAACTTGGAGTTCAGTCCTGGGTGTTCATTGGAGGGACTGATGTTGAAGCTGAAACTCCAATATTTCGGCCACCTCATGCGAAGAGTTGACTCATTGGAAAAGACCCTGATGCTGGGAGGGATTGGGGGTGGGAGGAGAAGGGGATGACAGAGGATGAGATGGTTGGATGGCATCACCGACTCGATGGACATGAGTTTGAGTGAACTCCGGGAGTGGCTGTGATTCTTGGGATCGCAAAGAGTCAGACACGACTGAGCGACTGAACTGAACTGAAAACTTCACTTAATTCTCACTCTTCCAAGCTAAACCTGCCCCTTCTGGAACCCATGTTTGTGCATGGAGTCAATTCTCACCCAATACCTAAGGATCATCCTGGATGCTATCTACTCCTGGCCTCCCCCTTCCATCAATCATCCAACTCTCAGGTTCTGCCTCATAAATCACTTGGCTCATGCCTCCACCTGTGCTTAAAAACAGTTTTAATAATTGTGGAATACAACTTACAAGAAATAGCATAAAATTCAAATAAACCATATATTTTTTAAAAGCCATGTAGCTATCATTTGGGTCAAGGAAAAGAACATGCTAAAATTCCAGAAGCCCTTGACTTGTCTTCTTTGGATAACATCCACTTCCTACTTCTTTGTGGGGCAACCACTAAGCTCATTTTAGGGGGATCACTCCTTGATTTTCTCCTCAGTTTTATCACGAATACCTATTATCTCTAAACTGCTGAGTGCAACTTTCCTGTTTGTGAGCTGTGTATATCCTTCCATTCTGTGATTTTTATTTTACTTGTTCATTTACCAATATGATCTTGAGTTTCATCCATGCTGTTGGTCATGTTCAGTGCTATGTGGTGCTCCACGACAGACACATGGAGTACTTTTCCTGGTTGTTCACTTGGCGGATATTTGGAAGGTCCTAGTTTTGAGCTGATCATAGTGACCTCACTACAAACACTCACTGCCCCTCCGTTGCTATGCATGCCGGAGGGTCCCAGGGTATCTTCCTTGGGGTGGGTGAGTGCTGGTCCCAATTACTCAGCTCACCGTTAACTTGGAGTGTAAGTACAATATGAATTCAGAAGTGATTTTGCAATAACTGATCGATTTCTCTCTTTTTTTTTTTTCCAAATGACTTCCTTTCTTTTCCCTTTCATACTGAGGAACTTTTCAAGAAGCAGATCTGTTGTTCTTTTTCTACTTAGCATTTTTCCATGGCTCCTCTTGGTTTTAGACAAATCTAAATTCTCTGACAAGGGCATTGTGGTCAGATGTCTGCCCACCGCTCCAGACTTCAGTTCTGCCATTTGCAGCCCTCAGCTCCACCTGTCATCCACACAGAAGTGCTTGCAGATACTGAAACACAACAGGTTCTCAATACCTGGCCCTTTACACATAGTTTTTCATTTAAATCAAATCCCCTAGGAGATTATTTCCTCATTCCTAGCCTGAGTTCAGTTCATGTCCCCAGCATTTTGAAATTACTCTGATTGTATCACTGTGGCTACTGAGCTATGTTAGAAGTGCCTGTTTACATTTTATTTATTCATATCCTGCCTTCTTATGCAAAGGGATTGTATAGATAAAATAGAGTAAAAATAGAGCTGTAAGTAGATAAAAATCAGAATAAAGCAAAGTGTAGCTAGATTACATGATAAAGAGGGGGGCATTGGAAATGAGATATGAAGGCTAGGGAATTCCATGTGGTCATTAAAATTGGACCCCTATATCTACTGAGACTCAGAGACCATAAAGCAGATAAATGCTTTCTCCACCATACAGTAAGGGTAAAGAAATTGAAGTTGCTCAGTCATGTCTGACTCTTTGCAGCCCCATGGACTGCAGCCTACCAGTCTTCTGTCCATGAAATTTTCAGGCAAGAGTACTGGAGTGGCCATTTCCTTCTCCAGAGGATCTTCCTGACCCAGGGGTCAAACCCAGGTCTCCCACATTGCAGGCAGACGCTTTACCATCTGAGCCACCAGGGAAGCCCTGCAGTAAGGGTAGGGGTTGTATATTTCATCTCTGCATCCCCAGTGCTGGGACCCCCTTTCTTCAGGTTGGAGCGGACACTTAAAAAATTAGTCACCTTTGGGCACTGCAACCTTATTTATGCACTTTAGAATGAAAACAGAATGTATGTTCAGTTCAGTTCATTTCAGTTGCTCAGTAGTGTCAGACACTATGCCATCCCATGGAATTCAGCACACCAGGCCTCCCTGTCCATTACCAACTCCCAGAGTTTACTCAGACTCATGTCCGTTGAATCAGTGATGCCATTCAACCATCTCATCCTCTATTGTCCCTATTCTTTCATCCTCTATTCTCCTCCTGCCTTCAATCTTTCCCAGCATCAAGGTCTTTTCTAGTGACTCAGTTCTTCGCATTAGGTAGCCAAAGTATTGGAGTGTCAGCTTCAACAACAGTCCTTCCAATGAATAATCAGGACTGATTTCCTTTAGGATGGACTGGTTGGAGCTCCTTGCAGTCCAAGGGACTCTCAAGAGTCTTCTCCAACACCACAGTTCAAAAGAATCAATTTTTTGGCACTCAGCTTTCTTCATAGTCCAGCTCTTATATCCACACATGACTACTGGAAAAACCATAGCTTTGACTAGACGGACTTTTGTTGGCAAAGTAATGTCTCTGCTTTTGAATATGCTGTCTAGGTTGGTCATAACGTTTCTTTCAAGGAGCAAGTGTCTTTTAATTTCACGGCTGCATCATCATCTGCAGAACAAAAACTGGAGCCCAGTGATTTGGGCTTCAGTGATTTTGGAGCCCCCTAAAATAAAGTCTGTCTCTGTTTCCACTGTTTCCCCATCTATTTGCCATGAAGTGATGGGACCAGATGTCATGATCTTACTTTTCTGAATGTTGAGCTTTAAGCCAACTTTTTCACTCTCCTCTTTCACTTTCATCAAGAGGCTCTTCAGTTCTTTGTTTTTTGCCATAAGTGTGGTATCATTTGCATATCTGAGGTTACTGATATTTCTCCCAGCAATCTTGATTCCAGCTTGGGCTTCCTCCAGCCCAGCATTTCTCATGATGTACTCTGCATATAAGTTAAATAAGCAGAGTGTCAATATACAGCCTTGATGTACTCCTTTTCCTATTTGGAACCAGTCTGTTGTTCCATGTGCAGTTTGAACTGTTGCTTCCTGACCTGCATACAGATTCCTCAAGAGGCAGGTCAGGTGGTCTGGTATTCCCATCTGTTTCAGAATTTTCCACAGTTTACTGTGATCCACACAGTCAAAGGCTTTGGCATAGTCAATAAAGCAGAAATAGATGTTTTTCTGGAACTCTCTTGCTTTTTTGATAATCCAGCGGATGTTGGCAATTTGATCTCTGGTTCCTCTGCCTTTTCTAAAACCAGATTGAACATCTGGAAGTTCATGGTTCACATACTGTTGAAGCCTGGCTTGGAGAATTTTGAGCATTACTTTACTAGCATGTGAGATGAGTGCAATTGTGCAGTAGTTTGAGCTTTCTTTGGCATTGCCTTTCTTTGGGATTGGAATGAAAACTGACCTTTTCTAGTCCTGCAGCCACTGCTGAATTTTCCAAATTTGCTGGCATATTGAGTGTAGCACTTTCACAGCTTTATCTTTTAGGATTTGAAACATCTCAACTGGAATTCCATCACCTCCACTAGCTTTGTTCATAGTGATGCTTCCCTAAGGCCCACTTGACTTCACATTCCAGGATGTCTGGCTCTAGGTGAGTGATCATATCATTGTGATTATCTGGGTTGTGAAGATCTTTTTTGTATAGTTCCTTTGTGTATTCTTGCCACCTCTCCTTAATATCTTGTGCTTCTGTTTGGCCCATACCATTTCTGTCCTTTATTGTGCCCATCTTTGCATAAAATGTTCCCTTGGTATCTCTAATTTTCTTGAAGAGGTCTCTAGTCTTTCCAATTCTATTGTTTTCCTCTCTTTCTTTGCACTGATCTCTGAGGAAGGCTTTCTTATCTCTCCTTGCTATTCTTTGAAACTCTGCATTCAAATGGGTATATCTTTCCTTTTTTCCTTTGCTTTTTGCTTCTCTTTTTTCACAGCTATTTGTAAAGCCTCCTCAGACAGCCATTTTTCTTTCTTGCATTTCTTTTTCTTGGGGATGGTCTTGATCACTGTCTCCTGTACAATGTCACGAACTTTTGTCCATCATTCATGAGGCACTCTGTCTATCACATCTAATCCCTTGAATCTAGTTCTCACTCCCACTGTATAATCATAAGGGATTTGATTTAGGTATGTATGTTAGACTCACTGAATCATTTGGATGGATGAGTGTTATCTGCCAACTGTAATTCCTAAGTCACTTGTCTGCAGGGGCAAACTGTCAACAAAAATTAGTAAGACTGACCAGGGGTAGGAGGTATGAGGCACTTGCTGGCCTCTGGTGACAAGGAGAACTCCTGCTTTCTGTAAATGGGGAGCACACAGTTGCCATATTATATAGATTTCCAAAAGAAAAACAGATGCTAGGATTTTTAAAAATTTATTTTTAATAATACTGTGTTGTAATACGGTATTTAGTAATAATAATATTGTGTTTAGTAATATTGTATTTTTAATAATACTGCATTTTTATAATACTGTGTTGGTTTCTGCCATATATCAACATGAATCAACCACAGGTATACATATGCCCCCTTCCCTCTTCAACCTTCCTCCACTCCATCCCACCCCACTAGGTTGTTGCAGAGCACCAGTCTGAGCTCCCTGTGTTATACAGCAAATTCCCACTAGCTCTCTATTTTACATAAGGTAGTGTATATGTTTCCATGCTAGTCTCTCCATCTGTCCCACCTCTTCTTGCCCCGCTGTGCCCACAAGCTGTTCTCTGTGTCTGGATCTCCACCTCTGCCCTACATATAGATGCAAGGTCATATGTATGCATTAATATACAATACAATATTTGTTTTTATCTTTCTGACTTACTTCACTCTGCACAAGAGGCTCTAGGTCCATCCAACTCATTAAGACTGACTCAAATGTACTCCTTTTTAGGCCGAGTAATATTCCATTGTACACATATACCACATCTTCTTTATCCATTCACCTGTCAATGAACATCTAGGTTGTTTCCAGGTCCTAGCTACTGTAAATAGTGCTGCAACGAACATCAGAGTACATGTGTCATTTTCAATTATGGTTTTCTCAGAATATCTGGCCAGTAGGGGGATTGTTGGGTCATATGGTAGTTTTATTCTTAGTTTTTAAAGAAGTCTCCATACTGTCATCCATAGTGACTGTATCAATTTATATTCCCACCAACAATTTATATTCCCACACCCACTTCAGCATTTGCTGTTTGTAGATTTTTTGATGATGACCATTGTGACATATTCATTGGAAGGACTGATGCTGAAGCTGAAACTCCAATACTTTGGCCACTTGATGTGAAGAGCTTACTCTTTTGAAAAGACCCTGATGCTGGGAAATGTTGAAGGCGGGAGGAGAAGGGAATGACAGAGGATGAGATGGTTGGATGGAATCACCAACTCAATGGACATGAGTTTCAGTAAACTCTGGAAGTTGGTGATGGACAAGGAAGTCTGGTGTGCTGCAGTCCATGCAGACAAAGAGTCTGACAAAGAGTCAGACATGACTGAGTGACTGAAGTGAACTGATTGCGACTGATGTGAGGTGATAGCTCATTGTATTTTGATTTTCATTTCTCTAACAATGAGCAATGTTGAGCATCTTTTCATTTGGTTATTAGCCATCTGTATGTCTTCTTTGGAGAAATGCCCGTTTAGGTCTTCTGCCAAGTTTTCGGTTGGGTTATTTATTTTTCTGGTATTGAGTTGCATGAGCTTCTTATATATTTTGGAGGTTAAACTTTGTTGTTTCATTACTGCTATTTTCCCCATTCAGATGCTGGGATATTTTAAACGTGAGATTTTTCTAGCTTTTAAAAGTTGGCAACTAATTTTGTAATTCTTGTGCTTAAAAATACTGTAGAGGTCTTAAGTGAATGGGCCAAACAGATCTCAACAGTTTGCATCTTGGAGTTGCCTGGAAATGAAACCAATAATGGAGAGCCTTTTAAATCAAATAAACATAAAGAGAAAGAAAGAATAGCCAAAATATTCTCTTTATTATTATTTATTTATTGGCCACACTGTGTGGCTTGTGGGATCTTAGTTCCCCCAACCAGGGATCCAGCCTATGGCCCTGCAGTGGAATGCAGGGTCCTAAACACTGGAGCAGCAGGGGATTCCAAAATAACTTTTGTAAGCTTAAATATTCTCATTTTCCAGTTTCTCTGAATATTTTTAATGTAGTTGGTAAAAGAGCACTCAGGTTTAAGAAACTGTGGCATAATAAGAAATACATGCTTGGTTATTGTTTCTGCTCCCTGGCACACAGTTACTAAAACGCTTGGAATCTCCAGAGTGATGAGTGTCATATTTGCTAATGAGAAGACTGGTGGCTGAGGACACTGAGATTGCTCTAAAATGAGGGCTCATCTCTGGAAAGTCCAAGCCTTAATTAGCGGCTGGGAACTTTCAGCCCCAATCCCTGACCTCCCTCTAGAGAAGAGAAAGAAGGTGGAGATTGACTTAATCATTAGTGGCCAATGACTTAACCAGTCACGCCCATTGAATGAAATCTCTATTAAAATCCCTACACAGTGGGGTTCAGGGAGCTTCTGAGTTGGTGAATGTGTAGAGATGCTGGGAGAATCGAGCACTGCCTCCTTTACCCCCATAGCCTTGTCCCACACATCTCTTCACTTGGCTGCTCCTGATTTTCATCCTTCATAATAAAATATCTTTCTGAGTTCTGGAGCCACTCTAGCCAATCACCAAGCTGGAAAGGAGGGTAGTTGTGGGAATAGCTGACCTTGTAGCAAAGTCCAACAGGAGTGTGGATACCCAATCCTTGTGATTGGCCTCTGAAGTCAGGACAGTCCTGTGGGACTGAGTGGGCCCATACACCTGTGGGATCTCGGCTAGTCTAGGTAGTGTCAGAAGTGAATTGAATTGTAGGACACCCAGTGGGTGACTGAAGAGTTGGAAAACTGATTTTACTGTGAAAACTCTCACACATTTGTGTCAGATGTGTTGTGAGTAAAACCATACCATTGAAGTATTCGAAACTGTCTATTAGCAACTGCTCTCAGTGACCCAAAAGGACCAGGAGGTAGAAAACAATTTATTTTGAAACCAACATGGGTTCATAAGCTAGGTTTTCTCATGACCACTACCTGAGAGGCTGCCATGCACACAGGCTGAACACACGGGATAAGGATCTTAGATTTTCCTCCTGCACATTGCACCCCCTTCCTTCAAGCCACTCACTATGTCCTGCTATATGGACCAGCAGTCGTATGTACTGTCTCTTGACCCTTTAATCTTAACTTGGGAAATTTTACCTCTAGCCAATAAGAGAAATTTTTATTTCTCTCAGGAAAATGCACTAAGATGGAGAATATCCACATTCCATTTTATTCTGTGGATGAGCACCGAAGAATTGGTGCTTTTGAACTGTGGTGTTAGAGAAGACTCTTGACAGTCCCTTGGACTGCAAGGAGATCCAACCAGTCCATCCTAAAGGAGATCAGTCCTGGGTGTTCATTGGAAGGACTGACGCTAAAGCTGAAACTCCAATACTTTGGCCACCTCATGCGAAGAGTTGACTCATTGGAAAAGACCCTGATGCTGGGAGGGATTGGGGGCAGGAGGAGAAGGGGATGACAGAGGATGAGATGGCTGAATGGCATTACTGACTCAATGGACGTGGGTTTATGTGAACTCCAGGAATTGGTGATGGACAGGGAGCCCTGGCGTGCTGCGGTTCATGGGGTCGCAAAGAGTTGGCCGTGACTGAGTGACTGAACTGAACTGAAACTCTTTTTAATCAACACTTTCTCATTTTTCACTTTCTCCATAGCAGTCTTATGCATGAGAGTAAGTAGGGAGCCCTGGCGTGCTGCGGTTCAAGGGGTCGCAAAGAGTTGGCCGTGACTGAGTGACTGAACTGAACTGAAACTCTTTTTAATCAACACTTTCTCATTTTTCACTTTCTCCATAGCAGTCTTATGCATGAGAGTAAGTAAAGTTTTCTGAGGACACTTACTGTTTATTCAGTAAACCAGACAACTGTCATCCGGTAGTCTTATTTAATTTTTTGTTGTTGTTGTTAAATTGCTATAATGTGGTTCCTAAATCTCAAAATTCTAGAAAAATAAAGCTTCAGGGAAAGGAAGACTTATTTTATACAATAGCTAGGCAAAACCTAAAGTTATTAGAAGGAAAGAAGTCATAAAGACTAGAGCAGAAATACATTAAATAGAGATGAAGAAAGAAACATCAAAGATGAATGAAACTAAAAGCAGATTCTTCGATAAGATAAAATTTTGATAAAACTTTAGCCAGACTCATCAAGAAAAAAAGGGAGAAGACACAAATCTATAAAATCAGAAATGAAAAATAAGTTACAACTGACATCACAGACATACAAAGGATCATAAGAGAGTACTACAAACAACTTTATGCCAATGAAACAATCTTGAAGAAATGGATGAATTCTTAGAAAGGCACAACTCCCCAAGACTGAACCAGGAATAAATAGAAAATATGAAATCAGACCAACCACAAATACTAAAATTGAAACTGTGATTTAAAAACTCCCAACAAATAAAAGTTCAGGACCAGGTGATTTCACAGGTGAATCTATCAAACATGTTCAACACTGCTAATTATTAGAGAAATATAATTCAAAATCATAATGAGATATCCCCTCACAGAATGGCTATCATCAAAAAATCCACAAACAGTAAATGCTGGAGAGGGTGTGGAGACAAGGGAAACCTCCTACATTGTTGGTGGGGATGTAAATTGATGCAATCACTATAAAAAACAGTATGGAGATTCCTTAAGAAATTAAAAATAGGGTTACCATAGAATCCTGCTATCCTGATCTCTTCATCTCCCCCCATGAGTTCTCATTACAGTCAATACCCTTGATATTCTGTCTCTGATAAGTGCTGAAGAACTGATGCTTTTAAACTGTCATGCTGGAGAAGACTCTTGAGAGTCCTTGGACTGCGAGGAAATCAAACCTGTCAATCCTAAAGGAAATGAACCGTGAATAGTCATTGGAAGGACTGATCCTGAAGCTGAAGCTCCAATACTTTGGCCACCTGATGGGAAGAGCTGACTCATTGGAAAAGATCCTGATGCTGGGAAAGATTGAGGGCAGGAGGAGAAAGGGACAACAGAGGATGAGATCGTTGGTTGGCATCATCGACTAAATGGACATGAGTTTGAGCAAGCTGTGGGAGTTGGTGATGGATAGGGAAGCCTGGTGTGCTGCAGTCTATGGGGCTCCAAGGAGTTGGACATGACTAAGCAATTGAACAACATTTATTGTTTTATTGTTACCTGCCAAAACCCTAATTTCCTTCAGCTTAAGTACCATTCTTCTTTCAATCTATATCTAAGCAGAACTTGATCATAAAACCATTATTCAACTGGACTGACTGGTTTCATTTTAAATCATGGCCATGACCCCAAATAGACACTAATCCTATGAATCAATACTGGCTAGTTTCTTTCACCAGCAGTTTGCCAGTGTGCAGGCCTAGCTTGAAGACAGATCAATAGAATTTGCCCCATCTGAATAACAGAAAAATAAATAAATAAATAAAACCAAAGAATAGAGCCTCGATGATCTGTAGGACAGGACTACATAACAAAGATCCAACATTCATATTATTGGACTCCAAGAAGGAGAGGAGAGCATAGAGGTACAAAGATACTCTAAGAAATAATGGCTTAAAACACCCAACATTTTTCAAATGACACAAACTTGTAGATTCAAGCAGCTGCACAAATTCCAATTAGGATAAGCAAAAGGAAATCCATGGCAAGACACATCAAGATTAAGTTTCTGAGATCTAAACACACACTCACAGATAAATGACACATTCCCTATAATAGGGTAACATTGATTCAGATGACAGTAGGTTTCTCATCAGAAACCACAGAGGCCAGAAGGATGAGCCACAGTGTTTTTCAAGGGTTAAGAGAAAAAGAACTATCAACTGAAGAGAAAACCAAGGACCTTTTCCTATAAAGGGAACCTGAAAGAATTTTTTCTAGAAGACCCACCCTGAAAGATTGCTAAATGCAATTCTTCAAACAGAAAGGAAACACAAATTAAAGAATCTTGGAACATTAGGATGGTGGAAGGAAAAATGGAGGGAGCAGAAATATGAGCACACAAACTAGACTGTACTTTTGCTCGAGTTTTTTCCTTTTTTTCCCATATAAGTCAACATTCATTTATGATACATCTTTTCAAAGTAGGAATAGAAGAGAACTTCCTTACCTTGATAAAAGGTGTCTACCAAAAATCTATAGGAAACACGCTTAGTGGTGAAATGCCAATGACAGTCCTTTTAAAATCATAAATAAGACAATAATGTCCATTATCATTGCTTTTGTTATGTTCCTGGATGTTCTATTCAGTTCAATGAGACAGGAAGAATACATCAGAGTATAGGATTGAAAAGAAAAAAGCAAAACTCTCACTTTTCATAGATGATGCAGTTACAAATGGATTGAAAATTATCTACTGATACCTTTTTATAACTTTTATGATAGTTCAGCATGGAGAGGGCAATGGCACGCCACTCCAGTGTTCTTGCCTGGAGAATCCCATGGGTGGAGGAGCCTGCTAGGCTGCAGTCCATGGGGTCGCTAAGAGTTGGACACGACTGAGCGACTTCACTTTTACTTCTCACTTTCATGCATTGGAGAAAGAAATGGCAGCCCACTCCAGTGTTCTTGCCTGGAGAATCCCTATGGGGTAGCACAGAGTCGACACGACTGAAGCGACTTAGCAGCAGCAGCAGCATGATAGTTCAGCAAGGATGCTGGATACACATGAATATTCAGAAATGATGTTCCTTTAATATTCAGCTACAAATGATTATAAAATATACTTTAAAAAATATCATTTAGTGTGGCAACAAAGAATAAGTCTAATGAAAATATGCAAGAACTTATGGTTATAACAAGAAAATTTTATTAAATGTTGAATAAATGAAGACATCTCATGTTCATGTGTTCATGAGTTTTTAAAATCATATATAATGAGTGAAGCAAATATTATGACACCATCCGATACTCAGGACAAAGATAAAAGTGGAGAAGGTAAAAGGATGTACATGGAAGAGGCATCCACAGTTCACTTGAAGGAGTAAGATAGGTCTAATGTTCACCCATTCAAAAAAAAAACCTCCTTTCTCAATGCCACATTACCTTCATTATTGCTCCAATTCTGTATTCCCTTCATTATTGCTCCAATTCTGATTGTCATTTCACAGCCCCACTTCTTAAGAGACTTTCATCAACCCACTGCAATTTTCTTTCTCCTCACACGGCTCCACCAAAATTGGTCTTTTCAAGGTCACTTGCAATTCTGGCAAGAGCTGACAACAACTGATACTTTCCCAAAGTGTCTCCTGTAATCAAAGACATTTTCCTGTCAGCTGTCTCTGATGTCAGGATTATTCAGAATATTTATTTTCTGAGTCATCCTCCTTCGTTGCCTTTGGTGCCTTGACAATAGAGCTATAATAGCTTTACACATTAAAGCACAAACACTCCTAATATCTCATACCCCAGCTGGCATTTTATCATCTGTAACTATTTGTTAAAACAGTTGAAACACTTGCAATTAAAACCTGCTCACGTCTACTGGAGTCTCAGCTTTGACACATTGCTGGAATCCCACAGTAGTGTGGGGAATGACAGCACTGCCCTTTATATTCCCGAGGCAAAGAACAAAACTCCAAATTCTCACTGTATATGGAATGAACTCTTACAAGAATTAAGCTTTGTCCTATCTTCCCACCGAAATTTTTTGATGTTATGCAAAATAATGGCAATCCTAAATGTGGGGCAAATATTATTCCTTTAATTTATTCTTATGTTGACAGCACTTCGAACTGAACTTTGAGTATTTGAGTTCAGTTTTAATTTGTAAAGATGTACAACTGAGCACAGAACAACCTCCAGTTGAATGAAGGTTATCCTCAGGAATTCTGTTTGTACCAAGCACTCATTTTTTTTTTTAAGTTGAAAAATAAAAGGAGGTAGAAGTGAAGATATACGTGTATGAAGTGTGTGTGTGTGTGTGTGTGTGTGTGTGTGTGTGTATGTATGGTATGAGGGAGAAGGAGAGACTGAGACAGGAAAAGGAGAATGGTAAGCAGGCAAATGAGAGTGAATCTTTGGAATTCATTAGCATGAGTTCCAAACTTGACTGTGTAACCTTGGGCAAGTTACACAGAATTTCTGAGCCTCACCTGTGAAATGGGAGAATAAGGCTGAGTTCTAGGGTTATGGGGCTGTGATAGTCACCAATACTGAGTGTCTTAGATCTAAGTCTTGCTGTCCTTGATCTCCATGTCAAAGAATCAAAGAACAGGTCTTCATGGTCTGAGTGTGCTGTGAGTTAGAACCTGCGAACCATGTCACTGCCATGTTGAACACTGAATTTTCAGTTCAAGGTCTCAGAGCTCTTTGACCTTCCACATGGCACTTGGCAGTTTTTAAGTTGGTAGCTGCCCCAGTGGCCTGGCCTCTGAGCAGCAGAGATGAGCAGAGACACTTGCTGTCTGAGCTGTCTAGGTCAGTGAAAGTGTTAGCCATTCAATTGTGTCTGACTTTTTGCAACCCCATGGACTGTGGCCTGTAAGTTTCCTCTGTCTTTGGAATTCTCCAGGCAAGAATACCGGAGTGAGTTGCCCTTCTCTTCTCCAGGGTATCTTTCCAACTCAGGGACTGAACCTGGGTCTCCCACATTGCTGGCCTATTCTTTACCATCTGAGCCACCATGTCAGTGAGCTGAAATTAAACCTTGGATATTCCAAGCTCTGAGACTTTCAGTTATGTATTGTCATGGCATAGCCGAGTCTCTGTTGTGTCAGATGCATAAGACAGTCAGAGGTCAGGGGCCTTTGGGGAGAGGAGACCACACATGTTAATGTTGCTTTTGTTGTGAAATTGACTCTCCTCTGTGTTTTAGAGAGTGCTGCAAACTGTCTTACAATTCCATCTTCTCTTAGGTACCTTCCTCTCTTGAAGTGTATAGTAGACTCAAGCTCATGTGAGGACAGAGAACAAAACTAACTTTCTGATAGAGCTGAGAGTTCAACAGAAGTAATCTGGTCATTGGATGGAGATATTAAACCCTCGTGGTAAGCCAGTGAAATGCACGTTCTGGTAAAATGTGATTGTGGATAGGTCCCTCCTGTTCCCTATGTCTGTTCTCATTTCACTAACCTTACAATAACCAGTCCCAGATTCTCTGTCATTCAAGTCATGGGACATTCCCACTGAAGACTTGGGACCCTTCTTGGTGTTTGTCATAATGGATGAGTTTGGACCACTTCCTATCACCAAATCCACAGGAAGGATGATGTATGCACTGAGCAGACAGATGGCTATCTTGCTGGAGTATGGTAAGTTCTTCTCATCTTTCTTTATGAATCATCTATGCCAGCTCTTTCAGTCCTATGGAACTTACAGTCATGATAGAGGACAACAAGCAAATGGGAACCATGCTGGCCATGGCTGGTACACATATTCATAAGCTTGAAAGAACTGAAGGACCCTGCCACAGCTGGCTGTGAAGGAAGCAGGCGAATACCACTGCCAACACCAATTGTCCTCCTTCTATCACCTGCCACGTTTCACACTTGCTATATTTACCATCCCAGAACATGGCTTTGATCATGTTACATCCTGGCTCCAAAATATTCCATGGCTCTCCACCTTCTGTGGAACATAGGCAAACTCCTACTCTGAGTAAACACAGGCCACATGGCTTAAATAACAGAGCCTTACTGTCCTTACTCCCGACTTCCAGAAGGCTGGAAGTCCAAGATCAAGGTGTCAGCAGTTTTAGTTTCTTCTGAGACCTCTCAGAAGAATGAGGGAGAGTCCATTGCAGGGAGAGTCCATTGCAGGGTGAGTCTCAGAATGAGGGAGAGTCCATTGCCGGCCCCTCTCCCAGTTTCCATGGTTTGCTGGTGAACGTTGGCATTCTTTGTCTTATAGAAGCATCACCCTGACCTCTGCGTTCAGCATCATGCAAGCTTCTCTTTGTGTGTGTTTGTCTCTGTGCCCAAGTTTATCTTTTGTATAAGGACACTAGTAATGTTGAATTAAGGCCCACTCTAATGACCTCATTGTAACTTGACAACATTAGCAAAGACCCTGATTCCAAGTAAGTCATGTTTGAAGGTATCAGGGGCTAGGACTTCAATGTATCTTTTGGATAGGACAGGGTCCAGCTCATGACACTGTCCTAGTCACCCAGTCAAGGCATCTTTTCTATCCTTTCTTTACTGTCTTGTATTCCAAATTTTGAGTTCCTTTCTGACTGTGCCTATTCTAAACAGACTGCTCAAATACCCCCTTGACTGAGAGGTTCCATCTTCCCTCTCAAGTCTATCCATCTTTTAAGACCCAACTACATTTGGGGCTTCCCAGGAGGCTCTGGTGATAAAGACTAGTGGTAAAGGAGAAGGGAATGACAGAGGATGAGATGGCTGGGTGGCATCACTGACTCATTGGACATGAGTTTGAGCAAGCTCTGGGAGATGGTGAAAGGGAAATCTGGCATGCTGCAGTCCATGAGGTCGCAAAGAGTTGGACATGACTAAGTGACTGAACAACAAAAATCTGGGGTTTCCCAGGTGTTATTAGTAGTAAAGAGCCTACCACCCCCTTCCAATGCAGGAGACAAAAGAGACAAGGGTTTGATCCCTGGGTTGGGAAGATCCCTTGGAGGAGGGCATGGCAATCCAACCCAGTATTCTTGCCTGGAGAATCCCATGGACAGGGAAGCCTGGTGGGCTATAGTGCACAGGTTCACAAAGAGTCAAAATGACTGAAGCACCTTAGCATGCATATATCACTTTTATAGAGGTTTTCGTAGATTTTTCCAACCCTTGGTAATATATGTGAACTTATTAAACTTGTTTTTTGCAGGTACTACAGTTTAGGGAACTATCCATAGACTTTGCTGCAATTCTTCTGTCTTGCAGGACTCTACAGCTCTTTCACCTGGAGAAGGAAATGGCAACCCACTCCAGTACCTTTGCCCGGAAAATCCCATGGACGAGGAGCCCAGTAGGCTATAGTCCGTGAGGTCGTAAAGAGTCGGACACGACTGCATGACTTCACTTCACTTTCACAGCTCTTTCATGGGTAGGAAAGACCTTTGCTCTAGGTCCCTGTGGGATGAGAGTCCATAAAGCCAAGAGAACAAGCCTACCCAGAGACTGCATCACCTTCTAGAGTATTCTTCCTGCCCCAAAGAGCCCTCAGGCTGCTCCCAGGACCCACTCTGCACCATCCTCCTGAAGGTGGACCACCCCACCTGGCCTCTGCCCCAGACCTGAGGGTGGCCAAGGGATGCTGGAGGTGATGGACAGAGCATGACTCTGCAGGCTGTGTAGATGCACACGGAAGAACCTCAGAGAGGAGAGGACAGAGCCAGCCAAGGGGAAAGGAGGCACATGAACAAGATCACACTCCAGGGCTGGAAGCTGGATCTTCTTGTGTCAATGCCTCCAAAGAAAAGGAGAATTTTAGATTTCAGTTTGGCTTCTAAGTTATTATGGAGGCACATTTGTCAAGGCAGAAGAGAGCATATTCTATTTAACAATTTGTAAGCTTGATTGATACCTTTAAAATATTTAACCTATCATACATGGGCCTCCATTTGTATTTTTGCTCAGGGGGTTCCAGCAGAACTTAGGAGTGGGTGTACTCCAGGCAACCCTTTTACTCTGTGTCTGATTGTGCATTTCCACCTGTTTTTTTTTTTTTTTTTTTTTTATGATGAGGGCAAGCCAAAGTTGGTCCTTCCTGACCCTTGAGCATTCTTTTTAGATGTTCCTGTTTGGTCTTGATATAACCATGCTTCGGCTCTCCTATTTTGTGCTGCTGATAATAAAATGTCTCCACTGGGATGGAGAGTCATCCCAATGAAAAGACTTAGAATGAACCAGTGGGACAAGGATCATGGATCCAAAACACACTTCCACAGTCAAAATATCTCCTGACAAGGGAAGAGGAAGTGTGGGTTCAGGCAAAGGGCTTAGTGGGGTGGGGGCTGATAGTGTTTCTCTGTGGTGAGGCTTCAGTCTCCTCATACACACCCGCTTGTGCTTGGTGTGGCAATAGGTGTCCATGCCTTCCCATACGTGGCTCTCACTGAAAGATCTGATGCTATGGGTAGCAAATGCCTCACATGGCCCCAATGACAGAAGCTATTTCCATTCTGTGTGAGTAGAAGAAAGGATTGACCAATGAGCAGGGATATCACTACCCTGAATCTATTTGGAAATTTTCAAAGGTAGACAAGATGCCTGAAAATTAATGCATATTATTGAAAATTATTGACAGAAGTCATTTAGTCAGATATAAAAGCATCTTGGTTTTTCCTTTCTGCGCGTGGGAGGAGACTGTGGCTTTTCTTTTCTCCTGCCCCAGTGTTGTCCTCTCAGCTGGGAGGGCAGCCAGGTCTTTCTGGTGATTTATGCCACCTTCTGGTTTCCATAGGCATCCTGCCTGAAGACTCTCCCCAGCCCATGTCCTCCCTTCCCCCTCAGGGACATAATGAAAGTGAAAGTGGCTCAGTCGTGTCCAACTCTTTGCGACCCCATGGACTGTATAGTCCATGGAATTCTCCAGGCCCGAATGCTGGAGTGAGTAGCCTTGCCCTTCTCCAGGGGTTCTTCCCAACCCAGGAATCAAACTGCAGTCTCCTGCATTGCAGGCAGATTCTTTACCAATTGAGCTATGAGGCATAAGTAATGAATGAGTTCCTATTTCCCCAGTGTACATTCATCACAGCTAAATTAATTTCACTTCCAAAAATTCATTTGCTCAAAATTAACCTCTGTCACCCTTTTATTCTCTCTTGTTTTCTCTTTGAAATCTCATCTAAATGTTTCTGCAAAATCTTTCTTCTTTTTCTCTTTCTATTCTATTTGTGGATCAAAAATTGACTTCTGTCATTGTTGGAGCAGAAGTGCACCCCTTTGAAGAATATTAAGAATGGAAAATATCTTCTTTTATGTATTTGGTACAAAAGGTATCTTGATCTTGTTCTCCATGGCTTACTCTGTGCTGGTTAAATGCAACTTCATTTTATTGAGAAGTACATCGAGTCCTGGGGATATTCTACAAGAGTTGTTTATCAGTTCCACAAGTCAATAACTAAGTAAATATTACGATTCTTTTTTATAGTATCACTTTAATGTACTCTTAACGTAAGGGGATTCAAATAACAATACAAGTAAGATAATGAAATACCATCAGTCACTAAATCAGGAGTTTTGATACACTTTCAGGTATCTAAGAAATTGTAAGCAAAAATTGGAGTGTAGACACACATATTAATCATTAGTTTTACTTTGTGTGGCAACGATTGCAATTTGCTCAATAATCACCTCTCTTTTCTTCCTTAGCCATAGAACCCTTATTTTATTGGGCATAACAAATCCAACTGTAAAATCCAAATTTCTGAACCTTCACTACTTGTTGGTATGGCTATGCCTGAATCCTGGACGCAGACTTAAGCAGGAGATGTTGGATGGGGCTTCCAGGAAAGCACCTTAAAAGAAGGAAGAATGACTGGCACATTTCCTCTTACCCTTTCACCTTTATACTTCTTCCTGCCTGGAACGCATACAGGATGGCTACATTCCGGCAGTCATATTAGATGATGAGGAGGTAGCGTTGAAGTTGGAAGCCATTCACCAGGCATGGTGAAACGGAACTTCAGAAGGAGTCTGGGATTTCTTTAAACTTGTTTATGCAGGATAAAAAAAAACAATCCCTATCTTTAAACTGCTGACGTATGACTTCTGTTCTTTTGGAGTTTAGTCTAATACTAGCTGATATGTTCCACTGCTCTCAAATGCAGGAAATATCACATTATTTTTTGAAATCAATATGGAATGAATTTCAAATCCCACTGAGCCTTTGGTAAGAAATTCAGCTATTAATAGATGAAGAGAAGTATAACAAATATCTCTGGATATGCCTAGAAAATGTGGTGGAAAGCGTCTGGTATTTGGCTCATCAGGGTGGTTGCTACCTTGTCTGTAAAATGGAAGGTGAAGTGGAAAACCAGAAAGGTATAAAATGGAAGGATTTTGATCTTGATTTGGGAGGAAGAAGGCAATCAGAGCCTACTAGATGGGGGTATAGCTAATGCCTTGATGTATTTGACAACAGGAGCATGACTTATGAGAAAAATGGTCTCAGTGAAAAGACAGCTTATGCTAGTGATTGTCTTTTAGTAAGTTGAAACTATTATGGATTTTACTACACCATAGTTACATAAAAAAGGCAGACAGCAGATAAGACAGATATCTGACCTCTTGCCATCTGAAGTCAAGGATGAAAAGGAGTTTGTTGTAAGCAATACATGTATGAGAGTCCTTATACAAATCCAGCACTGGCCTCTCACTTGAAATTAAGTAAGATGTTTTACTCCCCAAATATTTAAAACCACTGCTGAGTCTAGACATGGGTGGGGGGTATCAGTCCCAATTTCTAATCATTCAGCAGATGTTCAGATGATTCTGCCTCTGTTTTCCCATCTGTATAATGGTCGCAGAGGCATTCACCTCCACCCTAAAGAGGCCTGATTAGCACCAGCGATTTAATACATATCAGGCTTGGTGGAGCAAGAGAGCCGCAGAGACCAGTTGTCACTGCTGTTACAGTAATGATGATTGTCTGGGGCCTGGGTGTGTGTGAACTCCCAGAGGTCACGTTCTGACAGGCTGTCTCCCTGGGACTTTTTGCCTGGCACTTGCACCTGCCCAGGGAACAGGTTATGGAGTTCAGGCTTGTTTGGGTTTGCAGCAGGTAATGATAGTTTCAGAGGAGGTTGTGTTCTTGAACTCAGAGCTGGAGTTTGGGCGTTCACATCTGATTAATTTGCCCTTCTGACTCATTCCCTTGCTTGGAGAGCTGAGAACCAAGTCTGAACACAAGGAACTTGAATCACTATTTTTTTTTCCCCCTGGCAAAGCTGTCCAACGGGCTTATTTTCTCTAAATGCTACCTATGGTCACATTGAAAGAAAGCCCCAGTGGGGTCCTTCTGAGTCAACCACTTCATCCCTTTATTTCTTTTCAGCCTACTGTATTCCTTTACAAGAAAGAAAATTAGTCAACTGAATAGGTTTGCTAACACAGTACACAGATTGCAAGGGAAGTCATGGATGAGTCAGGAAATCATCTTAAACTTGTGTTTTTGGATGAGGGAGAGATACAAAGAGCACACCACTGATCTCTACTGAGTCTGAGTTGTAAACTCAGAGGATGGTTGAGTCCCCAGGTCCTGAGATGATATGACAAGAGGCGTGATGGGCTGCAAAGGGCCAGGAGCTGCCAGGAATGTCCCCTCTTCCTCACCTAGGCAGTCTTTTCTTGTGGTATCTGCTGTCTCCTGACCACAGGAACTTGTCCAAAGGCAGACTCTCAGAGTGTACTGAGCTGTAGAGCATTTAACATGAATGGATAAGAAATTGGAGAAAGAGCTGTCTTCTCTGGGCTCAGGTCTCCTGCAATCTATAAACTACTTGGTGGATCCTGAGCTTCATTCTTCCCATTACGCCTGCATCACAGGAGGTCTTCCTTTCCTGGGACACAGGGCGTTCATTTCCCTCCGTGAAAAGGGCTATGCTGGAAGGCAGCTGGGCCAGCCTGGCCAGGGAGTTGCAAGATGTGAATGAGAGGGAAAGGACCTAACTGACTTATGAGTAGGTGAAGGTGAAGTCGCTCAGCCATGTCCAACTCTTTGCGACCCCGTGGACTGTAACCTACCAGGCTTCTCCGTCCATGGGATTCTCCAGGCAAGAATACTGGAGTGGATTGCCATTTCCTTCTCCAGGGGATCTTACCGACCCAGGGATCGAACCCAGGTCTCCTGCATTGGAGGCAGATGCTTTAACCTCTGAGCCACCAGGGAAGCTTATGAGTAGGTAAATCATACATATTTACCATGTCAGGCAGTAGGTGGAATGCAAATGGGATAAAAAGGAGCATTGAGAGGTAGCGGAAGCTGTTGGTACTCTGCCCACAGCCCTTGTCTCAGGCAAGACTTTCTCTGGATACTGTGCCACTGGGCTGCTGCAAGAAGGGGGCAGAACTTCTCTGGAGTTAGTAAGCCCCCTCCAAAACCCTGGAAACTGGCTGTAGCCAATGAACACCCAGCTAGCTCAGTCAGTTGATCATGAGACTCTTAACCTTGGAGTCATGGGTTCGAGCCCAATGTTGTACCATGTCAGGCAGTAGGTGGAATGCAAATGGGATAAAAAGGAGCATTGAGAGGTAGCGGAAGCTGTTGGTACTCTGCCCACAGCCCTTGTCTCAGGCAAGACTTTCTCTGGATACTGTGCCACTGGGCTGCTGCAAGAAGGGGGCAGAACTTCTCTGGAGTTAGTAAGCCCCCTCCAAAACCCTGGAAACTGGCTGTAGCCAATGAACACCCAGCTAGCTCAGTCAGTTGATCATGAGACTCTTAACCTTGGAGTCATGGGTTCGAGCCCAATGTTGGGTGCATAAAATTTGGGGAAGGAAATGGCAATCCACTCCAGTATTCTTGCTCAGAGAATTCCATGGACAGAGGAGCCTGGCAGGCCTAGTTGAAGGGGTTGCAAAGAGTTAGACATGACTGAACGACTAACACACTTTACTGTACTGAGAGACAGGATCCAGTGGACAATTGCTCAGATTGCAGTGACTCAGAAGCAAGTGTTTTAGAGCGTTCCCCAGGTAACCTACTCAGCAATGCACCTTCCACCCAGGCATGTGCTGAGAAAGCCTTAACAGCTGGCTCTCCAGAAAAGCACAAGTGTTGGCATTCATAGACTTTGCTGGTTCCCACCACACAAACACTCCCACCCAACTGAATTCAAAGTGTCAGCTGTGTCAATGCCACCCTAGAGGGTTGGCAGCTTTGGGAGCTAGCTGATAGGAAAATGTGCTAAAATAGTTAGGGAGCCAGGAGTGTTAGCAGCGCTTTTTGTTTTTGATACAGTTGATGTAATTGCATGTTGATATCACAATTTTTAATAATAGCTGGCCTTAACAACTAGCTTGCAAAACCCTGAAAATTTAACAAGCTGGCTCCCTGCTGCCTTCCCCTCCCCTGTCTGTCTTCACTCCCTTGTGCCTCCAGGGGCTGCTTCCTCAATTAATGACTCACATTGGCACTCTACTCTAGGGGGAAGAAGAAATCCTCCTGAAGAAAACGAGCCCTTGTGGCTGCTTCATCTACACTTCGGTCCAGCTGACCTCAGACTTGGTCCTTGACCCCAGATTCCTGCTTTCTTCTGCTGGGACTTTCCACAGTCCCTTGTGTGACTCCTCTCCTCTCCTGGGACAAAACAGGCAGGACCCATCCCTGCTCTCTTGCTCGGTTTCTTCTTCCTAGAAACATGAGGAGCCTCTGTCAGCCTGATGGGCTGGCTACCTGGGGCACCCTGCTTCTAGTTACAAGTGCCCTACATCTGGGCGATGTCAGAGGGTAATACATGTGTATGCATGTGTAGAGAAGTGTATAAAAGTGTAAGCATGCATAAGAGAGTGTGCACAATTGTATATGTGTAAATGTGCATGTGAGTGTATGTGTATGTTTGTCAGGGTAAGTTGTGCGCGACTATATATGAATTGTATGTGAGCATATGTGTGTTTGAGCAACCATCTGTGTTTGAGTGCGTGTTTGTGTATGAGCAGGGTTCCCTGGTGGCTCAGATAGTAAAGAGCTTGCTGGCAAAGTGGGACACTTGGATTCAATTCCTTGGTGGGGAAGATCCCCTGGCAGAGGAAATGGCAACCCACTCCAGTATTCTTGCCTGAAGAATCCCATGGACAGAGGAGCCTGGTGCGATGCTGTCCATAGCATCGTGAGGAGTTGGATATGACTGAGTGACTAACACTTTCGTGTATGAGGGTGTGTGTGTAAACATGTATATTTGTGTAACTACGTGCAGGTGTATTAGCGTGTGTGTTTTGTGTGAGTGTGTGAGAAGAACATGGGTATTTATGAATGTGTATGAGTGTGTGCATGAGTGAGCGTTTGTGGTATCAGCACCTCTTGCCTCTTCCTCTAGCAGCAAGCTGCATGCTGTTTTTCTTTGGGGCACCACCCTCAAGCCCCATGTGGTCCCTTCAGGGCTTCCAGTTTGGGTGGCCTGACCCCACATGGGCAGAGAAAGAAGAGAAGGGGCACCGGGGCTGGGAGAGCTGACCAGTACCCCTATTCTTAGCCACAGTGATTGACAGGAGAACAGGAGGCAAGAACAAGGTTTCTGGGAGTCTCATATGGAGGGGCTGTAAGATAGATTATTCTTGTGGAACTTGCTGCTCAGGGGAGGGAAGAGCACGGGTATGGTTGGGAGCTGCTTAGCACCTGTTTATCTGGCAAAGAGACGAGTGATGCTGTGCTAGGTGAGGGGATTGAGGGAGGGAGATAAGGGGATAGCAGTTATGAGGATGGCTGTATCATTAGGGGCATTAGGATGAATCAGCTCCTTCCCAAGGTCTCTGGGGCTCCCCCAGAACCTGGGCTTATACAGCTACTTGCCCTGTGAGACATGGTTGTGATAAGCATCTGAGAGAGCTAAAGATCAAGGAATTGTACCCCTAGAAGGGTTACTGATTTCCTTCCTGGGAAGAGGCACAGCAGGGTTGAGATGGGAACAAGATAAAACAGATCTGGGGTGCCTCTCCAATGCTCCCATGCCTAAGCTGCCTTGGATGTCAGATGTATTCTACATCTGTCCATGCTCAGGACTACTAGCCATGACCCCAAGGGAGCTGAAAGCTAGTTTCACAGCTCCCTGCAACAAAGGGGCAGAGTCTCCCTAAAGTGCCTGTGGTCCACTGACCTGGCTTCAGAAGATGTAGGTGTTATGAGCAAGGATCCTCTGCACCTTCCCTCTGGCAGGCTGCCAGGAGGCATATGGCTTTGAAGGGCAGTGGTGGCAGAGGCCAGAGAGGGACGTCCTGTCCTGTACCCGAGCCCCCCTGTACTGCCTGTACTGTCATGGCTCAGAGTTACCCTACCTGGTCCTCAGGCCTTTCCTGGGATGCACGCTTTCTTGTGCTGTTTTATAAATGCCTTTCCTGCTTGACTCAGCGAGGGCAAGGAATTGTCGTTCCATCGCTCAGTCGTCTCCAACTCTTTGTGACCCCATGGACTGCAGCATGCCAGGCTTTCCTGTCTTTTAATGTCTTCTGGAGCTTGCTCAAATTCATTTCCATTAATTTAGTGATGCCATCCAACCATCTTATCCTCTGTTCCCGCCCCCCACCCCCTACCCTGTCTCCTCCTGACTTCAGTCTTTCCCAGCATCAAGTTCTTTTCGAAAGAGTTGGCTGTCACATCAGGAGGCCAAAGTATTGGAGCTTCAGCTTCAGCATCAACCCTTCCAATGAATATTCAGGTTTGATTTCCTTTAGGATCAACTGGTTTGATCTCCTTGCAGTCCAAGGGACTCTCTTGAAGACGTAGGGCAAGGAGGATTGTTTGCAAATACAGACTCAGTTAAGTAACTGTGTTGTAGACTGGCTCGCCCCCCACCCCCTACCCTGTCTCCTCCTGACTTCAGTCTTTCCCAGCATCAAGTTCTTTTCGAAAGAGTTGGCTCTCACATCAGGAGGCCAAAGTATTGGAGCTTCAGCTTCAGCATCAACCCTTCCAATGAATATTCAGGTTTGATTTCCTTTAGGATCAACTGGTTTGATCTCCTTGCAGTCCAAGGGACTCTCTTGAAGACGTAGGGCAAGGAGGATTGTTTGCAAATACAGACTCAGTTAAGTAACTGTGTTGTAGACTGGCCTCTGCTGTTTCATCACAGAAAACACCCTTGGCTGTGTCCTGCAGGCAAAGGGCAGGTTAGGTCTCAGTCGCTCAGTTGGGACTGGCAGAAGAACAGGAGCATAGGCTGTTGCTAAGAGACGGAAACTGCAAGGACGCTGACAACAAGATTTCTTCCCTGAATCTGTGTATTGGACCAGTCCAAGAACCTGGGCGATAATGGAGAGGGATGGGTACTTAGAACAAGAATTCCATGGACTCTGAGAACCACATGATGTCCTATCATATCATAAAAAGCAATGTGCTCTGAGCTCTTTCTGTGTGCCAGACAAGTGACATTACATCATCAAACCATTACGGTCTCTGGAAAGCTATAAAAAAGCCATTCGTATCCCTGGGGTCTAGATGATGCCACTAACTTAGGTAACCTCAGGCACACAAGGTGACAAAATAACAAGCTAGTCAGTGAGAGAGGCAGGAATTCTGTTGTCCTAATCCAGAGTCACCTCTGGGTAGGTGCGTGGGAATTTGCATTTTAACTTCTCGCCCCTCCCCCCACCACTAAAGGGTTGGTTATGCACCTTGGTTGGAGAACCATAGCTTTACTTAAAGAGTATGATCATTAGATTGTGAAACCTGACTTAATTTTTACATATATTGTCGCATGTGATTTCTAAAGGATGCATGCTTTTGAGATTCTACCCAGTGTCACCTGACCCAGACGTGGCCTCCACCAGCACCTTACCTGCAGCACCTTTGTGGTACCCTCAGGGCCTCTTCAGCCTCCCCTGGATTCTGTTGTCTGAATGTTTGTCTCACTCAGGCTGCTTGGTTGCGAGAAAACCTTGATGAAATCAACATGCCCTTGAACATGTTTCCAGTTGTCCAGAATCAATTATGGTGAACCCGGGGTAAGTTGCGACAGCCACTCTGTTTGGACCTGGCACACAGAACGCTCAGTGGTTACATATATTGTCGCATGTGATTTCTAAAGGATGCATGCTTTTGAGATTCTACCCAGTGTCACCTGACCCAGACGTGGCCTCCACCAGCACCTTACCTGCAGCACCTTTGTGGTACCCTCAGGGCCTCTTCAGCCTCCCCTGGATTCCGTTGTCTGAATGTTTGTCTCACTCAGGCTGCTTGGTTGCGAGAAAACCTTGATGAAATCAACATGCCCTTGAACATGTTTCCAGTTGTCCAGAATCAATTATGGTGAACCCGGGGTAAGTTGCGACAGCCACTCTGTTTGGACCTGGCACACAGAACGCTCAGTGGAAAACTGTTAAGTGCTGATCACATCATTTGTTTTGTTCCCAAAGTGAAAGGAACAGAACATATAGGTGGGTAGACCTGCAGGGGCAGCCATGTCATTTCAGACAAAAACAAGCTGTTTCTGACACACTCAAATATTTTGTTCTCATTCTGTTTGTTAAAGTCCCATTCCCTGAATTGAAAACTTGTCTTCAAGCTTGCTTTCCCTGGGTGAGGGAACAGCCGAGATGGAGGGAGAAAACATATTTTTTTTTAAATTAATTTTTATTGGAGTATAGTTGCTTTACAATGTTATGTCAGTTTCTACTGTACAGCAAAGTGAGTCAGTTATATGTATACATGTATCCCCTCTTTAGATTTCCTTCCCATTCAGGTCACCACAGAACACTGAGTTCCTTGAGCTATGCAGTAGGTTCTCCTTAGTTATCTATTTTATACATAGTTCAGTGGTGTATATATGCCAATCCCAATCTCCCAATTCATCTGCCATCCCAATTCATCCCACCTCCCCCCCTCCTATCCACAGGAGAAAATGCATTTTAAATATATATATTTATCCTTGCTTTACAGAAGGTCAGGCATCTGACACCAGGTCTCAGTGTTACTGGGCTGCATCCCTTTGATTGAAGCTTCATCACTTTAGTGAACACAAGAGGCCTCTGTAGCCTCATGTCCCCTTTGCTCTCCATTTGCTTTGTTTTCAATTTTTGTTGTTGTTGTTGTTGTTGTGCTTCATTTCCAATTCTCTCTCCCAGCAACTTCTGGCCACTGCTTCTGACTGGCATCTTTGACTACCCCTGGGGTCTTCACTCGGAGCATGGCTAGCTGGAGCTTTGAGGGTCTGGGGTGGCCCTGGGCATTGGGCAGCCTCAGCCATCCCCTATGGATCTTGTCTTTCCTGTCACTGTGTGTTCATCACATCTACAAGGGTCTTTCTTGGGGGTCTCCTCACTTTATCACACAATAAGTATTTTATATTGGCTCTGTTTTAAAGAGAATCTATGAAATCAAGTGAACAACTTGCCTATGGCTACAGAGCTACTTGGTAGCTAAGCTCAGTCCCTACCCTAGATCATGTTGGCTCAGAATCTTACTTTTTTCTTGCTGTTATTCTCTTTTCCCTTGAATTATTTGGTTTACTCTAGCTGTCTCTTCCTTCTTCCCACACAAATGGAGATTTTTCCAGTAGTCATGTAGAGATGTGAGAGTTGAACCCTAAAGAAGGCTGGGCACCGAAGAATTGATGCCTTCAAATTGTGGTGCTGAAGAAGACTCTAGACTCTTGGACTGAAAGGAGATCAAACTAGTTAATCCTAAAGGAAATAAAACCTGAAATTCATTGGAAGGACTGATGCTGAAGCTGAAACTCCAATACTTTGGCCACCTGATGTGAAGAACTGACTTATTGGAAAAGACCCTGATGCTGAGAAAGACTGAAAGCAGGAGGAGAAGGGGACGACAGAGGTGAGATGGTTGGATAGCACCACCAACTAGATGGACATGAGTTTGAGTGAGCTCCAGGAGTTGGTGGACAAGGAAGCCTGGCATGCTGCAGTCCATGGGATCACAAAGAGTCAGACATGACTTAGCAACTGAACAACAAGAAATTAGAGTTAACACAGGCTCTACAGGCTGAGGGCTCAGAGCTACAGGAGTGTGCTTATTTCAGATG
Source organism: Aepyceros melampus (assembly GCA_006408695.1). Taxonomy (NCBI): domain Eukaryota; kingdom Metazoa; phylum Chordata; class Mammalia; order Artiodactyla; family Bovidae; genus Aepyceros; species Aepyceros melampus. The sequence continues at coordinate 26,323 of SJXQ01003142.1, read as the reverse complement.
CTGGATGCAAATCCTAGGAATCACCCACAATTTTGACTTGCCAGTTATAAGCTTGGAGGCTCCCAAGACCCTATCCAGGTTCAACAGTTCACAAGAACTACTCACAAAATTCAGAAAAGTGCTTTTCTTGCTGTTCCTGGTTCATTATAAAGGATAAATGTGGGAAAAGCCTGATGAAAGAGAGGCATAGGGCATAAATGTGGGGTGGCATGGAACTTCTGTACTCTCTCCACGTGCACCCCCTCCCAGCACATCCATGGATTTTCCAACCCTGAAACTCATTGAACCCTGTAGTTCAGAGGCTTTTTTGGAGTTTTAATCACATAGGCAAGATTGATTATGTCATTGGCCATTGTCACATAACTCAATATCCAGTCCCTCTCTGTATTTTATTGCTTATTATAGCATAGCACTTATTCAGAAGCAGGAGAAAGTTTCTTGATTTTAGCCCCAACACCGGGTTGACCAAGGGGGCTGCATGGCTGGTGGCTGGACAGGTCCAAGCTCGTTTCCAGGGGTGACAGAGGTTGCAAGGGGGAGGAAGGGCCCGAGAGGAGTCTAAGTCCCTGCTGCCTGCCAGAGGGAGCCAGGAGGTGAGCTTCTGCCTCTCAAAGGTGTTCTCATGCCCCCACCAGCCCTTGTATAGGGCTGGTCACACCTTGGCCTCCATTAGTCCTGCTTCTGGCTCTGAGACTGCTTGCACCTTCTCGTCTCTGGAGTGGCTTCATGTTGGGAAGGCTAATTTAGAAGATGCTTGGTCTCTAGTCCTTGATATTTGGGGGCTTTGAAGGACAAACTGGAACTCTTTGAATGTGTGTTTGTGTGTGTGTGTGTGTGTGTGTGTGTGTGTAGTGGGCTCCTGTGCTGTGCTTAGTCGCTCAGTCATGTCCGACTCTTTGTGACCCTATGGACTGTAGCCCACCAGGCTCCTCTGTCCCTGGGGATTCTCCAGGCCAGAATACTGGAGTGGGTTGTCATGCCACTCCAGTATTGGATCTTCCCAACCCAGAGATCAAACTCAGGTCTCCCGCATTGCAGGCAGATTCTTTACCATCTGAGCCACCAGGGAAGCCCAAGTAGATGCTTGGTTTCTAGTCCTTGATATTTGGGGGCTTTGAAGGACAAACTGGAACTCTTTGAATGTGTGTTTGTGTGTGTGTGTGTGTGTGTGTGTGTGTGTAGTGGGCTCCTGTGCTGTGCTTAGTCGCTCAGTCATGTCCGACTCTTTGTGACCCTATGGACTGTAGCCCACCAGGCTCCTCTGTCCCTGGGGATTCTCCAGGCCAGAATACTGGAGTGGGTTGTCATGCCACTCCAGTATTGGATCTTCCCAACCCAGAGATCAAACTCAGGTCTCCCGCATTGCAGGCAGATTCTTTACCATTTGAGCCACCAGGGAAGCCCAAGAATACTGGAGTGTGTAGCCTATCCCATCTCTAGGGGACCTTCCAAACCTAGGAATTGAACCAGGGTCTCCTGCATTGCAGGCAGATTATTTACCAGCTGAGCTACCAGGGAAGCTCACAGTAATGAATCCACCTTCAGTGTAGGAGACCTTGGTTCGATCCCTGGGTTGGGAATACCCACTCAAGTATTCTTGCCTGGAGAATTCCATAGACAGAGGAGCCTGGCAGGCTACAGCCCATGGGGTCAAAAAGAGTAGGGCTCTTTGTTTGTAACATTAGCCAGTTTCCACAGTGTTAAATCCTCCCGGCAGGGTTCCAGCTACCAGCATGATGTTACCAAACAGAGCTAGAACAAGGCCTGCCGTAGTCACCATCATTAAGTCTTTCCACCAGACATATGCCACGGACACAAATAACCTGAAGATCACAGAGGATACAGCGTGGTGAAATAGAGAGGATGAACTATCAGCATTTATTATTAATACCTTGGATTTTCAGATCTTTTCTTTCTTTATTGGTGTATACATTTTAATTTTTAATAACAGACATGCCTAACAACTGGTTCCCAAATTCATGAACATCTGGTAATCAGCTCCAACAAACAGACCAAGCCAGCTATGTGGCTTATATTAGTTTATGCTAACAAACTGAGGCTATTAACATGCTTGTCTATTGCCTATGCCCCTGGGTCTGTCTGGCTGGCCTGCTCTGTGGTATAATGAGGTCCTTCCCACCCTGAGACAGACCTCTGTCCTAAGGAAAAGGAGAGTTTTTGGAGACACAGACTATTTCACTAGGGTTCTCTGAGGTGAATTTTGCAAAAGAGTATTGGGGCACGCAAGAGGATCCTACTGGTTTTGGGTGTGGCTTAGAATTTCTCAGAGGAATTGTTCTCTGGGGCTTATATTTGAGGTGCCATGTGCAGTTTCATTTTTTAAAACTATGATGTCAACATGCTTAGGGGCTTCCCCATGGCTCAATGGTAAATAATTCACCTGTAATGCAGGAAATGTAGGAAACACTGGTTCAGTCCCTAGGTCAGGAAGATCCCCCGGAGAAGGAAATGGCAACACACTCCAGTATTCTTGCCTGGAGTATCCCATGGACAGAGAAGTCTTGTGGGCCACAGTCTATGAGGTCGCAGAGTCAGACAAGACTGAAGCGACTTAGCAGGCACACTTTTATGTGTGTGTGTATATATATACACACATATATACATATATATATGTATGTATCAGACACATATACAGATACACACAGTATAGACATATACTGTCTATTTAATTGGAGTTGACAGAAGGTTTTACTGTGGGAACCAGCTGGGATAACCAGTTTGTCCAAGAGTTTCGGAGACTTGCAGGCACTGCCTAAGTGCTTTCTGTGAATTAGGAGCCCTAAACTGCCTTGCAGGGTTCTGACCTACTTGCATGGTACAAATGCTCCTCTTTCAATAGGCACCTCGCAGCTGCTGGGGCAGAGAGAGCAGACATCTCAGAAGCAGAATTAGCTTAGAGTTGGCCCCCGCCTCCCGCCATGTAGAGCTATCGAATGTGGCCCTGACTGGGTTTCTGACCTAGCAAATCTGAGGATGGACTGCCCTGCCTGAAAGCAGACCTTCTTCTAGGATGTCCAGGGAGCAGGCTGTGGGAGGGGGCAGGAGCTTCCCATGGGCTGTGGGGGTTTCTGATCTTCCCCAGGGGAAGGGCTGGAGGAACAGTGCCCCATACATACATCAGCATCTGCAGCCGCTATCCTATAAAAGGGCCTGGGGTCAAGGAAACCAGGGCCTTCTTCCTGAAGGGCAGGCAGTCATTCTCAGGAGCAAGCTTTCACTTTCTAGACCTGACCGGGACAGCTGTGTTTGGGGGCTGAGAAAACATTCCTGTTGTCCTGTCCAGAAAGTGAAAGTGATTGAGAAGGGGCTGCGAGTCACTGGAAAATCAAGTAAGCATCAGATCAAGAAATCCTGTTAACTCGCCAAAGGAAGAACTTCGGCAACGCCAACCTGAGTGCCCTTGCGAGGTCCTGCCAGGTTCGTGACCCAACAGTGACATGCCAGTACTGGTCTCTCAGCAAAAAGGTGGGGGCGGAGCTGTGCCTGAGCATCGGTCAGTGCCAGGGCTTCTGGATCTATTTTAAGCCACGTGTAAACTTAAAAAAGGCTGTTTCGCTTTTTCTGACTATTCCTGTAAAAGGGATTGTATCTGTATTGCCAGTTTTTCAGGGTTCCTGTAAAGAGCAAGATAATGTTGTTTTGACATTCTTTTAAAGGTGAAGTGAGCAATGTTTTGGGGTTCTAATAGATCACACTATTTACAGGTTCTTTTCTTTCAATTATTATTATTCTTATTATTTTGGCTCATTTATTTCATCTGCAGTTCTGAAGGTAAGTTTCTATTTCACCATCATTTTGGCCAGAGTTTTCGTTTAGCTTGGTTTGGTTTTTAAATGCAAGAGAAGGGAACTGGCTTTTATGGAGTGCCACCTATAGACACATGCTGACCTAGGGGTTATGCCTACATTGTGTTTAATCACTTGACATGAGAATGTCTGTAAAAATAATGAAGGATAAATGGTAGTTCTTAATTTATCTTTTTGAAGGAAAAAGTAGTCTCCTGATTTGTGGTTACAGACTGTATTAAAACAGTTAACTGAGTCCGAACTCAGGGGTCATCTCTAAACATTTTAGCTGGCTTTTGGAGTTTTAAGTCTTTTGCATAGAAGAAAAATTCAGGTGGCAAATTCTTACTTGTGGATTCCGAGAAGTGTCACAGATTATGAACTTCACTGTCCTCAACTTTGCGTCCTCATAATTATTTTCTGTCTTTCAATCCCAGCAGGTTGAAATCCTCTTTCCCACATTACACCTTTAGTCAATATTTGAAGGCTTATTTATGTAAATATGAAGATCTGTCAGAACTCCTTGCAACCGAAAATCTGACCCCCAAATGCATCGATAAACAGTCACTGACCAAAATAACAAACCAGCTTCCTGGAACATGCTTGCTCAGAACCGTCAAGAAAAGCACCAGAAATATTAGTTTGACCTCTGCCTCCTCATACACACAGCCTGACCTTCAAAGATCAAACATTGTAGCAAATACAACCTTCATCTTGTAATCCTCCCGCTTGTCACAGTTCTCTGTTATCAGCAGAGGCCCTGGGCCAACCATGGCTTGTGTCTGGAGAGGAGTGGGTGCAATCCCTAGGTAATTCTACCTTTGTGATGCTGGTACAAGACACCTTCTCCCCTGGATGTTCTGATAAGGTGATCTTTCGAGTTATGCTTGAGTCTGACTTTACTACAGTAAACTAAAATAGAGGCTTACAAATAGTAAAATATCTCATTTTCCTATATGGAGCTAAAGATACACAGGGCAGAAAGAACAAGTTAATTAAAAAGTCATAATTCTTTCAGTGAGGGTGGTGGAGCTGTCATTTAGTCACTAAGTTGTGTCCAACGCTTTGCGACCCCCATGGACTATAGCTGGCCAGATCCTTCTCTTCATGGTGTTTTCCAAGCAAGAACACTGGAGTGGGTTGTCACTTCTGCCTCTGTCCATGGCATTTTCCAGGCAAGAATGCTGGTGTGGGTTATCATCTCCTTCTCCAGGGGATCTTCCCGACTGGATGAACGTGGGATTGAACCCATGTCTCTTGTCTCTCCTGCACTGCAGTCAGATTCTTTACCACTGAGCCACCAGGGAAGCCCTCTTTTAGTGTTAATACGAGAAAAATAATGGTATCAATAACAAAGATAGGCCTGTGTAAGAATGACGAGTCTGCCCTGTCACTTGATCAGATGACACGTGTCTGACAATTTAGGAGCCAGAGGAATGGACAATGTCTGGAGGCCCCCAGGCAGCAGGGTGAATTCCTGCTGGTGTGTCATTTTGTATCAACTGTGAACCGGTGTAGTTATGATCAGGAGCATTTTCTGCAGGGTTGTGCCTAGTGGTTCTTTCTGACCCTAGGGCCACTTTGCAGGGTTTTCCATATCTGTATTTAAGTAGCAGATGAGGCGCTGATAATACAAGCTCATATCTTTCACAGAGATTCGTGGTCTGTCTTTGCACAACTGCCCTGGGTTTGTTTGCAACTTGCATGGAAGCAGCTCCAAGCTTCTGTTATAAAAGAAATTCTTTAGGAAAACTATTTCATTAGGGAAGCATCTAGCCAGAATTCCAATAATGGTGGAAAGAATTAAAATAATTACCCTGTATCCCAAGACAAGCTGAACATCTGGGTTATTACCATTGGTTTGGATCCAATACCAATCTCCTCTTCTCCCCTGCTTCCTTAGAAACCTTCAGTTTGCACGCTTCTCTCTGGGAGGGACTACAAAGGCCAAGTGCCTAAATACTTCATTCCAAGATGCATTCCTTTCCTTGTGATTTGATGATCCCAAAGGAAAGTGGGAAGAGTGGGCTTGTAGCAGATGGGAATGCAGTCCAGAGATTGAATTGGTAACCATTCTGTACTTACAATGAACATAGTTACCATAGAAACAAGCAAAAAGACAACCAAGAGTCTGGTTTACCCAGGCAAATCAATGTTTTTCCTTATTACTTGCAGTGATCCTGTTAAATTCTGCCTAGTTTCTCTCTGCTGAAGTGGCAGGAGCTGTAACAAAATTCATTTATCACCCTATCCTCACGTGATAGACTGACAAGGCCCCCTGTGTTTGTTGATACAGCTGGCTACATAACAGCACCCCACAACTGCAGCCCCATAACACCTGCTTACTTGCAACAGGTGCTGCTTTTTAAGACCCAAACCCCAGAATCTGGATTTACAGGGGGGCCAGCTGCTTAATTTTTGTTTGGCTGTTTTTCATCTATGGAGCGACGGTCCTCTGGAGAGATTGGTGCATTTGAAACCTTATCCTCACCTAAAGAACACTACCAGAATTTTCCTTTTGCTGTGGGCCTCAAGTGCCACAGAGAAGGATAAGAAAAGGATTTGGGCCACTTGCTTCAGCTTTGAGACCAAAATGCTTAGCCAACCAGGCCAGCATGTGAGCTGCTGGCATTTCAGGAATGCACGCGAAGAATTCAAGTGTTGACTGCATTTCCACTAGTGAAGGCATGCTTAGTTGGCAGAGTTTGAGTTACAATGACAGTGGCAAATAGAACCTTGTTGTTTCTATTCAGTTTTGCATAATATGGTGTGTTAGCTTAAAAATGTCCACAGTGAACATTGCCATATACATCTATTCTCAAGAAAAATACTGTGGGCAGTTTCTATTCTGGGAGAAACTTCTGGTGAAGAAAAACCTCATTTGGGTGCTACTCATCCTGCTATTTATGTCAAAATAGATGTTTTAATAGCAAACAAGTGGCATTTTATAATATTTATACCAACTCAAAGGTTAGATTCTCCCACAAAGTCTTGACCCAGGCTTTCTTGTCCTTGGGGATTTTTTTTTTTTTTTTTTTTTTTTGGCAAGGGGCTATTTATGCTAAAAGCTATGTTTTCAATTTTCAAAAGTAAAAATGACACAAATGCATGGAAAACCAGGAAAGCATAGGAAAGTAACTAAGTAAAAAATATACATAATTGATACATATAATATCCAAACATAAAAATTATTCTGGGGTGTTAATATATTTTGGGGTGTTCACTCCTCTTGGGCTTCCCTGGTAGCTCAGTTGGTAAAGAATCTGCCTGCAATGCAGGAGACCCAAGTTCGATTCCAAGATCGGGAAGATCCACTGAGAAGGGATAGGCTACCCACTCCAGTATTCTTGGGCTTCCCTTGTGGCTCAGCTGGTAAAGAGACCTGGGTTCAATCCCTGGGTTGGGAAGATGATCCCCTAGAGAAGGGAAAGGCTACCCACTTTAGCATTCTGGCTTGGAGAATTCCATGGCATTGCAAAGACTCCTCTCAGAGGGACCACAAAGAACCTCCTGGCCAAGATGTGATGATGGGTAGGGTCAGGAAAAAGAGAGATAATCAACAAAGACCTACTGTATAACACAGAGGACTCTACTCAATAGTTTGTAGTGACCCACATAGAAAAAGAACTGAAAATGTGTGTATACACACACACACACACACACACACACACATATATATATCTGAATCACTTTTCTGTACTCCTGAAAGTAATACAACATTGTAAATCAGCTATACTCCAATATAAAATGAAAATTGACAAAATAATAAAGTGGGTGTCATAACCAAAAGAAAAAAGAGAGGATGGTTTGGCTGGGTACTTCGTGAGCAAAGGGTGAGGTCACTGATGAAGTCTCTTGGCGACATCAAGTGCTTGAAGAATCTACTTTTATCAGAGGAGAGCAGAAAAGTCACAACTTAATGCTTGCCTGGGAAGAGTATCTGGTTCTCAGGGAAGGGCAGAGAAAACCCACAGGACTCCATACTGAGTCAGAGAACCTCCTTCCCCCTTGGAGGCCACTCTTTTCCTTAGAGCTCAAAAGCTTCTGGATCCCACCAGAAACAAGCAGTCACCCTCAGCATCCTCCCATGTCTTAGGAGGTGGATACGGAGAAGGCAGGAGGATGCTCAGGTGGACAGTGACACCTCTATCTACCCCACGGGCAGATGGAAGGCATGGCTACAGCACCCTGTGGATTCAGAAGTGACCAGCAGTGGCCTGGTGGGGGTCATCGGCTGGTAGGGGCTTTGGGGTCCAGTTTTCAGAAAAGCAGCTCCTCTGAACTTCCAGTTTGTTCTCCTTACAGAAGACGGGGGTGGGGTGGGAGCTGAAAGCACATGTGAGCTCACCAGCTTCATGGCTTAAAGACCCCTGGTCTACAGCTGCAGCCTGGTTCCACTCCAGGCCTTCAGGTGACTGTGTTATCTACCTGGCAAAGGCTAAACACTGGGTCTCTGTGCCACACTAACCCACCTCCTCTATATTCTGCAGACTGCTTCTTATTGATGCCATTTCACCACCCTTATCCCCAACTGATGGTAAATCCTTTCTGTTCTACCTCCAGAATATATTGAGAGCCCCACCCTTCCTAGATTACTGCCTCTTGTCTTTTACTCAAAACATTGCCCCTCAATGGGACCTGCTCCAACCACTTTATTTAAATCACTGCTCCATCTTGATTCCTCTGACAATGTTTTCTTTTCATTTCTCTCCGCTGCACCACCAGTTGATCCCATAGGTGTCATGAGTCCTATCCAGAGACGGCCTATTTCTCTACCTCTTGAATCAGGCATAAGTCTGTGACTCTATGTCCTATAGACTATGACAGAAGTGATGTCATGCAACTTTCAGTCAGGCTAAACCTTGAAGAGAACTGGCAGCTTTAGCTTCCTCCCTCATGGAAAACTTGCTAAGAGATGATCTCCACTGGAACCCAGACTCCTTTCCCTGGGGAGCTCCAGTCTCACCCAACATATACCTCTACTCAACAGCCCCAGCTTAGCTCTGCCTGCTAGCTTATAACCACAGCATCCGTAAGAGTGGGCCACCTTGGACATGCATTTCCAGGAGCTCCCAAATACCCATGGCACCAGTGATGGTATGTGGAGCAGAAGAACTGCTCAGCTGAGCCCAGCTGACCCACTGAATCATTAGTGGAAACAATATTGCTTTTGTTAAGCCCCCCAGTTTGAGAGGTTTTATTACATAGCAATAGATTACTAGCATGGATATTATATAATTTATATGCATATTATCCCTGTTAGTTATCATCTGTTCTCTTTAACTCCCTTCATAACAAGAATGAATCTCCACGGGGCAGAGAGCTTTGTTTTGCTCACAAATGTATCCTGAGCACCCACAAAATACCTGGAGCTTAATAAACATTTATGGAACAAATGAATAAATGTGCATTAATTTAGGGGCTTCACAGTGGTTCAGTGGTAAAGAAGCTGCCTGCAATGCAGGAGATATAATGCAAGAGACATGGGTTTGATCACTGGGTTAGGAAGAACCCCTGAAGGAAGGCATGTAGACAAATGAATAAACTGTAGGTTTGAGCTTACTTTTTTTGTTGCTGTTGCTATTTTAAGGGAAGATTCCTATAGTCATAATTTATTCATTTTTTAAAAAGTAGGACTATTAAATTTATTTTTTTCAGAATTTATCATGTCAATATATCATTTTATTTATTGATGTGGGGCATTATATTAATGCAATTCTTAATTTTGTGTTTCTGTTATATGTCTGACTTAGTCTCCAGGGATTACTCTTATAATGAACTGTATAACTTGATTTTTTTTTTTTTGGTAGGCATCTTACCTGTACAGTTTTTATTTAAAGAAGTCTGTCTATATTTAGGGCTTCCCTGATGGCCCAGTTGGTAAAAAGTCCACCTCCCGCTAAAAACAAAACAAAACAAAACTGTTTTGGGGGTTTTACATGCTTCATAAAGTGAAGTGATATGATTCCTTTTATACTGTGGAAAATATATACACATAGTATCAGTATGTGTATATGTTAATACTCATAATAATACAAACAATATTAAAAGCTTTGGACAAAAGACCTGAGTTGCTTGCCAGAGTCATGCTACCAGTGATTTACAGACCTGCAACTTTGACATTTCCTTGAATGAGCTGTTCTGAAAATAAGCCTTTCCTTGAAGATGATTTTTAAGAAATGTTAAAAATATGCCAGCTGCTATAAAACTAATAAAGCCCATTTTATACAAAGAATTGTACAGATACAACATGAATCAGAAGTTCTCCTTGCCTTTTTGGTTTCCTAGTAAGGAGCAGTGGAGCTTCCTCTGAGATCCTGGCCTGTTTTTATGTTTAGAAACACCTGCAGTGTGGCTGAGATGGATTTAGTTGTTACACTTACACTTTAGAGCCAGACTGCCTGAGAATTAATTTTGCAATAACTACTTGCACTACCTGGGGGAAATTCATCTCCCAAGCTTTACTTCTTCATCTATTAATGTCAGTGGTTATAGTGTCTGCCGCCAGGACTAATGAGATAGTCCATGGGGCAGGCTTAGCCCAGACACTGATTTTTTGTAAGTATTTAGCAGCTGTTGATAAGTTTCAAATCTGATATCATCTGAGCATGGTTCCATTTTCCCTTGGCTTTGCAGAAAGGTGAGCAATGGTGTTAAAGGTTAGCAGGTTTTGGGCTCTGGGGTGTTTCGATAATCAGATGATCATTCAAGTTCTCCAACTAGAAAATAAAAGTGAAGGTAAATACAAACTTCCAAATCATTTCAGAAGACAAAAGTCTACACTAATACCCAAGAGCTGAGTAAGTTCCTGGTTCCTTCCCCAGGGAAGTGGACCTCAGATTTTAGAATGGCAGGCAAGGGCACTAGAATGGGAATGTAAATTTGTAACAAGGATCTTGTGCTTCTGATGCTTTAAATCCGGCCTCATTCCTTGCTCCCCCATCACCCTGTCCTTTTTTCCCTTCAGCTGTGTTTATGTTGTTTGTATCTTATTCACACTGGAAGTGCTGTGTTTGTTAGCCATCTGCATTTCCTTGTTGAGGAGTGCTCACATGCAGCATCACATGTGCGGTCACAGGTCTCCAGCACTCACCGGAGGCCAGGGGTCTGTTGTTGCTCTGACTATGGTGAGGCTGTGGTGCTTGGCAGGGGGCTTTGGTGGATCCAGTAACTGTTTATCTCCTGTTGCTTATCATATCACTCTGGAGCTAACCAAGCAGCCTCCCTTTCGTCTCTCACGTTCCATGGGGATTTGTGCTCTGACTCTTCGGAGATTAGGCCCTGCTGACTCTCCCACACTGGTTTCTGAGTTTCTGGTCCTACCATCTGTCCCCAGATAAGCACATCCAGGCCAGGTAACAAGATTCCTGCAGTCGGCAACAACCAGATCGGCCAGGATGGAGAGTCCCCAGACCACACTGTGGTGGCCATGAAGAACTCCTAAGGGCCAATTCTTCCTCCATATAGATCCTTCCCTTTCAGATTCCAGAAGCTTCTCTTGGGTACTGCATGGTTCAGAAAGCTCTAATGGCTGTCCTTGGCTGTCGAGTTAAGTCTAAATTTAATACATACCCATTTGGACATTCAAAGCCATATGGGATTTCAGCCTTCTAATCTTTATCCTATTCACATTCCTGGTGAGCTGGTTGTCCCCTTGGCTTCCTTGACTACTCCCAATCCACTTCGACTTACTTTTAACCCAGGGCTATACAGATGGGTATTTGAGACCTTTTGTTTCCCTTAATATAGACGCTTCACTTTGCAAGGGTCTGGAGTCATTATCAGAGTTGTTACTTTTCAGAGTACAGTTATTTCTCACGACACTTGAGGTTCCTTACTTCGGAACCTACAGAACTGGCATCTTGGTTTCAAAGATGCTTTGGTGTAAATGGCAGGCTGTTTCTATTCTGCCCCTTGAGGTCCTGCCCCACCTCATCCACATATACCACAAGTCACACTTCTCACACAGAGGGAGGAACAGAAGGAACTAGTTCAATACTCATCATAGTCACTTTTATGTACATCTCCCTACGGTACCAATGTTAACCAAGGCATCAATCGGACACCATTTGTTTTTCTGAACACATTCATTTCACAGGGACCAGCCTTTCCTCAGAGTCGGAACATTGATGTGACTGTCTCTTTCAGGGGCAGATGGATAGGAAATGAATTTTAAAGTTGTTCCAGGACCGCAGCCCTATCCGTGTAAGGCCTGCTCTTCGCTCTGCCTTGCTGATCAGTGTCCTTTGCGTTGCTCCTGTTTGCATACCACCCCTGCCCTGATTTCTGTCTCTGTTAGGAGCCTTTTTTCTGGGGTCTTAAATCATCTGCAGTCTATGGGACAACTTTAAATTGATATCCCATCCGTCTGCCCCTGGAAGAGACAGTCACATCAGTGTTCCGACTCTGAGGAAAGGCTGGTCCCTGGAAATGAATGTGTTCAGAAAAACAAATGGTGTCCAATTGATGCCTTGGTTAACATTGGTACCGTAGGGAGATGTACATAAAAGTGACTATGATGAGTATTGAACTAGTTCCTTCTGTTCCTCCCTCTGTGTGAGAAGTGTGACTTGTGGTATATGTGGATGAGGTGGGGCAGGACCTCAAGGGGCAGAATAGAAAGAGCCTGCCATTTACACCAAAGCATCTTTGAATCCAAGACACCAGTTCTTTCATGTTGATGTATGGCAAAACCAATACAATATTGTAAAGTAATTAACCTCCAATTAAAATAAATAAATTTATATATAAAAAATAAAGATTAAAAAAAAAAGTTGTCCCATGGTGAAACAGCCCCTGCCCTCTGCCCTGGGGGTTGAAGAATGATCCAGGGGGGTTTGGAAGGGTAGATTTCCAACAGAGGGGATGTGGAGCTAGGAACACAGGCAGGCAAGCAGCCCAGAGAGGTGAGGCTCTGAGCACAGATCCCAGGAGATAAGTCCAGAAAAATATGCTATTACTTTACCCTTCCCCCACACAAGAGCTCAAAGGAGGCTTAGAGCTTCAGGCAAAGGCATGAGCAATCCTTTCCCCAAAGCAGAAGTGTTAAGTCAAGCAGAATGAAGAGCGGCAGCCGTGTCTCCCAGCTGAGTGGGTGTCCAAGATCCTTTCTCCCTGAAGCTCATTTCCTTCCTCTCTGAGCAGAAGGGGTGCTGGTGTCACTGGGTAAGACATATTCTGAAATGACTACTGTTCAGATTTCCCCACAACATTTTATTATGAAAATTTTCAAAAATATTGACAGTTGAGGGCTTCTCTGGTAGATCAGATGGTAAAGAATCTGCCTGCAATGAAGAAGATCTAGGTTTGATCCCTAGGTCAGGGAGATAACCTGGAGAAGGGAAGGCAACCCACTCCAGTGTTCTTGCCTGGAGAAATCCATGGATGCGGAACCTGGTAGGTTCCAGTCTATGGGGTCCCAAAGAGCCAGACATGAAAGAGTGACTAATCTATTGACAGCTGAAATAATTTTATAGTGAAGACCCATTTCCCTGCACCCTAAAACAACATTTTGCTATATAGTGTGTGCTTTATTCTCTATCAGTTCCACTATCCATTCATCAATGTGTCTTATTTGTTGCTAAATTTCAGAGTAAGTTGCAGACATGTTAGCTTGTTTTCAGTCATGGCATTTGATTAATTTTAAAACTCCAAAAATAATTTTAAAAAGAGGTGATATTTTGTAATTATTAAAGGGGGAAAACACAAGCTAAAAATACCTTCTTCTCCCGAAGGCTGAGATAGGCAGTCCTTCCAGAAGACAAGATTGGTTCTTGATCTTCTCCAATCAATAGAAATTGACTAGAAGCCAGACAAGAAATTCAGTCAAGGCTTTATTGGGGTCCCGTCTGCAGCAGGGGGGAGCAGAAACAAACATAGGTTCCCTTGCTCACTCACTCTCTAAGAGGGGGCAAGCTTGTTCCTCATATGGGGTGAAGGTAGGGATGTGTCCAGGGGTGGGGCTGGAGATGAGGCCTAGGTCATTTCCCCACCGTTAGGTGGTGGTGTGCAGGGGGCATACGCAGTACCCTCTTTCTGCTTCAGGCTCTTCAAAAATAGCATTTGTTTGTTTGTTTGTTTGTTTTTCTTTTTGTATCTTTTGTCCAGAATTTTTCCCAACTGTGCATACATATGGCTATTTTTAGTTTCTTATATAAGTTTCTTTGTATTTTCTTGCTAGAGGAGAGGTTCTTCCAGGTGCAAGCACTGCAGCACTGCAGCAAAAGGTCGTACATCCCAGCTCTGTCTCAAGATGATTAAAAAAAAAAATCTTTGGTGGCCGCTATCAATAACCAACATTTACAGGCTCCCATCAGGTACAGAGAAATGTGAGCCACAGGCTGGAAATCTAGGGTGAAGTCAGCAGGGGGGGATAGTAGGATTCAGGGCACAGGGCTGAAGGCAATCCAGGAAGTGGCACCGAGGATAAAAATGCAAATTAGAAATCCAGTCCCATTAAGGTTCACTTTAGGGGGAGTCTGAGAGATGCCAGCCAATGAGGAAACGTGAGGGACAGAGGCTGATACCACAGCAAGAGAGCACAAAGTTAAAGAAGGAACGGGAAAAAAAATTCCCAGATCCTCTAGAGTAGCCATGAGCTCCCAGCGAGTTCATAGTCTAGCTCCTGGTGAAACATAGGGCCTGGCATGTGTTCACACAGATTCTTCACTGTTTAATGATGATCTAATTTGAGATGGAAGGATACCTTCTTAGCTGCATAAGGCACACAAGGACCACCATCTGTTTAGGCTTCTAGTCTAGAAAGATGCTCCATTCTTTCCATTACCTGGGAACAAATATGGTAACATAAAAAGCTGTCTGTAATTATAAGAGTTCTATGTTTAATGTAACATGTACAAGTGTGATTATCTGAGAAAGTGACGTATTTATTACACAGTGTTTCCAAATAATCTGACATCTATCATTTTTTAGAGCCTTTGGGAACTCTTTGTGTAACACATAGTCCTGTTTCCAGGGTATCATTTGATAATGGGAATCCCAGTCCTGTGACCTGGACTTTTTACCAGCTGATATATATATTTTAATTGACATACAGTTGTTTTATGATGTTGTATTAGTTTATGCTATACAGAAATGATTCAGTTATACATATGCATACATGCTATTTAAATATTCTTTTCTATTATGGTTTATCACAAGATATCACAAGACTTCTTTAAGTTAGCTAAGTTACCTCCAAAGGAGCAGAAAATGGAAACCAGTATTTCAGAGAATCAGATGTGGGGTGGTCTTACTTTCCCTTACTCATTTCTTCATTGGAGCTATTCTCGGGGGAAAACATGGACACATTTTGTCCCTCAGCATCTGTGATTGTCTTGCTTTAGCAAAGGCTGCTGCCTGGAGCCCTTCCTAATGCTTCCATCCACACCTGCGTGGATGTGGACTGGACCTTCCATACATTCAGCCCTGCATTTATGCTCTATTTTATGTGCTAAGTTTCATGTATGTAGAGAGAAATCCTCCACTTATGAACAAAAGAACTGTGTTCAAGTTTTCCTGCTCTGTAATCATGCATGTGTGCCTGTGTGCTAAGTCGCTGCAGTCATGTCTGACTCTTTGTGACCCAATGAAACAAGAGTTTCCAAGCTCCTTTGTCTATGGGATTCTCCAGGCAAGAATACTGGAGTAGGTTGCCATGCCCTCCTCCAGGGGATTTTTGAAACCCAGGGATTAAACCCGCATCTCCTGTGGTTCCTGTGTTGGAGACAGAATCTTTGCTGCTGAGACACCAGGGAAGCCTGCAATCATGCATACTTTACATCAACTCTCATTTGACGTTGTAAGCAAAGGTGAGAGGTAAGTAGCAAATGTTTCATGAGGATGAGGGCTAATATTGATGACAAGCCCCTCCCAGAGTGTCTAGTATTTAACAAGTGCTCAATAAATGCACTTCTGATGTGATGACATGCGTATCATACTCAGTAGCATCATATCTGTTAGCATGTATTTCACATTTTTATAGTAAGCACTCAATAGGTATTCAGTGAGCTGAAAGAAAGGTTTACATTATGGAAATACTTTAAAAATATTTAAATCATATTGATAATTTAAAGCCCTATGATTAGAGAAATCTATGTAATGCTCAGACAGGAAATCATGTTTTTAGAGGAACCATGGTAATATTTTGACATGAGATGAGTCATTATCACAATGTGTTGCCATGGCCTAGAAAGCAGAGAGACCCCTTCACTGAAGGCACCCGTCTCCTCAGCTCCAGCCATCTTGCTTCCATCCATCAGAACTCCTGGCCCAGGGTGGGAGTGGGAAGGGGACTAAGCACCAGCTTTCCCATGCATCTTTGCGTGTGTCCTGCCCACAGTTCCCTGGAATTCTATACACATCACTCTGGAGAGAGGAACGAGATGAAATGCTCAGGACTTCAGCGTTCTCAAACTCTCTTCAAATTGCAGTAGCTAAAATAAGAAAAGGAGTACGTCAAGGCTGTATATTGTCACCCTGCTTATTTAACTTATATGCAGAGTACATCATGAGAAATGAAGAATTGATGCTTTTGAACTGTGGTGTTGGAGAAGACTCTTGAGAGTCCCTTGGACTGCAAGGAGATCCAACCAGTCCATTCTGAAAGAGATCAGCCCTGGGATTTCTGTGGAAGGAATGATGCTAAAGCTGAAACTCCAGTACTTTGGCCAACTCACGCGAAGAGTTGACTCATTGGAAAAGACCCTGATGCTGGGAGGGATTGGGGGCAGGAGGAGAAGGGGACAACAGAGGATGAGATGACTGGATGGCATCACTGATTCGATGGACATGAGTCCGAGTGAACTCCGGGAGTTGGTGATGGACAGGGAGGCCTGACGTGCTTCGATTCATGGGGTCACAAAGAGTCGGACACGACTGAGCGACTGAACTAAACTGAAATTTTTGTCTATGGTCTATTTGAAGCCCCCATATTAAATGTCCAATAAAAATGGTTGGACTATTAAAGCACACGTTACACATTGAATGATCCAGTCCTCAGTGTTCAGGTGCTGAGAGATTCACAAGAAGCTGTCAAAATCACGCTATTTTGCACTCAGTGAGCCAAGATATGAGCCTGTCTCCTTCACTCAATGACTGTCAATCTACAGCCGCTACTGTCCTGTGAGGTGGCTGATGGCTGTAGGTGCACAGAGGTGGGAGTTGGGTGGGGGGAAGCTGAGATGTCAGCCAATAAGACAATTCTAGAGAAAACATTCTGTTTATTGAAAGTTTTCGAGTCTGCTGTCTCAGCTAACATGCCTCTGTGTTCCATATCTGGGATTTGGCTGCTTGGCTCATGGAATTTCATTGGCTGGTGTAGGAAAATGAGAAGGTGTTTGCCATGAGCTGTCTCTATCAGGGTCACCCTCTGTCTTGCTGCACCCACTTCTCTCTTAAGCCTCATTCATAAGTCTCACCTTCATAAAGTAACTCTTAGTTGTTTTTACTCACACTTCTGATACCAAATGTGTGGATTTTTCTCAGGCCAAGTAGTTCTCCAGTTCTCTGTGGACACAACTGGGTGTATAACAATTTAATTCAATTCGAACACTAACTACCTGGAAATAGTGCAGACCCTACAGGTTGAGGGTTTAGTCCAACAAGATTGCTCCCTGTCAGATGCTAGTTGCAAATCCCAGGTTATCACCTGAATTGACCAACTGGCTAGAGACTGAGGGTTCCTAAAACCATCTCCTTAGATGTGATAATTTGCTAGAACAATTGCAGAACTCAGGAAAGTGTTTTACTTACTTTTACCAATTTGTGATAAAAGATACAACTCTGGAATAGCCAGAAGGAAGAGATATGTAGGCCAGGGCGTGGGGAAGGGGCTCAGGGCATCCATGACTTCTCAGCATCTTGATGTATTCACTAATTTGGAAGCTCCCTGAACCTCATTGCTCCAGGTGGCTCAGTTGGTAAAGAATCTGCCTGCAATACAGGAGACCGGGTTCAGTCCCTGGGTTGGGGAGATCCCTGGGAGAGGGAAATGGCAACTCACTCCAGTATTCTTGCCTAGGAAATCTCATGGACAGAAGTACCTGCTATGCTACAGTCCATGGGGTCACAAGAGTCAGACATGACTTAGCAACTAAACCAGCAACCACAATATAGATTTCATTATTTAGGCAGCATTGATTAAATCTTCAGACATTGGTGATTGAACTCAATCTCCCCTCCCTGGAGAGGGAGAAGTCAGGGGTTGGAATCAAAAATTCTAACCTTTGGATTATGCTTTGGTATTTATGGAAAATGGCCCCCATCTTGAATCTACACAGGGGCCCCAGTCACTACACCACTCTTATCACCCTGGAGATTTCAAAAGTTTTAGGAGTTGTGTTCCAAGAAGCAGAAGAACAAGCAAATGTGTATTTTTTATTGTACCACATTGGGATTCTCTGAAAATCCTGAGGTCTTCAAGGTCTGCAAATTAAGTTAGAGCACAGTAGGGATGGGCCCCTATTTCTGCTACCGTGACCCTCCAGGTGACTTTTGAAGCTACTTCAGTATCTTTTGGGGTCTACTGATGTGGTGCTCATTGGTTTGCAGTAGACTAAAGGATGACTGATACTTGCTGGTGTGTGTCTACACATGTTTCCACTAAACAAATGACCTGGACATGTGAGAGTAATGGTGTTTCTTTGTTGTTTCTGTCTGGAGCTTTTTCCCCTCCATCAACCCTTGGGATATATTGGCTTATGCACACAGATATGCAGTCCTCCTTCTATCCTTGGTGTGCAGTTACATTCCTATCTTAGGGACCTTAGGACTGGCCAACTTTGTGCTGTGGCCAGTGAAATGCAGGCAGAAGTGACAGAGTGCCAGCTCTGGTACTTGAAGAGGCGCTGCAGGTTTCTGTGTGCTCTTTTGGATACTGTACTCTTTTTTTTCACAGTGAGACAATGCTTCATTGAGCAGGAGAAATGTAACAGACCTGGAATCAAGCCATAGCCTTGAGCCAAAGCCAGCAAACCGTTGTCTACTTACCTGTGAGTGAGAAAAATAAATGCTTACTGTCTAGGCCACTGGGTTTGGAATAATTCTTTCTAGTGAAACTGTGGAAATAACTGACTGATGTTTTCTTTTCCTTAACAAATCTTTATGCCTCAAGGGGAAGTTCTCTCTCTCTGCTGTGGTCCCGCCATTAGAGCACTTGTCACACTGAATCAATTTAAGTTAATGCTTACATCTATTATAGGATGACAGTCCTTAGAGCAGAGACCCCACCATTCATATATTCATTCATTCATTCACAGAGAATTTGTCACAGGGTGGATCTGTAATAAATGACTGTGCATTGTATGATTGTATTTTTATTTATTTATGTATATATTTAGCTTTGTCAGGCCTTAGCTATGGCCTGCGGTGAGTGCATGGACTCTCCAGTTGTGGTACATGGGCTTAGTTACCGAGAGCCATGTGAGATCTTAGTTCCCCAACCAGGAATCAAACCCACATCTCCTGCAATGCATTCTTAACCAATGGACCACCAGGGAAGTCCTACATGATTGTGTTATTCATTAAAGAATTTCTATACTTAATATTGACTATTTTGCTGGATTCTTTACCAAACATGGATAGAAAAGCAAGAGCACATGGGCTCAAATGATCAGGTCAGAAGACAGTGATGGCGAAGAAGACTAAATATAGTCATGAGAATTTTGTGTATTCTAATTTCATATTACTACAGAACATTCCAAATTGACCTATATAATTGCTTATACCTAATTTGAAGAATTGATGCTTTTGAACTGTGGTATTGGAAAGACTCTTGAGAGTCCCTTGGACTGAAAAGAGATCCAACCAGTCCATCCTAAAGGAAATCAGTCTTGAATATTCATTGGAAACACTGATGCTGAAGCTGAAATTCCAATACTTTGGCCACCCGATGCGAAGAGCCGACTCATTTGAAAAGACCCTGATGATGGGAAAGATTGAAGGCAAGAGAAGAAGGGAACAACAGAGGATGGGATGGTTGGATGGTATCACAGACTCAATGGACATAAGTTTGAGTAAGCTCCAGGAGTCAGTAATGGACAGGGAGGCCTGGTGTGCTGCAGTCCATGGGGTCGCAAAGTGTTGGACATGACTGAACTGAACTGAACTGAATTTTAACTAAATCAATCTTTGTTGCCTAAATGAATGATGCTTTTGCAATACAAAAAAAAAATGCTTTAAAAAATGCTGTGAAGATTTATTCTCATTGTCTTGGGTGTGCAAAGCCAATATAGCTTCTTTTGATAGTAGCAGATCTAATGGTCCTAATGGGCTCCCATCTCACTAGGTAAAGGAGTGATGGCTTTCAATCATCTTAGCCTAGGCTTCCCAGAGGAAAACTCAGAAAATGTAAGTGCAAGCAGTTTATGTGAGAGGGGAAATCCCAAGAAGCTAAGAGGGGCAGGTAGCTACTGAGATGTGTGTTATTAGCACATTAACCACCAAGGGGACAGGAGCTTAGCCCCACTGGGGAGTTCTGGGAGCCTGTGTAGCATGTGTGCTAAGAACTACCCCAGGGTAGTTCAGAACTCCCTCAGAGCTGGGTAGTTCAGAGCTCAGAACTACCCAGCTCTGAGGGAGGAGCTGGGTATTAACATGTTGAATCCTGACCATCCCGCTGAGGGCTGCTCCTGAGACCTTTTGGTTTTCTGGCATTTCAAACCTACTCCTGCTGGAGGGGATTCTGCAGGATGTGGATACAGCCTGTGGGGACATAAGCAGGGTGCTGCCTGACTCCCTTGCACTCAGACAATACAATGCACATTTAAAATATCACTGTCTTAATGCAAATGATACAGCACTATGAACTGTATAGTTCAGTTCAGTTCAGTTGCTCAGTTGTGTCCGACTCTGCTACTCCATGGACTGCAGCATGTCAGGCCTCCCTGTCCATCACCAACTCCCAGAGTTTACTCAAACTCATGTCCATTGAGTCGGTGATGCCATCCAACCATCTCATCCTCTGTTGTCCCTTTCTCCTTCCGCCTTCAATCTTTCCCAGGATCAGGGTCTTTTCTAGTGAGTCAGCTCTTTGCATCAGGTGGCCAAAGTATTGGAATTTCAGCTTCAGCATCAGTCCTTCCAATGAACATTCAGGACTTATTTCCTTTAGGATGGACTGGTTGGATCTCCTTGCAGTCCAGGGGACTCTCAAGAGTCTTCTCCAACACCACAGTTCAAAAGCATCAATTCTTCGGCACTCAGCTTTCTTTATAGTCCAACTCTCACATCCATACATGACTACTGGAAAAACCATAGCCTTGACTAGACAGACCTTAGTCGGCAAAGTAATGTCTCTGCTTTTCAATATGCTATCTAGGTTGGTCATAACTTTTCTTCCAAGGAGTAAGCCTTTTTTTAATTTCATGACTGCAGTCACCATCTGCAGTGATTTTGGAGCCCCAAAAAATAAAATCTGCCACTGTTTCCACTGTTCCTCCATCTATTTGCCATGAAGTGATGGGACTGGATGTCATAATCTGTGTTTTCTGAATGTTGAGCTTTAAGCCAACTTTTTCACTCTCCTCTTTCACTTTCAACAAAAGGCTCATTAGTTTTTCTTCGCTTTCTGCCATAAGGGTGGTGTCATCTGCATATCTGAGGTTTATCTCTGTCTATGGACGGAGAACTGTGTAAAGGTTCCTTTAAAAACTAAAAATATGGTAATGTGTATATTTCAGTGTTACTCTTTCAATCCATCCCTGCTTTTCCTTTCCATATGTACACCTAAAACTGATTCATGTTGGTGTATGGCAGAAATGAACACAATATTGTAAAGCAATTATCCTCCAATTAAAAAAAAAAAAAACTAAAATAGAGCTACCGTAAGACACAGCAATCCCACTCCTGGGCAAACCTGAGGAAACCATAATAATTCAAAAAGGTACATGCACCCCAGTGTTCATTGCAGCATTATTTACAATAGTCAGGAGAGGGAAGCAACCTACCTGTCCATCAAAAGAGAAGTGGGTAAAGAAGATATGGTACATATATACAATGGAATATTACTAGGTCATAAAAAGGAACAGAATTGTGCCATTTGCAGAGATGTGGATAGACCTAGAGACTGTCATACAGAGCGAAGTATTTCAGAAAGAGAAAAACAAATATGATATAAATTGCTTATATGTGGACTCTAGAAAAATTATACAGATGAACTTACTTGCAAAGCAGAAAGAGAGACACAGATGTAGAGAATAAATGTATGGATACCAAGGTGGATCAACATGTATACTATTACGTATAAAATAGATAACTAATGAGAACTGACTAGATAGTATAGGGGCTTCCTCCATTGCTCAGATGGTAAAGAATCTGCCTGCAATGTGAGAGACCCAGGTTTGATCCCTGGGTCAGGAAAGTCCCCTGGAGAAGAGAATGGCAACCCACTCCAGTATTCTTTCCTGAAGAATTCCATGGGTTAGAGAAACCTGGTGGGCTACAGTTCACAGGATCGCAAAGAGGCAGACACGACTGAGCAACTTTCACTTCACTTCACAAAATAGATGACTAATGAGAACCGAACATATAACACAGGGAACTCTACTCAATGCTCTGTGGTGATCTAAATGGGAAGAAAATTAATAAAAGAGAGGATAATATATATGTATAGTTGACTCATTTTGCAGTACAGCCAAAATTAACACAACATTGTAAAATAACTATACCATAATAAAAACTAATAAAAAGTTAAAATGTTCATAAGAGAAAAAAGAGAGGCTAAAATGTTAATAGGGTTGAGAGGACAGGCCACATGTTTTCCTCTTTAACCTTTTTGCTTAATTTCCAAATGAACTAATTTTTGCAATGATTACATCTTGCTTTGTGAATAGAAAGAAAATTTTTAAATGTTGAACAACAATAAAATATAATTTCAAGTAAATTTAAAAAATAGTCTTTTGAGATTTAAACTACTTCGTTTTGATGAGAGTAGAGTCTCCTTTGAGAAATTGTTTCTTCAAGAATTCCTCTTTTTTGTTCCTCTCTCCAATCTAACAGTGGGCAATATATTTTTTAGACCTCCTAGTGATAGGAAAAGCCTTCCAAAGTGGCTCAGTGGTAAAGAATCTGGCTGCCAATGTAGGCAATGCGGGAGATGGGTTTGATTCCTGGGTTGGGAAGATCCTTTGGATGAGGAAATAGCAACCCACTCCAGTATTCTTACCTGGAAAATTGTATGGACAGAAAAGATAAAGCATTAGATCTGATGTCCTTGAAATTCACCTGGTTTCTCTTCTTTGTGGCTTGTCAATGAACTCTAGTCTCATCTGGCTCCCTGGGGTGTTTTGTCCACACCTTCATTGGAGTCCTCATCTCCAGCCTTTCTTATTGATCCCCAGGCCTTGGTATCCTTGAACATCTCTGACTGATCTCTAGGGTCTGTGGCCCATAACCTCCCTGAGGCCAACTGCATCTCTTTTCCAGAGCACACAGGAACATCTGGGTCCCTTAGGGGACACGTATGAGGAAGCAAGGACACTACGTTAATCTCATTCATCTCACTACATTTAAGCTATTTCATTTCACCACCCGCACACAGATGAGTGAGCAGTACCAGGGGTTCCAAATGGGGAATGTGTCTTTGATTTGAGTTTTTCTTTCATCCACTTACCATGCTCCCTTAGGTCCTTGAGCAACTTGGGAGAAAAGATGGGATGCAGATGTCTCTCTTCCCATCTTCCTTCTCTCTCCTCCTCTGTTTCTATCTCATCTCTCTTCATGAAGATCTGTAGCAATAGATTTTACTTTGTATCACATCCTTGTCTCTCCAGCCCTGGCTAACACTAAATTTGAATCTCACATCTGGATCTTAATGGAAACTTAAAAAAAAAAAATGAAAATCCTTGGCTTTCAGAAGAATGTTTTTCTGTGGATTTGAAAATTCTTTTCTGGATGTTAGAGTCTGATAATGAATCATTCTTTTTTGTATTCAATCGCTGGTGCAAATGAATGCTTTTGGCAGAGTGAAGTGAGATCAGATGCAAAAAAAGAAAAGAACATTAATATATTTCAACAATATCATTCCCTATTTCATTTTAGTATTTTCTTTTGAAATGCGAGACCATGATCAGAAAAAATTCAATCATTCTTGCTTATTCTCTCTTCCATTTCCCCCATCCATCATTTGAACTTTCTGTAAATTCAATTCTGAAACTGGGTATGTGCGCTAAGTTGCTTCAGTCACATCTGACTCTTTACGACCCTATTGGCTATAATCTGCCAGGCTCCTCTGTTCATGAGATTCTCCAGGCAAGAATACTGGAGTGGGTTGCCATGCCTTTCTCCAGGGGATCTTCCCAACCCAGGAATCGAACCTGCGTCTCTTATGTCTCTAGTAGTGGCAGGCGGGTTCTTTACCACTAGTGCCACCTGTTCTTTACCATATCAGTCACAATGAATGCCTCTCTAAGAAAGAGAAAACTAATTCTATTTAAGCAGCAGGACCTTCCAGCTCCAGCAACAGAATCACAGGGATCAGGCTTTCTCTGTCTCTGACATCCTGAGCTTTGCCATGAGCAGCTTCCTTCATGGCAACAATACAGGTTGTGTCATTGTAAGCACCTTATCCTGGCATGGCAATTTCCAGAGGAAGATAGAGACCTCTTGTTGGACCTTCCTCTAAAGAATGAGGCATCTGCAGCAGACACTGGGCTATGCCATCTGAACACTTCTTTTGGGGATGGAGGCTTCACTTCCCAGTCTCTAGGACTGATAATATCTCATTGCTGAGTTTCTCCCCAGGAATTGAATTCATCCAAACAAGGCTTCTTGTACAAGGGCACATTCTTTCTCTGGGATCTGAACCCCAAGGCACCTCATAACCAGTGCTAGTCCCAGTTCCCCTTCAGCCAGACTGACATCTTGTGCAACCAAGTGGATTCAACTTTCCACTCTGCTCAATGCTGTTTCCCTCCCTTCTTTACAGATTATGTTCTTACGGGCACTCCCTGATAAATCTCTTGTCTTTAAAACCCTGCTACTGAATATTTCTCCCAAAGAACTCACTCCAAGAGAGTACACATGAGGAGTGGTCCTAGGAAGCTGATCTAACATGATATTTTGGATAAAGACCACTTGTCACTCGGCTTGTTGATAAGGACCTCATCATTGATAATAGCCCTTGGCAATCAGTAGCAGTGCAATTGTTAAAACTTTTATCAGTGGCAAAGTAGAATCAGATACTGGGGAAGAGAATGCAAGATAGCACATGGCTTTCTCAGGACCTACCACGCCTATCCTCCTGGTTGTTGTTCAGCTGCTCAGTCATGTCCAACTCTTTGTGATCTCATGGGCTGCAGCATGCCAGACTTCCCTGTCTTTCACCATCTCTGGGAGATGCTCAAACACATGTTCTTTGAGTTCATGATACCATCCAACCACCTCATCCTATCACATCCTTCTCCTCCTGCCTCAATCTTTCTCAGAAGGGTATTTTCCAATGAGTCAGGTCTTCACATCAGTTGGCCAAAATATTGGAGCTTCAGCATAAGTCTTTTCAGTGAATATTCAGGATTGATTTCTTTAGAATCAAATGGTTTGATCTCCTTGCAGTCCAAGGGACTCTATCCTCTTGGACATCAGACAAATAATGAAGGTCAAGTCACAGTCTCATTTGGCCAGGGAAGCACTGCAAAGGAGGAGAGAGACCATGACCTTCAGGAGTTGGGGGAGTCTCACCAACATGAACCATTAGGAAACAGAAGGGAATCTAGTGGGTGGATCCTGAGGGTATTGGCCCAAGAAAAGGGGAACACAAAGTTGGATAAGAAGAGTTTATTAGTATAGAAACAATCTCCTTGATCTAGGATCTATGCTTATGCTCAGTTGTGCCCAACTCTTTACAACCCCATGGACTGTAGCCCACCAGGCTCCTTGGATCATGGGATTTTCCAGGCAAGGAACTGGAGTGGGTTGCCATTTCCTACTCCAGGGGATCTTCCTAACCCAGGAATTGAACAGATGTCTCCTGTGGCTCCTGCACTGGCAGGCAGATTCTTTACCACTACACCACCTGGGAAACCTGATCTAGGACCTAACACCTTGTCAGAGGACCCCAGGATATGATGCTGACCTTCTGATGGAGGTTTCTTGGAAGCTTGAAAAAGTGCCCATACTAAGAGATGTGGAAATACCAGCCTCACCTTGGCAAGAAGTGGCAGAAGAGATCAACAGGCAGGGAGAAGTCACATAGTAGAGTGGATATAAAGTAAGGCTGGGAATGCCACCAGTCAAATAGGATCCATGCAAGAATTCAGAAGGAACTTCTTTCAAAATCAGTAGGAGATGCCCTGTAAAAGTCATCATTAAGGAGCTCAGAGATGATTAATTTATTTTTTAATTGAAAGATATTGCTTTACAAAATTTTGTTGTTTTCTGCCAATATCCACTGGATCATTTAAAAAGCAAGAGATTTCCAGAAAAACATCTGTTTCTGCTTTATTGACTATGCCAAAGCCTTGGACTGTGTGGATCACAATAAACCATGGAAAATTCTGAAAGAGATGGGAATACCAGACCAC
>SJXQ01003141.1:4021-46940 GCA_006408695.1 Aepyceros melampus | reverse complement strand
CATGAACTCCTGATTGCCAAATTCAGACTTAAATTGAAGAAAGTAGGGAAAACCACTAGACCATTCAGGTATGACCTAATAAGTTGTAGAATGAATTAAAACAGTATTATAGAAATTTCTACTCTTATTTGTGAATTGGAGTGTTCTGATTACTACTCTGACCCTGTGCTAACCACATCCACCTTGTATTTGGCAATCCAGGGCCTCCATTTGGCCCCTGCCACACCAGGTTTGAACTTGTGGCTCAGCTGATAAACAATCTGCCTATAATGGGAGAGACCTGGGTTTAATCCCTGGGTTGGGAAGATCCCCTGGAGAAGGGAACGGCTACCCACTATAGTATTCTGGCCTGGAGAATTCCATGGACTGTATAGTCCATGGGGTCACAAAGAGTCTGACATGACTGAGCAACTTTCAGTGCACTTCACTTCACCCCAGGTTCCAATTACTCCCACTGCATTTAGGTTTTCCAGTTCAGTGGCAGCAGTTCCCACTGAAATTTCTGACTTACAGTGAAGAACAATCATAGATTATTGGGGGCCCCCTCACAAATTTATTTGTCACAGTTGTCATGACTGGTGTGTCTCTGGACCATCATGGTGTGAGTGAGCAGATGTTTCATGATAAATCTACTCTTAACATTCCAATCTCCCTAAGCCTTCAGATGCCTTTCTCTGTAGTACACCAAAGCAGTCCTGGAATTCCAGCTGCATTTATGTGGGCTGCGATCTGGTTCATATTCCAGCCAATCAGCCAAATATACTGTCTATACCCTTCCTAACCCCTCAAGTGGCAAGATGAAATTCAGAATCTGCTTAGTGTACACATATTAAAAATTTCAGTCTGATCCAACTTTGTTCCTTCCATTATCCCACACATATCACCCAGATTTCTGTCCTTATAAATTAGACAAATCATGCAGTCATTTTGGAGTATCTCACATCTCCTCATGGGTCGCACTTTGTACCTTACCCTTTGGGCCTTTGTTGTTGTTTAGTCACTAAGTCATGTCCAACTCTTTGAACCCCATGGACTGCAGCATGCCAGGGATCCCTGTCCTTCACTGTCTCCCGGAGTCTGCTCAAATACGCATGTCCATTGAGTAGGTGATGCCATCCAACCATCTCGTCCTCCATCACCTTCTTCTCCTCCTCCCTCAATATTTCCCAGCATCAGAGTCTTTTCCAGTGAGTCAGCTCTTCGCATCAGGTGGCCTAAGTATAGGAGCTTGAGCTTCAGCATCAGTCCTTCCAGTGAATATTCAGGATTGATTTTTTTTTTTTAAGATTGACTTGTTTGATCTCCTTAAGCTGGGGCTTGGTGAACTTAAGTCTAGTTATAGGTCTAGAAGCAAAGACAGGTGGAGGCGTAGGTCCTGAGGGGAATCAGCAGTGCTTTACAAGGCATGTCCCTCAGGGGAGGCCATTGCACGCTTCTCAGGCAGACGGGGGTTTAACTTCTCAGTTGAAGGTGGAAGAGCTGCTTCTACTGGCAAAGACTCATCCAAATTTAGAGGTGCATTGTCCTCATATGTCCCCATTCCACTTTTCAGGATCCTGTTCCTTCTTCATCAATGCCTTCCTTTAACAGCAGACAGCCTGTGAGGTTGGGAATTCAATTTGTGTTGTAATTTAGCCCCTCACAAGTTTGAGACTCTGGGTTTGGTTTTCAGTAAGCTCGGCTCTGCAGCTCCAGAAGCTAACAGATATTTTCAGGACAGACTGAGAAATTTTCAAGTCATTCATGTTATGCTTGATTTGGAAAATCAAACCCCTGAGCTCATCCTTTTCTTTCCCCACTTTGTCCAGTGTGATTAGGAGCAACCAGACAATCTTACTATACTTGTAAGTTTGACAAAATTTCCAAGCATCAAATACAAGGTCATCCAGAACCTCACCTCTTATAAGCATTCAATTAGGAGTATCCAATGTTGATATTTTGCATATCTCTTTTGTCGTGTCACACCGCTCTCCTTACTACTGGAAATAGAGTCATTAGTGCTTTTGAATTTAATCAGAATGAAGAATCAATTCCAGGAATCCCAAACCAATTCAGAAAACTCATACTTGAGATTCTGTTCCTCTAGACCAGAGTGCCCAACCCCTGGGCCATGGACCGGTACTGGTCCATGGCCTGCTGTTAGGAACTGGGCCACAGAGAAAGAAGTGAGAGGCAGTGAACAAGTGAAGCTTTATCTGTATTTACAGCCGCTCCTCATTGCTGGCGTTACCACCTGAGCACCACCTCCTGTCAGATTAGATTTTCATAAGAGCACAAATCCTAGTGTGCTTGAATCATCACGAAACTATTCCCCCACCCCTATCTGTGGAAAAATTGTCTTCCACGAAACCAGTCCCTGGTACCGAAAGGGTTGGGGACCACTACTCTAGAGTCATTCTTAGTATCAAACTCTGTATTGTGGTTCTCCAGAGAAATGGAACCCATAGGATACAGCTATACACATATAGAGAGTATACATACACTTGTGCATGCATGTGTGTACATGAAGACAAAGTAGGGGAGAGAGATTTATTTTAAGGAACCAGTTCACCCAGTTGTGGGGCCTGGCAAGTCTGAAGGGCAGGCCAGCAGGCTTGAAATTTAGGTGAGTTGATGTTGAACTTTTGAATCTGAAATTCACAAGGCAAGCTAGGCAGATTTCTATGTCACAGTCCTGAGGCAGAATTCCTTTTTCCATTACCCATTCCTTGTTCCCTTTGCCCTCAGCAGGCAACTCAGCTAGTTGTGATTTTTTTCCTAGTGAAAGTGGAAAGTGTTAGTCACTCAGTCGTGTCTGACTCTATGTGACTGTGATCCCATGGGCTGTAGCCCACTGGGCTCCTCTGTCCATGGAATTCTCCAGGCAAGAGTATTAGAATGGGTAGCCTATCCCTTCTCCAGGGGATCTTCCCCACCCAGGAATCGAACCATGGTCTCCTGCATTGAAGGCGGATTCTTTACCAACTAAGCTATCAGGGAAGCCCATAAATACAAAGAAACATTATGAAAGTAAACATTGCTCAGTCGTGTCTGACTCTTGGCCGCCCCATGGACTATATAGTCCATGAATTCTCCAGGCCAGAATACTGAAGTAAGTAGCCTTTCCTTTCTCCAGGGGATCTTCCCAACCCAGGGATCGAACCCAGGTCTCCTGCATTGTAGGCAGATTCTTTACCAGATGAGCCACCAGGGAAGCCCAGTGGTGTGACCCAAAACTTTATTCTTGAAGGGTCCAGGCCTGAATTATACCATTGTAGTTTTACATTGACTTCAGTCACAGGGCATGCATATGTGTGTGCTCAGTCACTTCAGTTGTGTCTGACTCTTTGTAACCCCATGGATTGTAGTCCCCCAGGCTACTCTGTCCATAGAATTTTCAGGCAAGAATACTGGAGTGGGTAGCCATTTCCTCCTCTGGGGGATCTTCCTGACCCAGGGATTGAACCTGTGTCTCCTGTGTCTCCTGCATTGCAGACAGATTCTTTACCCCGAGCCACTGGGAAAGCAATCACAGGGCATGGTAGTATGCCTTATAGGATCACCTGTATTCTAGACATATTCTTTTTTAAAAAAAATTTTATTGGAGTATAATTGATTTACAATGTTAGTTCCAGGTGTACAGCAAGGTGAATCAGTTATACATATACATATATCCACTCTTTTTTTTTTTAAGATTCTTTTCACATATAGACCATTACAGAGTAGTGAGTAGAGTTCTGTGTGCTAGACAGTAAGTCCTTATTAGTTATCTAGTTTATATGTAGTAGTATGTGTATGTTAATCCCAATCTCTCAGTTTATCTCTCCTCCCCTCTTACCATCTGGTAACCATAAGTTTGTTTTCTACATCCATACTCTACTTCTGTTTTGTAAATAAGTTCATTTGTCCTTTTTTTTTTAAGATTCCATAAAAATATGGAACACTTCATGAATTTGTGTGTCATCCTTGCTCAGGGGCCATGCTAATCTTCTCTATATCATTCCAATTTTAGTATATGTACTGCTGGGCTTTCTTGGTGGTTTAGATGATAAAGAATCTGCCTGTAATGTGGGAGACCTGGGTTCAATCCCTGGGTCAGAGAGATCCCCGGAGAAGTGAATGGCTACCCACTCCAGTATTCTTGCCTGAAGAATTCCATGGACGAAAGAGCCTGGTGGGCTCCAGCCTATGAGGTCTTAAAGAGTCAGACATGATTGAGCAACTTCACTTCACTGCTGAAACAAGCACTAAGACATACTCTTCTTTATTTCCATTGTGATATAGCAGGCCACAGTTTCCCTTTGGTAGTCAGGATCAACCACCCCAGCCAGCACAGTAACTCCCTTCTTTGCCTGTTGATCAGAGATGTGAAAAGACCAAGATGTCCAGGTGGCAGACTGATCTTCCAGTTCAATAGAATCAGTGTTGTGTCTCTTGGTAGAAGTATTCCTCCCTTTGGAACTAAGGCATGTGGAACAGCAGAGATTGCCAGTACAGGAAACAAATTTTTTGCTAATGGGCCACTAGGAGTGATAGTAAGTGGTACCACTTCTGGCTCAGGGCTGAGGGGGTGGGGCTGCCATCCTGGTGGGCTTGGAGGACAGAGCATTGAACCAATGAGGATTATTGTCAAGCTGTAGCTCAGCTGGTAAAGAATCCACCTGCAATGCAGGAGACCTGAGTTCAATCCCTGGGTTGGGAAGATCCCTTGGAGAAGGGAAAGGTACCCACTCCAGTATTCTGGCCTGGAGAATTCCATGGACTGTATAGTCCATGGGGTTGCAGAGTCAGACACAATGAGTGACCTTCACTTTCACTTAAAATCTAATGGAATTTGCCCTGCTCAATTTCAGACTTGCTTGAGACCTGCCATACCTTTCTAAATTCTAATTTCTCCCTTTTAGAATGGGAGTATCTATCCTATGCCTGTGGCACCATTGTGTTTGGAATATTTTTAGAAACAGGTAATGCGTCTGCTTTCATAGATATGCATGGAGAGGAATTTTGTCCCAGAATGACATACTCAAGTCTTACCTGTAAGATTTAGATGATTTAGATGCTGAGATCTGAGACTCTGGGTTGATGTTTAGATGAGATTTTAGACCTAAGAGTTGATGCTGGGATAACTAAGCTTTTGGGGATATTGGGATGGGGTTAATGTATTTTATACATGGGAAAGACGTGAATTTGTGGGGGTCAGGGGACCATACTCTTACTGGTTGAATAGTGACCCCTCAAAAAAAGATATGTCAAAAGCTTAACCCCCAGTACCTGAGAATGTGCCTTTATTTGAAAGTAGTATCTTTACAGAGGGGATAAAATGAGGTCATTGGGGTGGGCCCTAACCTGAGTGGTATCCTTATTTAAAAAAAAAAAAGGAGATTTGGACACAGAAATAGGCACACATAGAGGAAAGACAGTAAGAAGACACACAGGGAGAAGATAGCCATGGGGCTGGATTAAAATACATTTACAAGCCAAGGAACACCAGAGATTTTTGGCAGACAGAAGAAGCTAGAAGGTGCAAGAAGGATTCTCCCCTATATCTGCTGGAGTGAGCATGACACTGCTAACACCTTGATTTCAGAATTCTAGCCTCTAGAAATGTCAGATAATACATTTCTGTTGTTTTAAGTCACCTAGTTTTTGATACTTTCTCTCTCTCTCTCTCTCTCTCTCTTTTTAGTTCTACCAGGTTATTGCTACCAACCCATCTACCTCCACCCTCATGCCTGCATGCTCAGTCATGTAACCCCATGGACTGCAGCCTGCCAGGCTCCTCTGTCCATGCACTTTTCCAGACAAAAATACTGGAGTGGGTTGCCATTTCCTTCTCCAGGGAGTTTTTGGTACTTTCCTAAAGAAGCCCTAGGAAACTAACACAGAACCTCAGTGAGGTAGTTTCCATTTTCAGCTGCTAAGTGCTCTGGGGCATCTGAAGTGTGTGATGGTGTCATCCTTGATTTGCCTGAGATTCTTCAGTCCCTTTGCACGTTCATGCTTATTACTCTTTTTCCAATGAAATGCGGTTACTTTTCCAAAGAACACATGGAAAGCAATTAGCTGGACCCCATTTTCTATCATTTCCTGTTAACAGGGTATGACGTTCCCAAACCAGAGGTCATATTCAAGTTGGAGCAAGGAGAGGAGCCTGGGCATTGAAGGAAAAAACCCTACATCACAGCTGCTCAGGTGAGTGTGATCCTGGCAGAAGGGAGACATAGAAATACTTGAGACCAATACCTTTAAAGTGCTGTCATTGCTGCCCTTCTTGAAGGTTCAAAACTTTAGAAACTCCTTGGCCTCTGAGGTGCCAAACTGCTCTTCCCTGTATTTCCCTTACTGCTATCAACTGTCTTCTTGGCTTAGCTTCCCTCCAGGAGAATTGCTACAGTACCTATACTCTAGATCATATGCCAGACTTCCTCACTATGGATCTGGCTTTCTTGGATGTTTTCTCCTTCCATTACATTTTTATGCTTTAGTACTGAAACCCACTCCCAAGGTCTTAGATCTTTATCGTATACATTCAGGTTTTAACGGATTTGCCTTCTTTGAAGATCAGTTGGTTGCCTCACTCCTGTTCTATCTGGTCCCCTTGCAGCTTCTTCTCCTTCTTGTTTTCATCTTCTCACTCTAAGATATCAACAAACTGTCATCTACAACCAGCCCCACCTCCTTTTCTCTTTGTAGATATTGCTTTCAGATTCCTCACTTCTCTTCACCTCCCCTAATCTGCATGCCTGTCTTCAATCTTCTCACTTTATGATCCCTGTCACTTAGTATTTTCTCTTTTAAAATCAAATTCATTAAGATATAATTTACATACCATAATAGGTATCCATTTTAAGTGTACAGTTTGGTGAGTTTTGACAAAGGTACACACTGGTATAAGCACCACCCCAGTCGTGATACATCCCATCACACAAAAATGCACCTTCATGCCCCTTGTAGTTAATACTCAATACCACTTCAGCCCCAGGCAACCACTGAGTTACTTTTTGTCATTATAGACTAGATTTGCCTTTATTAGTGTTGCATATAAATGAAATCATTCCATATGTACCTTTTTGGGTCTGGCTTTATTTGTTCAGCATAATGATTTTGCAATTCATTCATGTTATTGAGTATATCACTAGTTTGTTTCTTTTAAATAATGGATACTATTCCATGGTTGACTATTAAATAGTTCCTTTTAAATAGTGAATACTGTTCCATTATAATTTTTTTATCTCTATGCCTGTTAATGACAAGTGGTCATTATTTGTTTATGATGACTAAAGTTGCAGTAAACATTCTGATTTGTCTTTGTGTGAACATGTTTACATTTTTCTTGGGTAAATGCCTAGGATTAGCATTGCTCTTATATTATAATCAGTGTTTGCTTACCTTTCTTATAATTTCATATAATTGCCAAACTGTCTTCTGAAATGGCTTTACATTCCCAACAGCAATGTGAGAAATTCTTTTGCCCCAAATCCTTGCCTATACTTGTTATCATCAGTCTCTTTAAACTTTGCTATTAGAATGGATATGTAATGGTATCTTATGAATGTAAGCAGCATTTCTCTGATGAGTAATAATGTTAAGTATCTTCATGTGCTTATTATCATTTGTACATTTTTTTGTGAAGTGTCTATTGAAATATCTTTCCCATTTGGGGGAGGGTAGTTGTTAGTCTTCTTCTTCTTGAGGTATAAGAGTTTTTTATATTTGCTTGATAGAATTTCTAAGCCAGATATATGTACTGCCAATATTTTGTTGCAATCTGTACCTTACAGTTTTAGTCTTACTGGTGCCTATCAAAGGCAAAATATTTTAATTTTTATGGAGTCTAATTTATCATCTTTAAAAAAGTTTTAGTATTTTTTGTGATCTATTTAATAAATCTTTGCCTACTGCAAGGTCCTTGCTCCTTGGAAGAAAAGCTATGACGAACCTAGACAGCATATTAAAAAGAGACATTATTTTGCCAACAAAGGTCCATATACTCAAAGCTATGGTTTTTCCAGTAGTTATGTATGAATTTAAGAGTTGGACCATAAAGAAGGCTGAGTGCCATGATGCTTTTTTTAAAAAACAGTAAAATGTTTATTTTCTTAGGAAAAAAAAAAGTAGGCAAGAGGGATTCAAAATGATTGTGATCACACTTCCGCCTGCATCTGAGCAAAACTGATGTTGCAAGCTTGATCTTTGATAAGAGACCCAGGAAATGAAACCACCTGCTGCTCGCTCCTATGTCACTTCCAGGAGTCATGTCACGACATGCTTTGAATTGATAGTAGCGTCTCTACTTCTTCTTAGCAGAGAAACTAGGCCTGCCATAGCAACCATCCCATCTCCAAAGCTCAACACTGCCAGTGAGATCTGAGCAAAACTGATGTTGCAAGCTTGATCTTTGATTAAGAGACCCAGGAAATGAAACCACCTGCTGCTCGCTCCTATGTCACTTCCAGGAGTCATGTCACGACATGCTTTGAATTGATAGTAGCGTCTCTACTTCTTCTTAGCAGAGAAACTAGGCCTGCCATAGCAACCATCCCATCTCCAAAGCTCAACACTGCCAGTGAGAAACAAGGCTCTGGACTGCTGGGGGAGGCAGGAAGGAGGGAGGGGGGAAGGAGGCACTTGTCTTAGAAGCGGGACCAGTCTAGAACAGAAGCTGGATATCTGAGTTCACCATCTTTTGGAAAATAGGTTGGAGAGCATCTGTAAAACCAACAGTATCTTTAAGGTAAAACTGCAGAATTTTGCTGCAGACCTGGACACTGAAAGAAGTGAAAAGTTGCAACAAGTTTTAAATAGCAGCAAGAAAGTTCGGTAACAGTTTTTGTTTTTAGCAATATTCCTTTGCAAGTTCATTAAGAAACATTGTAATTTAATGGGGCATACGATATGGAACGATCTTCTTTTGCTATAGTGCTGTTCGCTGAAGAGAACCGACCTTTGCAAAGATTTCAACTGGAGTGTAACCTATTTACACAGTAGTAGCTCCCGGTTTGAGTGGTAGGATTGGTGCTATGTGATACCTTCTTCCGAACAGTAAACTCGACCCTTTTCAATTTTTACATCCAGCATTCTGAAGAATTCTTGTTGGCTTTCAGAGACGTGCATATTTAGGGCAAGATGGTTGGATGGCATCACCCACTCAATGGACATGAATTTGAGCAAGCTCCAGGAGATGGCAAAGGACAGGGAAACCTGGGTGCTGCAGTCCCTGGGTCACAGAGTCTAACACAACTGAGCGACTGAACAACAACATTGCAGGGTCACAAAGATATTCTCATATTTCCTTCTATATAATTTATCATTTTAGCTTTTTAAGTTTAGGTCTATGATCCATTTTTGTGTTTAATGTAAGAGTTGATGTTCATTTTTTTCAATACAATATTCAGTTGTTCCAGAACCATTTATTGAAGAGACTTTTTTCCCACTGAATTTCCTAAGCACAGTTATTAAAATCAATTGGTTTCACATATGTGAACCTATTTCTGGACTTTCTGTTCTGTTTAATTGATCTATTCAACTGAACTCAACTCATGCTTGTGCTCAGCCGTGTCTGACTCTTTGTGACCCCATGGACTGTAGCCTGCCAGGCTCCTCTGCCCATGGAGTTTTCCAAGCAAGAATACTGGAATGGGTTGCCATTTCCTCCTCTAGGAAGTCTTTTTGACCCAGGGATTGAACTGTCTCTTGTGTCTCCTGCATTGGGAGGCAGATTCTTTACTGCTGAGCCATTTCTATTTTAAAATTCCTAAGCACAGTTATTAAAATCAATTGGTTTCACATATGTGAACCTATTTCTGGACTTTCTGTTCTGTTTAATTGATCTATTCAACTGAACTCAACTCATGCTTGTGCTCAGCCGTGTCTGACTCTTTGTGACCCCATGGACTGTAGCCTGCCAGGCTCCTCTGCCCATGGAGTTTTCCAAGCAAGAATACTGGAATGGGTTGCCATTTCCTCCTCTAGGAAGTCTTTTTGACCCAGGGATTGAACTGTCTCTTGTGTCTCCTGCATTGGGAGGCAGATTCTTTACTGCTGAGCCATTTCTATTTTAAAATGAAGATTTTATTATTATTCAGGTATGGTGAAGCCAACATATCTGGAGATAACTGCCATTGAAAATAGTTTGTAACAGCTTCCAAAAGGAAAAGGCATACCACACTGCGCAGAGTTACACCAGGGAGCACTAAGGTCAATCAGGAGGTAGAAGTTGTAGGGGAAAAGCATGGGCAACAGCCTTTATTATGATTTTCATAAGAAAGAATGGGTGAGGTAGAATAAGCAGGCTAGAAAGGCTTAGAGTTAGTTTGAGTAATTTCAGTGGACTCGGGGGTGTAGTGTAGAGACTATCCTTAGTTGCCTGGTACCCAGCCTGAGGTGATTAGGGCAGGGGGCTAGTGGCAACCTGTGAGATCTTGAAAAAGGAGATAGTTGGTGGATATGGGCTCTGGATTTGTTGGTTCACATATGGTTGGTATACTTACAGGGAAGTCACTTGCTGTCTCTAGGAAATACCTAGGTCTGGGAGAGGCAGTCTCCCCAGGATCAGCTAGGCATCAGATGCTAGAGCATCAAGAATACAGAAAATAAGAAAATATAGTTAATACACTGTCCTTTTGCAGACCCCTATTTTATTTGTTGTTGTTCAGTCACTCAGTCATATCCAACTCTTTGCTACACCATGGACTGCAGCATGTCAGGCTTCCTTGTCCTCCACCATACTTTATTACTATAGCTTTTATAATAAGTCTTGAATCAGGTAGAGTAAGTTCTCCAGGTTGACTTAAAAAATTACTTTGACTCTTCTAGGTCATTTGCATTTCCATATAAATTTTATAATCAGTTTTTAATTTTTTGGAAAAAAATTGCTGGGATTTGGTTTGGCATTAATTCTAAGATCAATTTTAAGAGAATTGAAATCTTAATAATATTGAGCCTTCTAATCCATGAATATAGCAACTTTCTACATATATTTAGATCTTTGATTTCTTTCAGCAATGTTTTATAATTTTCATATAAAAGTTTTATGTATCCTTCATTAAATTTATCCCTAGGCATTTGATGTTTTTGATACTATTATAAATAGCATTTAAAAAATTTTTCAGATTATTTATTGCTAGTATAAATTGCTAGTGATTTATTTTTGTACATTGACTTAATAAAGCATGAGATTGGAAAAGAAGTAAAAGTGCCCTTAAAGTGATGATTAATTACATGAAAAACCCCAAGGAATCTACAAGAAAATTAATAGGTGGATTTAGAAATAACTGCCAGTGCAGAAGACACAGGTTCAATCACCCTAGAGCACACGACTTGTAACTACTGAGCCCACACACTGAAACTACTGAAGCCCTTATTTATTTACTTTTGGCTGTGTGGTCTTCGTTGCCACTCATAGGCTTCTTGTAGCTGTCGCTTCTTTTGTTGTGGCACACAAGCTCTAGAGTGTTCAGGCTTCAGTAGTTTCAAATCGTAAAAGATGATACTGTGAAAGTACTGCACTCAATATGTCAACACATTTGAAAAACTCAGCAGTGGCCACAGGACTGGAAAAGGTCAGCTTCGTTCCAATCCCAAAGAAAGGCAATGCAAAAGAATGTTCAAAGTACTGCACAATTGCACTCATCTCACACACTAGCAAGTAATGCTCAAAATCCTTCAAGCTAGGCTTCAGCAGTACATGAACCATGAACTTCCAGATGTTCAAGCTGGATTTAGAAAAGGCAGAGGAACTAGAGATCAAATTGCCAACATCCACTGGATCATCAAAAAAGCGAGAGAGTTCCAGAAAAAAACATCTGCTTCATTGACTATCCCAAAGCCTTTGACTGTGTGGATCACAACAACTGTGGAAAATTCTTAAAGAGTTAGGAATACCAGACCACCTTACCTGCCTCCTGAGAAATCTGTATGCAGGTCGGGAAGCAACAGTTAGAACTGGACATGGAACAACAGACTGGTTCCAAATCAGGAAAGGCATATGTCAAGGTTGTATATTGTCACCCTGCTTATTTAACTTACATGTAGAGTACATCATGTGAAATGCAAGGCTGGATGAAGCACAAGCTGTAATCAAGCTTGCTGGGAGAAATATCAATAACCTCAGATAGGCAGATGACACCACCCTTATGGCAGAAAGTGAAGAACTAAAGAGCTTCTTGATGAAAATGAAAGAGAAGAGTGAAAAAGTTGGATTAAAACTCAACGTTCAAAAAACTAAGATCATGGCATCCGGTCCCATCACTTCATGGCAAATAGGTGGGAAAACAATGGAAACAGTGAGAGACTTTATTTTGGGGGGCTCCAAAATCACTGCAGATGGTGACTGCTGCCATAAAATTAAAAGACATTTGCTCCTTGGAAGAAAAGCTGTGACCAACCTAGACAGCATATTAAAAAGCAGAGACATTACTTTGCCAACAAAGCTCCATCTAGTCAATGCTATGGTTTTTCCAGTAGTCATGTAAGGATGTAAGTGTTGGGCTATAAAGAAAACTGGGCACCAAAGAATTGATGTTTTTGAACATCAATTGTGGTGTTGGAGAAGACTCTTGAAAGTTGCTTGTATTGTAAGGAGATCAAACCAGTAAATCCTAAAGTTAATCAGTCCTGAATATTCATTGGAAGGACTGATGCTGAAGCTGAAACTTTAATACTTTGGTGCCTGATGTGAAGAACTGACTCACTGGAACAGACCCTGATGCTAGGAAAGATTGAATGTGGGAATAGAAGGGAACAGCAAAGGATAAGATGGTTTGATGGCATCACCAACTCGATGGACATGAGTTTGAGTAAGCTCCGGGAGTTGGTGATGGACAGGGAGGCCCGGTGCACTGCAATCCATGGAATACAAAGAGTTGGACACAACTGAGTGACTAAACTGAACTGAGCACATACATCCACTAAAATAAATGTACAGGAATGTTGATATCAACCTTATCATAATTGTCAAAAACATGATACTCTTAAAGTGCTGCACTCAATTTGTCAGCAAACTTGGGAAATTCAGCATTGGCCACAGGACTGGAAAAGGTGTTTTCATTTCAATTCCAAAAAAGGGCAAAATGCCAAAGAATGTTCAAACCACTGTACAATTGTACTCATTTCACATGGTAGCAAGGTTATGCTCAAAATCCTTCAAGCTAGGCTTCAACAGTACATGAATCAAAGACTTCCAGATGTACAAGCTAGGTTTCAAAGAGGCAGAGGAACCAGAGATCAAATTGCCAACATTCATTGGATCATAGAGAAAGCAAGGGAATTCCAGGAAACCATCTGCTTCATTGACTACACTAAAACCATTGACTATGTGGATCACAACAAACTGTGGAAAATTCTTAGATGGGAATACCAGACCACCTTACTTGTCTCCTGAGAAACCTGTGTGTAGGTCAGGAAGCAATGGTTAGAACTAGACATGGGACAGTGGACTGGTTCAAAATTAGGAAAGGAGTATAACAAGGCTGTATATTGTCACCCTGTTTATTTAACTTATATGCAGAGTACATTATGCAGATTGCCAGGCTGGATGAATCACAACTTGGAATCAAGATTGCTGGGAGAAATATCAACAATCTTAGATATGGAGATGATACCACTCTAATGGAAGATGGTGAAGAGGAACTAAAGAGCCTCTTGATGAACATGAAAGAGGAGAGTGAAAAAGCTGACTTGAAACTCAGCATTAAAAAAAACTAAGACCATGACATCTGGTCCCACCACTTCATGGCAAATAGAAGGGGAAAGATTAGAAACAGTGACAGATTTTATTTTCTCGATCTCAAAAATCACTGTGGATGGTGACTGCAGCCACAAAATTAAAGGACACTTGCTCCTTAGAAGAAAACCTATGACAAACCCAGGCAAAGTATTAAAACAGAAAGACATTATTTTGCTGACAAAGGTCCATATAGTCAAAGCTATGGTTTTTCCAGTAGTCATGTATGGATGTGAGAGTTGGACCATAAAGAAGGCTGAGCATTGAAGAATTAATGTTTTCAAATTATGCTGGAGACTTTTGAGAGTCCCCTGTACTGCAAGGAGATCAACCAGTCAATCCTAAAGGAAATGAGTCCTGAATATTCATTGGAAGGAGTGTTGCTGAAGCTGAAGCTCCAGTACTTTGGCCACCTGATGCAAAGAGCCAACTCATTGGAAAAGACCCTGATGCTGGAAAAGATTGAAGGCAAGAGGAGAAGTGGGCAGCAGAGGATGAGATGGTTAGACAGCATCACTACCTCAATGGACATGAATTTGAGCAAACTCTGGAAAGATAGTGGAACACAGAGGAGCCTGATGTGCTACAGTCCGTGGAGTTAGAAAGAGTCGGGCACAACCCAACGATGGAACAACAACAGCAAAACCATTTAATTAAGCACACAAACATTTTTAAATGGCACAAAAGAAGATACAAGCAGGAGTGGATGAAGAGGATATTAACCTGTCCTTTTATTTGAGAATAAACTGGACTTTTGTGAGCCATTTTTTGAGTGGCAATGAGAATGCTAGCTTGTATGCACAGCTCTTTCCAAACAGATGACTCTCCATTTCTGTATGGTTCACTGAGTCTGTGGGCTCAGTAAACAGCTCATGAAGCTTTTTACTGCAGAAGCAAATTTTTATGATGAATATTGGTACTGGTGATCTAACTGTTGTCCAATATAGCAATGGTTTAGAAGTTATGTTTTATTTACAACTTAGACATTTTTATACATTTAAGTGTTTAATAAAGTGAAAAGTAAAACCACCTCTAAAATTTAGCCTAGGAATCCAGGGGTTAGTAACTTCCAAATAAATTAAAGCCAAATATATGAGAATGCAATGCAACTTAAGAATAAGAGGATGAGATTTTTGGACTGGATGTATTCAGAGTACAGTATCTAACTGACTAACAGGGGAAAACTGGATTTGATGACTCAGAGCATTCTCAATATCTAAAAACTCTTGCTAATGAGATAGTGTATAGTTTTTCTATTTTATGGTTATTATTGAGAATATAATATGTCTCATGAACTGTATTGGTAATGGAAAATCTGTGATTCACTCTTGGCAAGAATAGTATATTAATTGTGTTAAAGCTAATTCACAGTAATAAAGAGAGCATTAGATATAATGACTTACATATAGAATTTTATTTCTTACATATAAAGTCTCTAATATCACAGGCCATTGGAAAACCTAGCTGCTTCTGCTTATTCATGAATCCATTACTCAGCTCCACCATCTCTTGAACTTTTGTGGCATCTGCATGTTTGAATCTATGTTGCTGTCAAATCCAGGTTTTAGTAAGCATGAAGGTAGAAGGTATAGAGAAAATATGCCTACTGCTTCAATGCTTTGGTTTGAAGGTGGCACCCAGTGTCTTCTCTCATATTCTGTTGAGAACATTGTCACATGGTCACAACAATTTTCAAAGGAGGCTGAGAAATGTTATGTGACTGGGCAGCCATATTCCTGGCTACTAATCTGTTAATGCAAAAGAATGGTGAAACAGATTCTAGTGGTCAGCCTTCATTCTACCACAGATGGCTTTTCATCAGTCTCATTTTGTACTTCTTATTAAATATATTTAATTTTATTTCTAAGGAAACAGTTACACTTGGATGGAGAGTTCAAGTATAGACATCCATTTATTGTTTGTATAGGTCAAAATGGCTATTACCACAATATTTTTCCTAGAGACATGAGTAAATTATTTTTTTTTAGTTTTATTGAGATATAATTGACATAAGCATTGTATAAGTTTAAGGTGTACAGCATAATAACTTGACATACATATGTTGTGAAATGATTGCCACAGTAAGTTTAGTTAACATCATATTATATAGATACAAAAATGAAAAGATTTTCTTTGTGATGAGAACTTGTAGGATCTACTCTCTTAGGAAACTTAACTATTTTTATCACATTAATTTGATATTGATGCTGATAAGCAAGAAGCAGTGAGATTAGTGAGGATTTAGAATGGAAAGCTAATGAAGACTTAGACTCTGAGTTACCCATTCAAGCCTAGGCTCTCCATAGATGTTTCCCCTTAAAACCCTACTCTGTTTAATTTTCAGTCCACCTTACTTGATATCCCCTACCAAAACAGAGCTAGATTGCTTATGTTGAACTCCAATCTCCAATACTGAATATATGTGTAATTATTCTGAACTTCACTTTCCTTATCTACAGTGGTGGATAAGATACCTCATAGGGCTTTTGAAAGGATTAAATGAGTTCATATGTATATATTTTGTAGAATGATGCCTGTACCACCGAATCATGTAAGATCTTGGCACATAATAAGTGCTATTTATGTATTTTCTGTTATTGTCATCATTGTCATCGTCATCATCATCAGATTTACTGGTTTCTCTGTGACCAATTTGGATTAATTTAAGCGTACCTGTTAATCTTCTGTTATGTATTCTTTGTGTCATTTTACTTTTTTTCTCTTTTTAGATGGAAAGTTTGGGATTAAAACCTTACAAAAAAGAATTTCTGGAAAAGTTTCATTTCATGGTGAAATGGAAGGTGAAGATGCAAAAGATGATTCATTGTATTCCATTTTAGAAGTACTGTGGAAAGATGCCAAACAGATAAAAAGCTACCAGGAAAAGCAGAACAAACCTCTGAGTCATGCTGCTTTCATCAATAAGAAAATATTGAATACAAAGTGGGATTATGAATATAAAAACAGTGGAAAATTTATTCATCCAGGTCCAAATTGTATTCCTTCACAGAAAAGACCCCATAAACGTAACTCCTTGGAAAGAATTTAAAGCATAATTTAGATGTACATATTCATAGTGAAAGCAGTGCAACAAATAACTTTGATAAAATTATTGGACACAGTCAAGTTTTCACCCAGAGCTCTTATACTAACCATGAAAATACACATACTGGAGTAAAATTCTGTGACAGCAATCAGTGTGGAAAAGTCTTCAGCTTCAAACAAGCACTCAGTCACAATCTGAAATTTCCTGTTGGGGAGAAAGCAAATATGTGTACTGAACTTGGAAAGATCTTCACCCAGAGGTCACAACTCTTTGCACCTCAGAGAATTCACACTATGGAAAAACCTCATGAACTTAGGAAATGTGTAAGTGTTTTTACACAGAAGCCACTACTCAGTATTTATTTGAGAGTTCATAGAGATGAAAAGCTATATATATGTTCCGAATGTGGAAAGGCATTCATCCAGAATTCAGAATTAATTATGCATGAGAAAATTCATACTAGAGAAAAACCCTATAAATGTCATGAATGTGGAAAATCGTTTTTCCAAGTGTCATCTCTCCTAAGGCATCAGACAACCCATACTGGAGAAAAACTTTATGAATGCAGTGAATGTGGGAAAGGCTTCTCCCTGAACTCAGCCCTCAATGTACATCAGAAAATTCATACTGGAGAGAAACACCATAAGTGCAGTGAGTGTGGGAAGGCCTTTACCCAAAAATCAACACTCAGAATGCATCAGAGAATTCATTCAGGAGAGAGATCCTACATATGTACTGAATGTGGGCAGGCCTTCATCCAAAAGGCACACTTGATTGCACATCAAAGAATTCATACTGGAGAGAAGCCTTATGAATGCAGTGACTGTCAGAAATCTTTCCCTTCTAAGTCACAACTCCAGATGCATAAGCGAATTCACACAGGAGAGAAACCCTACATATGCAATGACTGTGGTAAGGCCTTTACCAACAGATCAAATCTGAATACTCACCAGAAATCTCACACTGGAGAGAAGTCTTACATATGTGCTGAATGTGGGAAAGCCTTCACGATAGGTCAAATTTCAATAAACACCAGACTATTCATACTGGAGAGAAGCCCTATGTTTGTGCTGATTGTGGGAGGGCCTTCATCCAGAAGTCAGAGTTACTTACACATCAGAGAATCCATACTACAGAGAAGCCTTATAAATGTTCTGACTGTGAGAAATCCTTTTCAAAGAAACCACACCTCAAAGTACATCAGCGAATTCACACAGGAGAGAAACCATATATATGTGCAGAATGTGGGAA
The DNA here is from genome assembly GCA_006408695.1 of Aepyceros melampus. Lineage (NCBI taxonomy): Eukaryota > Metazoa > Chordata > Mammalia > Artiodactyla > Bovidae > Aepyceros > Aepyceros melampus. Next base: position 28,941 of record SJXQ01003141.1, on the reverse strand, counting down.
AGCTTTCACAGACAGGTCAAATTTCAATAAACACCAGACAGTTCATACTGGAGATAAACCCTATAAATGTAGTGACTGTGGAAAAGGCTTCACTCAGAAATCAGTTCTGAGTATGCATCGCAATATTCATACATGAAGGTAACCTTGTTTCTTGAAAATGAGAAAGCCTTATCACAGAAATCAGGTCTAAGTGTGTGTTTTAAAATTCAACCAAGACAGATCATATATTGAATGCATTGCATAATAAAAAGAATGTGTCAGGCTCTGTCACCTGAGATGAGAAAAATTACTCAGAAGAGGCCCTCTAAGAATGCATTGAATGATGAAGAATTTCCATATTTGCAAAGCCTCACAAAATATAATTGAATTCATACTGGGGAAAATGTTATCAGTTTGAGATATTAGGAAAAGCCTTCCTGTAGAAAGTATTATAAGGCAAATTATTACCAAATTCTTTATAGAAAAGTATGAAAAAAGATATAAATGACAGTAATGTTTATTGTGTTGTATTAAGCAATTTAAAGTGACAACAAAATGAAAGGCAGGAGATGTGTATAAGAGACAGGGAAGGAAGCATCAAGGCCAGGATCTGTGCCCAGGCCATCCCCAGCCTGCCAGTCTTGCTATCCTGTCTCTACTGCGCTAGCCTGAAGACCTCACAGTTACTGGTATATGCAGAACTAATGGAGTATGGAGGAGACTTGGGGGTAGATGGGGTGTCACAAGTTGGGGGAGGCCATCTGACTTTATTTTTTTGTGGACCTAAATTTATTCTGCTAGTATTCACAGTCCTTTAATAAATTTTCCAATTAAAATTCACTCTTCATCAGTAAATACTTACAATGAGCCCTTGGTCAGGCAATGGAGATACTGTAGACAACAAAAGCAAGCCTTCCTTGCTATTGGGGATTTATAATCCAGTGTTGTATAGACCTGCTCTCAGATCTGTTAGTAACAAAACACATTGCACAATGGGAGGAATAATTGAGTTGAAATTCTTTTTTTTTATTTAATGTATTTGTTTCTATCAAATATGTTTGCTACTCAATATTTTGTTCATGTGAATACACAGTTTTAAAGTCATTATGGTTTTATATATACACTCACCTGCTGATATAATTTTACACAAACACATAAATATAATCCTGTCATACATGTTGATTTCCATGACATCATATTTTTATCTTCCTTCATTGTGGTACAGTGCAAAAATAACCACAGCTCTCTCCCATCCTTTTATGCACTCCTCTTTGTAATATTACTGTTGTTTCTCTTATTAAGAGACAGAGCTCTCTCTCTACTCCTGGACTCTGAGTTTGGCCATGGGAATTGCTTGGGCCAATATACATTAACAAAGAGAGTCAAAAAGATGCTGGAGAGGTGTGAAAGCCTGCCTTGAGACTTACCCTTTCTTGCCGCTTTTTTGAATTCTGAGACCTTCATGTGAAGAAGCTCAAATTACTAAGGGATGTGAAACCACGTGGAACGATATGAACCAACCCAGATGAAGCCCCTTAGACCAAATGCCAGACATGGGAGTAAGGCCTTCTTCAACCTCCAGCCCCAGCCGTGCCAGCCCACAGCAGAAGAACTACATCAGTCATCCCAACCAACCTGGAGAATTATGAGATAGAAAAAATGATTATTGTTTTAAGCTACTAAGTTTGATGTAGTCTGTTACACAGCAAATGCTGAGTAATACATAAAAGTGTACACCTACTGGGAATGTTGTATCAAAATATAAAATATGTGGCATCAGCTTTGGGCCTGGGCAGCAAGTGGAGACTGGAAAAGCAATGAGGAAAACTGTTAAGAAAGTGCAGATGGTAGTCCATGTTGTCTAGTGAGGGAAAAAATGGCAAAACAGTGACCATGCTCTGTGGAAAGAGAGAATATACCAAATGAACTTGTGGATCCGGCTAAAGAGATTTCCAACAGAATGTTGAAGTATCTGCTTCTTTTAGCTGCATATGATAAAATGCAGAAAAAAAATATGAACTAAGTAAATAACTGTTCCATTTGCAATCAGAGTTCAGAAGAAACACCCAAAAAAACAGAACTTGGCTGAGTTGGAAAATAACTGCTTCACATCTCCAGTCTCTCCAGCCATCAAAATATTCTCAAGGTGAAAAAGTGACCTCCAGAGTAGAGATCAAATCATAGATGTGGCTCTAAGACCCTTTGTTAAAATGTGTAAAATATTGAAGTTGGTGTTTGGGAGACCCTGTCAGCTAAGCTAAACACTCCTAAAAACTTCTCAACAGTGTCCCAATAGCCTGACTCACTGTTCAAAGTAGAGAGGGGCCCATCTTAAAAAGAATTGTTGATGTTGCATTTGGGACATAGAGTAAATACAAACCAGATTCATAGAAAACTTGTAACATTTTTAACAGAGTTTTACTAACAAAACTACCTCCACGTTGGACTTAAAAAGACTGGAAAAGTCCAAAGTGAAAAATGGACTCCCCTGTCTTAACTTCTGTGAACAGAAAGCAAGCTGTGAAAGTTATCAGCTGCAAACATGGGCCATTTCTTATGGGAAAAGAAGGCCGTCTCAGAGAGAAGATCCAAGAACAATGTACTAAAATGGACTGGGAAGCCATTCCCAGGCAGAACTATGACCTAAACAAGAAACATTTTTTGCCCGTGGAGCAGAGAGACCTGACAGTATTTGCTCTGTGGGATTTCAGAATTGTTATTGAACAGTGATTGATATATGCCTCTTTTTCCTTCCCTTTTTGAATGGAAGTATCTGTTACAGTTATCCTGTCCCTATCTCACTATTGTATTTATATTTATGTGTATGCACATGTGTGAGTATGTGTGTGTTGGGTTAGGGGGGTGGTCATATAACTTGTCATTTAGTTCACAGGTCTCTGGATTAAAAAAAAAACAGAATCTACACCCAAGGAGCCTCAGCCATATCTGAATCTGATATAGAAGTCTTAAGGTCTTGGATTTGATCCCAAATTAATTTGGGATGAATGTTTGGAGGACTTGGAATGGAGGTGAATATATTTTGCCTGGTGTGATAATGTAAATAATTTATTATCGGAAGAGAGACTGTGATAGAAAATACTACAGTTTTCCATCCCTATATGTATGCCTGTTTTCAGTCATTATTTTGCTTTGTGTTTCAGTTGGGATAGTTTCTATTAACCTATCTTCAAGGTCACTGATTTTAACCTCTATACTGACTCTGTCAGATCTACTGATGAACCCACTGAAGGCAATCTTTATCTCAGCTATGTTTTTTTTTATTTCTAGATTGTCCATTTGAATTTGAAAGCGTTTTCACCTCTGCTGAAATTCCCCACATGTTCATACCTGTTGTTTACATTTTCCACTACCCTCTTTAACATACTAATCATTGTTATTTTAAACTCCTTGTTTGACAGTTTCAACAACTAAATCAACTGAATCTGGATCTGTTGATTGCTTTGTCTCTTGACAGTGGATTGTTTATTCTTGCTGTTTTGCATGTAATATTTGGCTGAATGTCAGATGTTATATGTAGGATAGTAGAAACTGGGTAAATATTTAATTCCTAGGAATAGACATGTTACTTTCCTTATAGGTCATTAGCATAGGGGAATTGAGACCAGCTAGTCAGGATTTGTTCTGGTGTTTAGGTGGTGTTGTTGCTCTCTTTACCTGCAGTGTATCAATGACTTCAAATTTCTCTAGTGTTACCTTGTGCTTCCAGTAGACACTGGTTTTCCAGATAATTTTTCTCAGTATTCTTGCACCACCCTTGCCTTTAGGTCTTTCTTCATGTGCTTACACTGTGGAGAGGCGCTCTCTCTATGCTCTTGCCTCTCCCTTAGTAGCAGACTTTTATTACCTGGGTCTTGGTGACCTGATGAGTAGGAGGGCAGGAGTTGTCTGGGGCCAGCCTCAGTCTTAGACAGGCCCTATATACCTAGATCTTGGAAGGTGACGCTTTGTCAGTGATCATGCCCTTCCCGTTAGTATTAATATAAGGCTTTAAATGGTCTGAACCTAGGAAGGTTTCCTGTCCTTCCTTTTTCCTTTCCTCTAGCTACAGTAGATCTTTACCTATGTCTTAGGGGCAACAAGGTTTGCTGCACTTCACCCAGTGGCTTAAGGTTTTTATTCTGTGAGGAAGTGGGGTCCCATCAGGGCTTTGGCCATTTCTGTGTCAACAGCTGTGCCCCTAAAGGCCTACACCACCGAGAGAGGCTTTCTGCAGTCTCCCACCCTATCCCTGATGTTTCTTATGAGCAACCAGTGGAGGTCTGTGGAGAAGAACCTGAAAGTTGGGGCCTATGTCTCCAGCTTTCAGAGCTCTGATATTCTCAGACTATCCCACACTCAACTTTTAGAACTTTATTTAAGATTCTTGATGAATTCTTACTTCTGGTGTGGTGGACCCATCTTCTTTCCTGCTCTGCCACAGATAACCCAGTGATAACTTCCTGCCTTCTTTGAGGCATTTGTCTTACATATCAAGCTAGTTTGTTCCCCTATGACATTAGCTCCCTGGTGAATTCAAGGAAAGTTATGATTTTGTAGATTACTTGAATTTTTTCAATTGTAAGAATGGGAGCTAAGCTCTTTCCAAGTGTCTGCATTCTAGCCAGAATTCAAAAGTCTGGATGGTCTCCTTTGGCCACTGCTATCAGAATATATGCCCCCTTTCCACATGACTACCACTTTACCCAAGAGGTAGAGTCCATTTCTCCAGCCCTTGAAACTGGATTTGGCCATTTCTTTGGTCAACAGGATATTAGCAAATATGACACTAGAAGAGGCTTGAGAAGTACTTGCACATTGAGGCTTGCCCACGATTGCTGCTCTTTTGACAGAGAAGACAATGGCACCCCACTCCAGTACTCTGGCCTGGAAAATCCTATGGACGGAGGAGCCTGGTAGGCTGCAGTCCAGGGGGTCGCTAAGAGTCGGATGCGACTGAGCAACTTCACTTTCACTTTTCACTTTCATGCATTGGAGAAGGAAATCACAACCCACTCCAGTGTTCTTGCCTGGAGAATCCCAAGGACAGGGGAGCCTGGTGGGCTGCCGTCTATGGGGTCGCACAGAGTCGGACATGACTGAAGTGACTTAGCAGCAGCAGCTGCTGCTGCTCTTTGAAATCCTGAGCCCAAGTATGGAGAAGCCTGAGTTATGCTATGAGAGACCTTATGGAGCAGCAGTGGAATAGAGATGAGCCATCCCAATTGAGGTACCCTAAACTGACTAGATTTCATCTACAAGATATGTGAATGAAGCCATTCTATCCATGTAACCATGGTCAGGCCAGCTGTGGTCAGCAGCCTCTGAGACAGCCTTGCATCATGATCCCTACCTCTTGGTATCTACACCTTTGTATAATCCTGTTCCGATGAGTTTGCACCAGGTTAATGACTTGGTTCTAGTGAATAGAATGAGGCAGAGGTAATGGAATGTCACTTCCAAGACTAGGTTACAGAAAGACTGGGGCTTCCATTTTGGATGATCTCACTCTTAGTTGGTTCACCTTAGGGGAAGCATGAGGCAGCTCTATGGAAAGACCTATGTGGGTGAGTTTGGGAGCATATTCTGTCTAGTCTTCAATATGACCATAGCCTTAGCTGATAGTTTGACTGCAACTTCGTGAAAGACCTTCAGCCAAAAGCATACTTCTGAGCCTCACCTGAATTCCTGACTCACAGAAACCACAAGAGAGTAAATGTTTTAAGCTGCTGAATTTTAGGGCAATCTGTTTCTAGACTAGAAAAGGTCTGCCATCAACCCCACTGATCCCAGACAACTCACAGAATCATTGATTAAAATGTTTATTGTTTTAAGCCACTAAGTTTTGGGAAGCTTGTTACCCAGAAAAAGCTACCTAATACATTTATTATTTACTGACTTTCCTCCACTATTTATCCAGAATAGATAACCAATACTAATTAACTACTATGAACACTTTCATGTTTTAATCTGTGCTCATATAAATTATATATAGATATACATATGTTACATGCTTATAATCAGATAGAAGCTATATAAGAATTGTTTTCTTCCTTGACTTTCAAATATGGGATTATGTCACATAATTATCTCTGCTTGCTTTATTACTGAATAATAACTTTTTTGAATAATTGCATCATAGTTTGCTGGGTGGATATGCAATAACTTGTTCAACTATTCACACGTTAAAATTTACTTATATACCCCTTTTTCAACTTAGCAATGCTGTTCAAAATATTAAGAGGCAGTTTACATAATGGCTCTGTAGATAGGCTCAGGAACCAATGGCTAGGGTTTCAATCCTAACTACCAGTTACTAGCTCTGTGACCTTGAGCAAGTTAGTAATCTCTCTGTACTGATTTATTCAGCTGTAAAGGATGTTGACAGTAGTACATATCTCATAGATTCAACATGAGATGAGTATAAACTTCCTAGGGCTATATAGTTCCACAAACTGAGTGGCTTCAACAGAAATGTATTGGGAGGCCAGAAGTCTGAAATCAAGGTGTCAGCAGGGCCACACTTCCTCTGAAGGTACTAGAAAAGGAATTGTTTCCTGCTTCTCTCCTAGTTTCTGGTAGTCTCAAGTATTCTTTGGCTTGTGGATGCATCACTCCAGTACACAGCCATTTTCTTCCTCAGTGTCTCCAGGTCGTTTTCCCTCTGTGTGTCTATCTCTGTGTCTGATTTTCCCTTTTTTATACGAATACAGTCATACTGGATTAGGCCCACCCTACTGACCTCATTTTAACTTGATTACTTCTGTAAAGACTCTACTATCAAGTGAATTCACATTCTGAGGTCCTGGCAGTTAGGACTTCCATGTATCTTTGCTGCTGCTACTGCTAAGTCACTTGAGTTGTGTCCAGTTCTTTGCACATCCTATGGACTGTAGCCCACCAGGCTCCTCTGTCTACAGGATTCTCCAGGCAAGAATACTGGAGTGGGTTGCCATTTCCTCCCAGAGGATCATCCCAACCCAGGGATTGAATCTGCATCTTCTGCATTGCAGGTGCGATCTTTACTGCTGAGCCACTGGGGAAACCCCTCAACATATCTTTGGGGGTACACAATTGCTCATAATAAATTAATGCATTTGTCTATATAAAGCACTTAGAACTATGCGTGGGGAGTTCTTGATGAATAATAGATACACACCACTTCTTGAGTCTGCCAAGGTACCCCTTCCATTCTCTATGACTGGGCAGGATTTGAGGGCTTGTCTGTGGTATCTTAATCTCCAACTACCTAAAGAAAATGTTTAGAGTAACAGGAAAAGCAGGCCAAGGACCAAGGCTTGTTACCACCTTTTGAGGGCCAGGCTAAGAAAGATTCATGTATAGCGGACAATGGGAAGGGGCAGCTGTAGAGAAGAAAACATACCAGATGAGAAAGTGACTCATAGACAGCAGAGTATTTCCAAGCAATGTTTCAGTGGAGGAACTTTCCAGACCAAAGGTCAATTCACATGAGCATGGAAAACTGGTTCTTGGATTTTGTGACAAGGAGGTAATTATTACCTTTGGTGTTATTTAGAAGTGAATTTAAGGAAAACAGCTGAGCAAATTTGAAGGGATTTCTGAACTCAGGTGGTGGTACTTCATCACAAAATTTTTCCAGTAGAAAAAAATATTAGGCTATTGGCTGCATTACTCGATTGTTGTCTAGGTTATATTGAGAAATGTGTTTTTAAGAGTCCTTTGTGATTCCAGGTTAGAGTCAGCCAAAAGTAGAAATTGCATGAGATTTGGGAGGTCAAAATGAAGGAGCAACCATTACTCCAAAAGTTTGAAATTAGATTCAGAGAAGGACAAATGCAGAGATACCTAGGTCTTAATATGTCTTAATATTTCTTCACTCTCTTCCACTCTGTATTCAGCCCTTTCTATCTTCCAGCCAGGGCTTCTCTGGTAGCTCAGCTGATAAAGAATCTGCCTGTAATGCAGGAGACCCCAATTCGATTCCTGGGTTGGGAAGATCTGCTGGAGGAGGGGTAGGCTACCCACTGCAGTACGCTTGGGCTTCCCTGGTGGCTCAGATGGTAAAGAATCTGCCTGCAATCTGGAGACCCAGGTTCAATCCCTGGGTTGGGAAGATTCCCTGGAGAAAGGAATGGCCACCCACTCCAGTATTCTGGCCTGGAGAATTTCATGGACCTGTATAGTCCATGGTCTGGCAAAGAGTCAAACAAGACTGAGCAACTTTCACTTGTCTCCCAGCCCTGCTGACCTACAGTGGCCTTTGGCCTGCCACTTGATGCCTGGCTGCCACCCACAAAGGCAACAGCTCTTCATAGACTTCTTCATCAGCTCCCCTTTCACAGTCTTACTTAAGCAGCTGAATGTGCCTGCCTTCTCAGATTTTCTTGCAAGCACTGACTTATCCACCCATGCCAGTGTTTCAAAAAGGCTGGTTTAGTGACCTCTAATCTTCCAACTTCCCCTTCCATACCTTTACTTCCCCAGCTACTCCCACAATTGTGCATGATCTAATTCATATTTTAAAATTCCTTATTTCATTATAATGAATCCACTTCCCCAAATGAACCCTGATTGTTAATGTTACACTTTCTTTTCCTGAGAACCTGGTAAACACCACTCTTCTAAAATTGAGTGGTGCCATTGAGAAGTCTTAGATTAACCTGCTGTTTTTCTTGTATGTTTCGCCATGATTCTTTTTTTATGCTTGAAGTTAAGGATCTTTAGAAATGTTTGCCTTAGGCTTGATTTTTGTAAACTGATTTTGACTGGGTTATAGTGAGCTGTTCCAATCATGATTCAAGCCTTTTATTTCAGAGAAGTGTTATTTTGCTTAACTTTTTTAATCTGGTCTATCTTTTCTTCATGGACATCAGTTATGCATATGTAATGTGTCTTTGTCATCTCCATCCATTTCGTACTGCTCTACATTCATTTCATATCATTATTCTTTTTGGTGGTTTATGGTTGGCCCTTCTCCATGAATCTCTCATGTTTCTTAATGTCTAGGCATTAATAGCCAGTGTGCTCAGATTTATTTACATTTCAGGACAATAAAGATAGACGATGTCTCCCTCCCTGGAGACATTCACAGAGAAGATTTATTTACATTCTAGGATAATAAAGATCATGTCTCTCTTCCTAAGAGGATGGGCAATAAATCAATGTAACAATATTGTGTTTTCCCTTCATTTTAATTATGTCAATTTTCAATCATGTACAAACATCAAAAGAACAGTACAGTTAATACACATAACTTTCATCTGGATTCAACAGTGTATACGTAAATTTTTTCCTGAGTAATTGATGGCAAATTACAGACATTAGAACATTACACTCAAATACTTGAGCATCCACTCCTAAAAATAAGGACATTCACCCCCATACCTAGATTATCATTATCAATCTAGTTCTCATATGATATTGAATATGATATCACATATCCAATCCATCTTCAAATTTCTCTCACTGTCTCCAAAATATATTTTACAACTTTATTGAGGTATAATAATATATAGTAAATGGAAATTATTTAAAGTATACAATTTGGTGAGTTTTGGCGTATGTATGTACCTTTAAAACCATCACTACGATAAAAACAATGAATATATCCATTACCCCTAACAATTTCCTTATGACCCTTTGACACCCATCTCTTCCTCCCTACACCCTGCCCCCCATCGACAGGCAATCACTGATCTGTTTTTCTTACAAATGAGTTTGAATTTTCTACAGTTTTATATATATGGAATCATATTGTAGGTATCCTTGTTTTGTTTGGCTTCTTTCATTCAGCATAATTATTTTGTGATTCATTTTTGTTGTTACATGTGTCTATATTAATTACTTTTTACTGCTAAGTGATATTTCATTGTATAGATAATACCAAATTTGTTTATCCATTCATGTGTTGATAGAAATCTATGGTGTTTCTAGTTTTTGGCTGTTACAAATAAAAGTGATACGAACATTTCAATGCAAGTCTGTGTGGACATAGCTTTCATTTCTCTTGTGTGAATACTTGGGAATGAATAGTTTTGTTATATGTTGAGTCTGTATTTAGCTATTTAAGAAATTACTAAACTGTTTTCCAAAGTGCCAAACCATTTTACATTCCCACCAGCAGTGTGTAAGTGTTCCATTTGCTTCATATCTTTGCCCTCACTAGGTATAATTATTACTTTTAAATTTTAGCCATTTTTGTGGGAATGATATGGTATCTCACTGTGGTTTCAATTTACATTTTCCTATAATGCTGTGGAGCATCTTGTGCTTATTTACAATCTGTATCATCTTGGTTGGTGTATCTTTTATTTTGCCCAATTGTAAGAGCTCTTTATATATCCTAGATATAAGTCCTTTGTTGAATATATATTTTGCAAATATTTGCTCCCAAGTTTGCCTTTTCATTTGAATAACAGAAGAGCAAAAGTTTTTCATTTTAGTTAAGTCCAATGTATTTATACTTTCTTTCATAGTCCATGCTTTTTGAGTCATTGTTAATAAATTTTTGCAAATTTCAAAGTCACTAAGATTTTACCCTATGCTTTCTTCTAGACATTTTATAATATTGGTTCTTACATGTAGTTCTGTCCATTTTGATTTAATTTTGTATATGGTCTTAAGAAAGGATTTAAGTTCATTTTGTTTTGCATATGGCTGTCCAGTTGTTCCAGAACCATTTGTTTAAAAAAAAACTTATCCTCCAACCATTGAATTACCTTGTCATGCTGTTAAAAGAAAATCAGTTGGTTGGTTGTATTTCTGGAAATACTTCACTTATTTATTTATTTGGCTGCACCAGGTCTCAGTTGTGGCATGCAGAATCTTTAGTTATGGCATCCAAACTCTTAGTTGTGGCAAGTGTGAGCTAGTTCTCTGACCATGGATCAAACTCAGTACCCTCCTGCATTGGGAGTGTGGAGTCTGAGCCACTGGACCACCAGGGAAGTCCCTCTGGAAGTACTTCAGTTCTATTTTTCTGTTTGTCTGTCTTACTGGCATTGTAATTTCTGTATTACCATAACATCACTGATTACTGTAGCTTTATAAAAAAAGTCTTGAAGTCAAATAGTGTTAAGTCCTCCAACTTTACTCTTTTTGACAATTTTTAGGCATATATGAGTCTTTTAAATTTACAGATGAATTTTGGAATCAACTTGTTGGTTACTATAAAAAGCCTGATTGGGTTTTGATTGGGATTGAATGGAATCTATGGATCTATTTGGAAATAGCTGACATTTTAATAATACTGAGTTTTCAGATCCATGAACAGGATATATCTTTCCATTTATTTAGGTCTTCTTTCATTTCTCTCAAAAGTGTTTTCTAGTTTTTAGTGTGCAAATTTTACACATTTTGTCAAATTTATCCCTAAATATTTTATGTCTATATTATTTTAAATGATATTAGTTATTTTAAAGTTTCCAATAGTTATTTGCTAGGATAGAGAAATACAATGACTTTTGCATGTTGATCTTGTATCCTATAACCTTGCAAAGCTCATTTATAAGTTCTAGTAGCTAGTTTTGATCCTATAAGCTTTTATACATAGACGGTCGTGTCATCTGTAAGAAACGGTAGTTTTGCTGCTTTCTTTCCATTTTATTTCTTGTCTTATTGTACTCGCTAGAACCTACAGTACAATGTTGAATAGAAGTGACTAGAATGGAAATATTTGCCTTTGTCTTGATATTAATAAGAAAACAGGTTCAATCCCTGGGTCGGGAAGATCCCTTGGAGTAGGAAATGGAACCCACTCCAGTATTCTCTCCTATAATATTCCGTGGACAGAGGAGCCTGGCAGGTAAGAGGAGCCTGGTGGGCTACAGTCCATGGGGCTGCAGTCAGACAAGACTTGATCACACACGCCGATGGCCTATGTGGGAATCTCTCACCTCACCTCAATACATAATATAGTATTGGATTATAATACACTTTGCTATTCCCATATATTGTTATGATTTATCATCCAATTCCATTGTGATCAGAGAATATACTTTGCCATTGTATATACATAGTCCTGCATCCATGTCTCCATCCCTTCACATGCTCTAGGCATCACTCCTGCCTTGTATTCCACCTGTGCCTCCCTTGTCTCCACTCTCATTTGAAATCCACTGAGCCCCGCCCCTGCACAAGGTATGCTCCCTATGGGCTCCATACACAGCCCTCACAGTGTCCACTGGTCCATTTCTTTTCCTCCTCTCCCTGCTTGCATGCTAGAGTTCCCTGCAATCCCATCTAATTCTGTAAAACACGGCCCTTCCCATCTGTCCATCTGGTTCCACTCAGTCTCGCCCTGGAGGGGCAATAAGGACGGTGCTCAGGTACACTGAGGTTATGGGAGTCTCAGCGGCTAATCCATTCTCGGGACTAGAAATGCTAAATTTGGGCCCTCTGCTCAGGTCGAGCTAACCAAACGAGATATATTCCCTCTTCGTTCACGCAAGTTAAGTGTGAGTTACCTCTGAAATCTCTATGGTGTGCGGGCCTTGTGGGGTGGTCTATGTGGTAGACGGGGTACGAGAGACGTAATCAGTGATGCTACAGTAATACAGAAGTTCCAGCAATGCCAATGGTGGTACTGGCAGTAAGACAAACAGAAAAATAGAACTAAAGTACTTCCAGAGGGACTTCTATGTGGAGGGCAGGGTGTTTGTAGAGGTTCCCCACACGCCCCGCCCACTACGGCTTCTTTTGGCCCATAATAGGTGAAAAGGGCGGGTCCAGAACACAGCCTTTTGTGTGTGTTTTTTGAAGCGACGGCTGTTTCAGTTATTGGCTTGCTGGTTGGTGGAGGGCCACTTCCCTTTTAGAAGTTCAAGCTTTGGACAAACCAAACGTTTGTTGTTTGTGTAAACTTGAGCACTTTGTCCTTATCCTCGCCATTTCTCAGCTTCTTCATTTATGACATAGGGATGAAGATGGTAGCTATGTCATGACTGGTGCAGAGCATTTGGAGCTAGGCTCTGAGCATACTAACGGGGTGTGATGGGTTTTCTAGGGCATCCTGATTAGTTAGGGATAGAAATATGCTGAGCCACCAGGAAAGGGGGCTTCCCTGGTGGTGCTAGTGGTAAAGAACCAGCCTGCAGGAGATGTAAGAGACTTGGATTTGATCCCTGGGTGGGGAAGATCCCCTGGAGGAGGAAATGGCAATCCACTTCAGTATTTTTACCTGGAGAATTCCATGGACAGAGAAGCCTGGCAGACTGCAGCCCATGGGGTCCCAAAAGAGTTGGACATGGGCTGAAGCGACTTAGCACACAGACATGTGCTAACAGGAATAACAACTATTAGCATTCTGCCCTTATGAGCTGGCACTGTGCTAAGTGCTTTACTTTCTTCAGCTCATTTGCTCAGCCTAACACTGTACCAGGTGAGTACTATCATCATCTCCATTTTATCATTCCAAGCTGGGTGGTGCATGAGATACTTCCAGGTGCTGGGCCTCTCTGCTGACCTCTGCCCCTTCCTGTGTCCACAGCCACTTGCTTGTGAGTCATCTGCTTTCCAAGTCCCCCTGGGATATGGAGAGTTCCTGCTGCAGCTGTGAAGGGGGTGGCCTGGCTGTGGGGACTGCACAAGAAGATCCCCATGAATTACAAGGTCAGTCAGACCTAGTGGTACTACCATGATACCTAAGGCCACAGTAGATAGATCCCTCTCAGGCTGGACTTAGACCCACCACAGAGCAGTGTGTGGGTTTATACACACTGCATTTACATGGTTGTTTATATGGGTTATTTCACTTTCTGACCTCTCCTGGACCCAGAAAAGGGGCATGGAACACTCCCCTAAAATTATATCAATATTACACTTTCGCATTTCCCATACCTAAACCTTCACAACTACATCAACAGTGATTTCTCCTGATTCAATTATCTGGGATACGCAAGAAGCACCAGACTCCCTTCAAATTTATATACTTCTTTTTCTTGACTCACTCTTTTAGTTAAAACCTTCAAAACACTATTAATAATATCTTCTAGACATCAAACTAGTCATTTGACCCCAGGTTTCTGTTGTCACTGGGCTTCCCTGGTGGCTCAGACAGTAAAAGCCTGGTGGGCTATAGTCCATGGGGTCCCAGAGTTGGACACGACTGAGCGACTTCACTTTCTGTTGTCACTACCAGACCATCCTGAGGTACCCCAGATCCACACTGAATTCCCATAACCCAGAGCTCGGAACCCTCAATATTTATACCAATTCTCATCTTAAGGTAGCCCTCAGGGACTCTGCTGGGCCAAGGGGCTGGATCTTCTCTGGTCTGCTCAGCTGGGTCTGTGCCCACTCTTTTGGTTGCTTTCCAGAAACCTGTTGTGCTCCTACATCTCCTTTGTTCACATGGTGAGTTTATATATCAAAACAAACATTTGTTTACAGTTTCTATTTTTGTGTCTTAGAAAAAATCTGACTTAAATGCTTGTGGCCAGTCTACCACATTTAATTGGAAGATTCACATTGTGTTTTTGTCTTTTAAAAATCTCCTCTGGATGCGTTAATTATGTTCCCTTTCTCACTCCTGATTCTATATCAGTTTTAACTTTATTTTAATCAAGTTTGAGTCATCTATAGACTCTCTATTTCAGTGGTGTTTTGGTTTCATGTGTCAAGTATAATATATATTTTTAGAAAATGTCTCTTCATTCACCTTTCTCGTATTATTTGAAATCACTTTGTTGTTCTGTTTATAACTTCTTGAGGAGGACGCTTAGCTAGCAAATTTTTATTGTTCCCAACATATTCATTTAAGATGATAAATTTTCCTCTATATGTTCCTTTAAGCCCATAAGTTTTTTCTATAAACTTTAAATCAAAGTATAACATTTATCCAGGAAAGCATACACGTTTTAAAAGTATAGCTCAGTGAATTTAGAGCACAGCCTTGTAACCACTCCTGAGATCAAGAAGTTAAACATTCTTAGTGACCCAGGAGTGCCTTTCTCGGCTCCCCATGGTGTGGACTTGTACTGCTTTGGAAATCTGAAGAGTCATTTTCAGTTGTCACAAGACAAGCAGGACCGAAGTCATTTGTCCAATAGAGGTGGGGAGATGAAACATCCTGCAGGGTGTGGGATAGATCTGTCCAACACAGAACTGTCCCACCCAAAATGCCGACAGCTCTACCGCTGACCGACATGGGGGCAAACTCATCCTTGCTGCCTTTGCTGCCTTGGCCCCAGCCTGTGACCTGTTAGCTTACTCACACCCTGCAATTCCAGTTGCCTTTCATTCCCAGGTGTCTGGAGTTGCCCGCCACATCTATCTGGCACCTGTGCCCTGTCCCGCCTGATGTATTCGCCTGGAAATGCCTTTTCCAGATCAGCCTGAAGGACACAATGCACCTTTCAAAACTTACACCCCTTCCACAGCTTTGCAGCATTTGGGTGTCCACACTACTGACTATAAGCCCTTTAAGGATAAGAAATGTGTATTCTGCAATTTCTGTGTCCCCAAACCCCCAGGAAAACCCCAGCTACATAAAAGGAGTTCAAAAAAGGTTTGTTATATGAATACTCAATAGTTTGGTGTTCATTATATGATTTTTTTAAGTTAGGAAGCTTTATTTAATACAGTGGGTATCTTGCCATGAGCATCTGCTGTACTGTTGTTCCTGCAAAATTATTTGATCCTTTAGCCATTCTGGGGCTGATCAACCTGAAATAAAAACCATTTTGAGCTGTTATCAATAAAGCTCCTCTGGACATTCTAGTACATGCTATTTAGTGCACATATGTACACATTTCTGTTTGGTATACACATAGGAATCCAATGGCTGGACCATATGATAGATGTATTGTTAGCTCTTGAAGCAACTATTGATAGTTTCCAAGTGGCTATGCCATTTTACACCCCCAGCAGAGGAGGAGAGTCTCTGCTGCCCCACCCTCCCAGTGCGCAGCTGCAAGCGCCTCCCTTTCTGTGATGCATCGTTTAGATCTTTTCACCATGTGCCTTGAGTCTCTTTCCTTTCATTGGTTTCCATTCTTTTAGCTCTCTGTAATTCAGTAATGATATTTTCTATTTTCTATTGTCCATGCCTCACCTGTTTCCAGTTTGCTACTAAAACCTTCTATTGATTTTTTTAATTTATTTTTTTATTGAAGGATAATTGCTTTACAGAATTTTGTTGTTTTCTGTCAAACCTCAACATGAATCAGCCATAGGTATACATCTATCCCCTCCCTTTTGAACCTCCCTCCCATCTCCTGCCCCATCCCACCCCTCTAGGTTGATACAGAGCCCCTGTTTGAGTTTCCTGAATTATACAGCAAATTCCTGTTGGTAATTAAGTTTACATGTTATTCTTTCCATACATCTCACCCTCTCCTCTTTTCTCCCCATGTCCATAAGTCTATTCTCTATGTCTGTTTCTCCATTGCTTCCCTGTAAATAAATTTTTCAGTGCCATTTTTCTAGATTCCATATATATGCATTAGAATATGATGTTTATCTTTCTCTTCTGACTCATTTCACTCTGTATAATAGGTTCTAGGTTCATCCACTTCATCAGAACTGACTCAAATGTGTTCCTTTTTATGGCTGAGTAATTTTCCCTTGTGTATATGAACCACAACTTCTTTATCCATTCATCTGTCAATGGACATCTAGGTTGCTTCCATGTTCTAGCTATTGTTAAAGTGCTGCAATGAACAATGGGATACATGTGTCTTTTTCAATATTGGTTTCCTCAAGGTATATGCCTAGAAGTGGGATTGCTGGGTCTTATGGTGGTTTTATTCCTAGTAAAACCTTCTGTTGATTTCTTACTTTCACTTACTGTGATTTTTAGCTACAGACTTTCTGTATGGTTTGGTTTGTTTTGTTTTGTTTTGTTTTGTTTTCATAAATTCCATTGTTTGGTGACTTTCTTCATTTTACCATATCTTAACTTCAATATGTTAATTTCTTGGTCTGTTTTTGCCAGAGCTTGTGCAATTTTCACTATGCTATGCTATCTCCAGCTGAAAGAAGTTGGTGATACCACCATAAAGGGTACTATATTAAAATCCAACTAAATGTTTATAGAGGATTAAAACAAACTATATCAGGGAAAAGATATTTTCCAAAATATTTGTTACAGGAGCTTAAAAAAAACTTCTAGAACTACATCCCCTTAATCCTAAATTATTAATCTTATTACTTCATTTACATTTATATTATTGAAAATTTACTGTTTTTATCAAAGTATAGTTGATCTACAGTGTTGTGCTGGTTTGAGGTGTATAGCAAAGTGACTCAGTTTATTTATATATATATATATTCTTTTTCAGATTCTTTTCCCTTACAGATTATTATAAAATTATTGAGTATAGCTCTAGGTGCTATCTGTATGTCCTTTGTTGTTGTTGTTTAGTCACTACATTGTTTCTGAGTTTAGTGCAACAAGGTACCAAGAAGATAAAAGTGTGCTCTGAAGGGGCCATGTTGCCTGAGGCTGCTAGCCTTGGAATGGAGAAGGAGTTAGGGTGGAGGTGGAACTCCTGCAATGAAGAGACCCCAGAGTGCTTTGTTCCAAACAAAATAGAGGTTCCTTTTCGCTCTCATAAGATTCCAGGGTGAGTGAGGGGCCCTCTGTGGGTGGAGGGTACTAGGGCAGCACTGCCACCCTCCTAGGGCACTGCCCTCATCTGTAGCATGGAGAGACTGGGTCATGGGCCCACCTGGGTCCCAGGGGAAAGGACAGAGGTCCCATTAGCAGGAAGTGGCTAGAACTGGGCTCCTGGTACACGAGGGGACTGTGTCACACAAGGCACACTTCCAGTACAGTCTGTTAGCTCCCCAGGGGCAGAGGGTGACCCCTCATACCCAGCACAAGATCCAGCGCTTGGCTCACTGATGAATGGCTCCAAGAGCCAATGCACAGAGGCTTCTCAAAGTACTTTTCACACTTGGGTGCCACTCAGGGTGGGGACCTGAGGAAGCGGGAGGTGGCGGGGGGTGCTTGCTGAAGCTGAGAAGAGGGTGCAGGAAGGGCCCAGGCAGGAGGAAATTCAGCCAGAATTTGGAGAAGTAAATTCCACTGAGAGGAATGTTGGTAGGGAACACAGAAAGGGCTGAAGTGGGACGGGCTGGAGGACACTTTTCCTACAGGGTTTCCTGGGGAGAGTAGCAGGGCTGGCTGACCCCTCAGAGAATGGGCCCTAAGAGGCCCTCTGAGCTCAGGGAGTGGAAGAAAGCACTACTACATCCTCAGCAGCAGAGAGGTTTCACAGTAACATGTAGGCCAAGGCTGAGCCTGCTGCTGGGGGCTGCCCAGTCTTCTCCCAGAGAAGCCCTTAAGCCCATCCCACCTTCCCAGCCAGCTATGCCAGGTGGCCAGGGCACTGGAGATTCTGGACTCTGCTTCCCCACGAAAAGGAGACTAAGTGTGATGGTGGCAATGAGGGTGGTTGTGGTGGTGCATGGTTTGGGATCAGAACACTTGTCTTTCTGTTTATACAGGATCGAGTGAGGAGGTGAGAAGAGGAAGTGTCCAGAATCATTGTCATGTTCGAGGTGAGCATGGCTAGAAGCATGTGCTCTGTCTCACACAAAGAAAAGGGAGATGTTTCAGTGCCTTATACCTGTGGGAAACAAGGAAATGCTTTCTAGTGCCCTGGATACATTTCAGTTCAGTGACCCTCCAAGCAGGCCAGGGTCATTGGTGAAGGTCACCCAGGCAAGTCACTTTCAACTGCAATCGCCTCATCTTTAGAATGTTGACAAGTTGCTTATCCTGTAAATGCAGGACTACAGAGAGAGTGAAGTAAGATAGACTTTGAAGCGTGGCAGCAAGGAGCCAATACTGTGCCCAGGTGAGGAAATAGTCTCTGATAAAGTGAGCCTAATCAGATTGGAATGATTCCATAAATATTATTGGTCTAAAATACTGCTCAAATTCCTAATGAACCCATACCCCAAAGGACCAGTTAATTTTTTATTTTTATTTAGAAATAATTTCAAACTGAAAGAGAATTTCTGTGAATAATACAGAGAATTCCTATAAGCCCGTCAACCAGATTCAACAGTTGTTAGTATTTTACCACATTTTCTTTGTGATTCTCCCTCCTTCCTTCCCTCCATCCTCTCTCTCTATACACACATATATATAGGCATTATTTCCTTTTTATGAACCACTTTATAGTAGGTTGCAGACATGATGGCTCCTTGTTCCTGGATACTTCCCTGTGCATTTCCCAAGGACAAGTACATTCTCCTACATAACCATTGTCTTAGCTTGGGCTACCATAACAATACCATAGACTTGGTGACATAAGCAACAGAAATGTGTTCTCGTACAGTTCTGGAGACTAGAAGGAAGTCTAAGATCAAGGTTCTGGCTGATTCCATTTCTAACAAGGGCTTCCTTCTTGGCTTGTAGATGGTAGTCTACTTTTTTTCCCCCAAACTTTAAACTTTTTATTTTGCATTGGGATATAGCCAATTAACAATGTGTGGTAGTTTCAGGTGAACAGCAAAGGGATTCAACCATACATATACATGTATCCATTCTCCTCCAAAGCCCCCTCCCATCGAGGCTGGCACATAACATTGAGCAGAGTTCCATGTAGGTCTTTGTTAGTTATCCATTTTAAATATAGCAGTGTGTATATTTTAAATGGATAACCAACAGAAACCTTTTGTATAGCACATGGAACTCTGCTCAATATTATATGCCAGCCTGGAGGGGAACAGGGTTTAGGGGAAAATGGACACATGTATATGGATGGCTGAATTCCTTCGCTGTTCGGCTGAAACTATCACAACATTGTTTATTGGCTATATCCCAATGCAAAATAAAAAGTTTAAAGTTTGGGGGGAAAACAGTAGACAGCCAGGAAGGAAGCCCTTGTTGAAATGGAATCAGCCAGAACCTTGATCTTAGACTTCTGGTGTTAAAAAAAATAAAAAGTAAATTAAAAAAATAAATATAGCAGGTATACTTGACCTTCCCAAAGGCACTAACCATCCCTTCCTCCTGGCAACCATAAGTTGTTTTTTTTTTTAAGTCTGTGAGTCTTTTTTTTTGTAAGTTCGTTTGTATCATTTCTTCTTATATGCCACAAATAAGTGATGTCACATGATATTTCTCCTTTTCTAACTTCATTCAGTATGACACTCTCTAGGTCCATGTTGCTGCAAATGGCATTTCATTCTCTTTAATGGCTGAGTAATATTCCATTGTTTATATGTACCATATCTTCTTTATTTATTCCTCTGTCAATGGGCATGTAGGTTGCTTCCATGTCTTGGCTATTGTAAATACTGCTACAGTGAACACTGGGGTGCATGTATCCTTTCAGATCATGTTTTTCTCCAGATATATGCCCAAGAGTGGGATTGCAGGGTCATATGGTAGCAGTATACTTAGTGTTTTAGAGAACCTCCATACTGTTCTCCATAGTGGCTGTACCAATTTACATTCCCACAAACAGTGTAAGAGGGTGCCCTTCTCTCCACATCTTCTACAGCATTTGTTGTCTGTGGATTTTTTGATGATGGCCATTTTGACTGCTGCGAGGTGATATCTCATTGTAGTTTTAATTTGTATTTCTCTAATAACTAGTAGAAATGTTGAATGTCTTTTCATGTGCCTCTTGGCCATCTGTATGTCCTCTTTTGAGAGATGTCTATTCAGGTCTTCTGCCCATTTTATGAATGGGTTGTTTGTTTTGATGCTATTAAGCTTCCCTGGTGGCTCAGAGGTTAAAGCGTCTGCCTGCAATGAGGGAGACCTGGGTTCGATCCCTGGATCAGGAAGATCCCCTGGAAAAGGAAATGGCAACCCACTCCAATATTCTTGCCTGGAGAATCCCATGGACGGAGGAGCCTGGTGGGCTACAGTCCATGGGGTCACAAAGAGTCAGACATGACTGAGAGACTTCACTTCACTTCACTTCAAGCATCATAAGCTGTTTGTAAATTTTGGAGACGAATCCCTTATAGGCCACATCATTTGAAATATTTTATCCCAATCTGTAGTTTTTCATTGTTTATTGTTTCCTTTGCTGTGTAAAAGCTTTTAAGTAGGTCCCATTTATTTTTCCTTTTATTTCCATTATTCTGGGAGATGGATTGAAAAAGATGTTGCTGTGATTTATGTCAGAAAGTGTTCTGCTATATTTTCCTCTAGGAATTTTATAGTGCCCTGTCTCACATTTAGGTCTTTAATCCATTTTGAGCTTATTTTTGTGTATAGAGTTAAGGAATGATCTAAAATAATTTTTTTACATGTGGCTGTCCCATTTGCCCAGTACCATTTGTTGAAGAGACTGTCTTTCCAACATTGTGTAGTCTTGCCTCCTTTGTCATAGATTAATTGACCATAGGTGCATAGACTTATTTCTGGGTTTTCGATCCTGTTGCATTACAGATGGCTGTCTTCTCACTGTTGCCTCAAATGGCCTTTCCTGGCTGGATGCACACAGACAGTGAGCATGAGCCTTTTCTGGTATCTCTTCTTATAAGGACACTAATCCTATCCGATCAAGGCACCACCCTTAGTTCAGTCCAGTTCAGTTCAGTCTCTCAGTTGTGTCTGACTCATTGCGACCCCATGGACTGCAGCACACCAGCCCTCCCTGTCCATCACCAACTCCTGAAGTTTACTCAAACTCATGCCCAATAAGTTGGTGATGCCACCCAACCATCTCATCCTCTCTCGTCCCCTTCTATTCCTGCCCTCAATCTTTCCCAGCATCAGGGTCTTTTCAAATGAGTCAGCTTTTTGCATCAGGTGGCCAAAGTATTAGAGTTTCAGCTTCAGCATCAGTCCTTCTAATGAATATTCAGGACTGATTTCCTTTAGGATGGACTGGTTGGATCTCCTTGCAGTCCAAGGGACTCAAGAGTCTTCTCCAACACCACAGCTCAAAAGCATCAATTCTTCTGCACTCAGCTTTGTTTATAGTCCCAACTCTCACATCCATACATGACTACTGGAAAAACCATAGCCTTGACTAGACAGACCTTTGTTGGCAAGTAATGTCTCTGCTTTTTAACTCTCTGTCTGCTGCTGCTGCTGCTAAGTCACTTCAGTCGTGTCCAACTCTGTGCGACCCCATAGACGGCAGCCCACTAAGCTCCTTTGTCCCTGGGATTCTCCAGGCAAGAATACCGGAGTGGGTTGCCATTTCCTTCTCCAATGCATGAAAGTGAAAAGTGAAAGTGAAATCGCTCAGTCGTACCTGACTCTTAGCGACCCCATGGACTGCAGCCTACCAAGCTTCTCCATCCATGGGATTTTCCAGGCAAGAGTACTGGAGTGGGTTGCCACTGCCTTCTCCGAATACTCTCTCTAGGTTGGTCATAACTTTTCTTCCAAGGAGTGTCTTTTAATTTCATGGCTGCAATCACCATCTGCAGTGATTTTAGAGCCCCCAAAAATAAAAGTCTGACACTGTTTCCGCTGTTTCCCCATCTGTTTCCCATGAAGTGATGGGACCAGGTCCCATGATCTTCATTTTCTGAATGTTGAGCTTTAAGCCAACTTTTTCACTCTCCTCTTTGACTTTCATCAAGAGGCTTTTTGGTTCCTCTTCACTTCCTGTTATGCCAGTGAAAGTGAAGTCACTCAGTCGTGTCTGACTCTTTGTGACACCATAGACTGTAGCCTACCAGGCTCCTCCCTCCATGGGATTCTCCAGGCAAGAGTACTGGAGTGGGTTGCCATTTTCCTTCTCCAAAAACTAACATGAGCACAATGCATTGGCCGGAAATGCATTGGCCAGTTATGGCATTAAAGAGGATTAAAACAAACATAAGAAAACAAAACAAGAAACAAAAGACTAATCCCAGACAAATGGTAAGTACAAACAAAATCAGGCAAATAATAACAAAAATAATGGAATACACACACACAAACAAAATCAAAACAGTCCAGAAAAGAAAGTAAAAGAGATTGACCCGGCAAGCAAAGGAAACCAAAAATTATATCATCCAGTTAAAAACAAAACTAACTAAAGCACAAACCAGAAAACAAAACCAAAGGAAAGTGCCAACTGGGAATACAGCAATGAAAACAAAACAGAAAAACATGGTGATAAAAACAAAGATTATAAAAGCAAACTTAAATAGAGTGTAGATTTTTTTTTAACTTTTAATTTTTTTTGTTTTGTTTTGCTTTACAATACTGTATTCGTTTTGCTATACATTGACATGAATCAACCATGAGTGTACATGAACTCCCAATCCCGACCCCCACCTCCCCCCTCCCGCCCCACACCATCTCTCTGGATTATCCCCGTGGCAGTGTAACATGTATGATATCATAAGTGAAACGAATTGCCAGTCTAGGTTGGATGCAGGATGCTTGGGACTGATGCATGGGGATAATCCAGGGAGTGTAGATTTTAAAGATTTTTATACATGAATAACTACACCAGATAAAGAACAATAAGAAAGCAAACAAAAGAATAAATATTAAAAAATAATAAATTTAAAACAACTTTTTAAAGAAAAAAATCCCACAGAACCACAGAAGGCCAATGCAGAGGCAGTATATAAAGGAAATAAAAAATGTGATTTAAAAAATTCTCAGAAGCTTAAATGAATTTAGTAGTACTAAAAAAACCAACAACTACAGCAAGAGGGAAAAAAAGAAAAAAATCCAGATACAACTTCAGAACAAATCAAAATATAAAAAAATAATAATAAATGTTTTCTTGGATCTCAGCTGTCAGCATCTTTTCCCTTGCTGTGAGTCACAGTCCACCTCACCTCCTTAGGATGCCCTCCAATACTGGGCTGGTCTTGGGACCTGCTGTGGGGGCAGCTCAGACTCTAATTGGTCCTGTTCCTGAGTGCTCTTGCCTCCAATGTCCACAGCTGCCAGAGCTACTGTGTTTTCTTTTGTGGGAAGTCTCACTGTCCTTTTATATATTCCATAGACACAGTCTGCCTAGTTAATAGTGTGGATTTCATCTGCAGCTTGTACAGCTGGTGGGACAGTTTTGGGTCCTCTTCCTTAGCCACACTACTTCTGGACTTAAATTGTGGTTTTATGTGCATCTATGCATGTGAGTCACTACAGGGGTTTGCTCCTGAGGCTGCCCTGGAAGACTTGAGTCAGCCCCAGTTAGGACTAGGTGTGGAGGTGGTACAGCTGCTTGGACTGCAGGAGCCCTGGCAGCACCAGGTACTCAGGGGAGCCAGCAGCTAGGGCAGCAGGAAATGTGGTGCTCTTAGGGTTTTTCTAGCCTCTGGCAGCTCTGTCCCAGTGAGGATTGAGCATGGAGGTGGCATGGTTCCTTGGGTCACAGGGACCCTGGCTATACTGCCTATGGCAGGGGCATCAATGGCTATTGGTGCAGGAGATGTGTTGCTATTAGGTTTTTCTCTAGTCTCGCAGCTCTTTTACAGTGAGGACTGAGCATGGAAGTGGCACAGATGCTTGGATCACAGGGACCCCGGTGGCACCAAGTGTGCAGGCACATGGACTGCCTAAGCTGAAGGAACGATGGCCCTATTACTCTTCCTAGCTTCTAGCAATCAGAGAGCCTCTTTGGTCCGTCTCTGTTGCTCAGCCCATTCAGGCACTTTAAAGGCCCCATGTTTGGGGTCCTTCTCTATGATTTGGCATATCAGGCCCTTAAATGGCCACCCTGGCTGGGGTCCTTCTCTGTTGCTTGGCATATCAGGCATTTAAAGGGCCCCCCTGGCTGAGGTCATTCCCTATTGCTCAATGTGTCAGGTGCTTAACGGCCGCCCCCACCCCGTTGGGGCTCTTCTCTGTTGCTCAGTGTGTCAGGTGTTTAAAGGGTCCCCATGGTTGGAGTCCTTCTCTGTTGCTTGGAGGGACAGGTACTTAAATCGCCACCCTGGCTGGGCTTCTCCTCCTTTGTTCAGTGTATCAGGTGCTGAAATGGCAACCCATGTTGGGGTCCTTTTTTGTTGCTTGGTGCATCAGGCACTTAAAGGGCCCACCTAGTTGGGCCTCTCCCTATTGCTCGGTGTGTCAGGTGCTTAAATGGCCC
>SJXQ01003140.1:178321-203391 GCA_006408695.1 Aepyceros melampus | reverse complement strand
TAGGTATATTCCTAAGTATTTTATTCTTTTCGTTGCAATGGTGAATGGAATTGATTCCTTAATTTCTTTTTCTACTTTCTCATTATTAGTGTATAGGAACTCAAGCCTGTGTGTCAATTTTATATCCCGCAACTTTACTATATTCATTGATTAGCTCTAGTAATTTTCTGGGGGAGTGTTTAGGGTTTTCTATGTAGAGGATCATGTCATCTGCAAACAGTGAGAGTTTTACTTCTTCTTTTCCAATTTGCATTCATTTCTTTTTCTGCTCTGATTGCTGCTGCCAAAACTTCCAGAACTATGTTGAATAGTAGTAGTGAAAGTGGGCACCCTTGTCTTGTTGCTGACTTTAGGGGAAATGCTTTCAATTTTTCACCATTGAGGATAATGTCTGCTGTGGGTTTGTCATATATAGCTTTTATTATGTTGAGGTATGTTCCTTCTATTCCTGCTTTCTGAAGAGTTGTTATAAATGGATGATGAATTTTGTCAAAGGCTTTCTCTGCATCTATTTAGATAATCATATGGCTTTTATTTTTCAATTGCACTTCCTTCTCCACCTAACCTCAACCACTTTCCCACTTTTCTCAGCCTTCTGGAAAAAGGAGGCAAATGGGTGTTAGGTCATTATGATATCTTAATGTCAAGTTCAGGATGATGTCTTGGACATCATGCATGGTCATGAGGAACCTTTGAATATACTGCAATTAATTTATTTGAGACAGGATTGAGAGACTCCTAACAGAAGACTTTTCAAAGTACAGGTCCAGAAGCCAAGAGAAAGGTTTCAGCTGCAAACCACAGACCAGGAAGCCCAAAATGATAAAGTAATTATTGAAATCACAGGACTGGCTGAAACAACCAACACAGAAAATTTAGAGAGAACGGTATCAAAAATGGCCTTTTGAGAAACTAGCTCTTCCTTCCTCCCTTGCTAACTAGAAGAAAGGCATCATTATTTCTATATTTGATGTCTAGTCACAGGCTATACCTATCATTCTTTCATCATCTATCTAACACCAAAATGCCTCTCAAAAGTGTTCTATGCCATCTATTCCCATTGCCTTCTCTCAGGTTTTATCATCACTCGTCAGAACGACTGCAATCACTTTTTTAAAGGCAGCTAGCCCTGCTTTGGGGATCTGTTTTTCCTCCCTTTACAATGCTACTAGAGATATTCTTAACAATTGAAAGTTTAACTCTATCACTACTGTCCTCGAATAAAGCAATACACAGAAGACAGTAGCCCAGTCCTAACATATCTTTCAGTCTCTTCTCTTATACTCTACCCGTGTTCTCACTCACCCTGTTCCCCCACACTTCTGTTACTGCCAATATCTGTATTTTACACTTCTTTGATTTTACCTCTATATTCACAAAGTAACTGCAGCAACCATAACTGTCTACACCTCAGGAGTCAGCAAACTACAGTCTGCAGCCCAAATCTAACCTGCTACCTATTTTTGTAAATCACTTATACTGGAATGCAGTCATGCTTCCTTGTTTAAAAACTGTCCATGGCTGCCTTCAAGCTGTAACAACACAGTTGCAACAATCACAAGGGAGACTGGACAGCCTGAAAAGCCTCAAGTATTTACTATCTGGCCAGTTACAGAAGAAGTCTGCTCACCCTTCACCCATAAGACAGTATCATGCAGCCTCATGTGTGTTTAAGTGGATTCCCAGAAGGAAAAGAGAGAGAGGCTAGGTTTGAAATAATAATACTAGAGGAAATAAAGGCCACAATGTGTCAAATTAAACAAAAACTATATTGTACAGATCTAAGAAGTTCGATAAACACCAAACACATGAAAAACACACACTAAGAAAAAATATATTTAGGAAGAGCATGGTCAAATTGCTAAAAATCAAAAATAAGGAGAAAAGTTTTAAAAGCACTCAGAGAAGGAATTCTGATGCCAGTACAGTGACATAAAACACAACCTGTCTTTCATGCTGTTTACAACTATAAACTGAGCAAAATACAAGACAGAAAAAGAAAGAAAAAAATTACTTGAGGACCCTGAAAATGATACAAAAGATTGTGGGATGTAGTCAAATTTGGAAAAGTGAACCAGAGGACAGTGAGCTTCCCAGCCTGGCTACCTGTTCCTCTTTTCTCTAACAGCTTTGCTCTAAGACCAGGAAGCAACCACTGCATACAGAGAGCAACAACACAGGAGTTAAACCTCCAAGAGAAACCCTACATTTCTGGCCACAGGAACTGGGGAAAGGGGCTCCTACATGCTGGAGAATGTGGAGAAAATCCTGGAAGGGCGAAGGATGGAGAAAGGGATTTTCTAATCCTGTCTACGAAGCCCACACAAATCTTGGGCTTGCTCTGGAGCTGCATGGTGTTAAGACAGACCCCACCAACACAGCAAAGGCCCTGAGAACTGAAAACCATCACCCACAAAAGGCAAGATCAAATCTGCCATCTCAGGCTAAATGGGTTGAAAGCAAAAGTGTTAGTTGCTCAGTTGTGTCCAACTCTTGCAATTCTATGGATTGTAGCCTGCCAGGCTTCTCTGTTCATGGGATTTCCCAGGCAAGAATTCTGGAATGGGTTGCCGTTTCCTACTCCAGAGAATCTTCCTGACCCAGGGATTGAACACAGATCTCTTGCATTGCAGACAGATTCTTTACCATCTGAGCCACCAGGGAATGACAGACTGCTAAAAGAAACAGCAAGAAAAATCAACATTCTCCAGAGAATTATAGTAAGCTCCAGAGTTTTCAAAACAAACATTCATAACGTCCAAGATACAATCCAAAACTCTCACAATGCAAAAATAAAATGTGATAGGGACTTCCCTGGCAGTACAGTGCATAAGAGTCTGCCTGCCAACATGGGGGATGAGGGTTCAATCCTGACTGGGAACGATTTCACAGGGCACGGAGCAACTAAAGCCCCAGGCACCACAACTACTGAGCTCAAGCTCTAGAGCCCACAACTACCAAGCTGACACGCTGCAACTACCGGAGCCCATGTGCCTAGAGTTTGTGCTCCACAACAAGAGAAGCCACTGCAATGAGCAGCCCAAGTGCCACAACAAAGAGCAGTGCTCATTCATGCAACTAGACAGGGCCCGAGCACAGCAATGAAGACCCAGCACAACCAAAATAAACAAATATTAAAAAAAAAAAAAGAAAAGGTTATAAATTTCAAGGGAAGAAATAACTAATGGGTGCCAACCCTGAGATGACCCATGTTATAATTATTTGACAATACCCTGAAAGCAACTATTATAAGTATGCTCCATCAAGTAAAGGCAAACACACTTGAACTGAGCCGGGAAATGTTCTCAAAAGACAAAGAGAAAAAATTTTTTAATGAGCTAAATGTAGATTTTAAAACTGAACAATGCAGTATGTGAAATAAAATTCACCTAGGTGGGCTCACTAAGAGAATAGAGATGAAAGAGAAAAGAGTCTGTGAACTTGAAAATGGATCAATAAAAATTACCTAATCTGAAGAACAAAGAGGAAGAAAACTGACAACAGAAAAAGTGAATAGTCAGAGACCTGTGGGACAATCTTAAAAGTCTTATCATAACTGTCATTGGGATGACAGAAGAAAAAAAAACGAAAGAAACTAGAGTAGAATATTTTAAGAAACAATGGCAGAAAGGCAGAAATATGTACACAGAAGGAGAGAAAGGACTTATGGATACTAGAGGGGAAGAGAGGTTGTGGTGAACTGGGGCACTGGCACTGACATATACACACTGCTGCTGCTAAGTCACTTCAGTCGTGCCCGACTCTGTGCGACCCCACAGACAGCAGCCTGCCAGGCTCCCCCATCCCTGGGATTCTCCAGGCAAGAAAATTATAAGTATGCTCCATCAAGTAAAGGCAAACACACTTGAACTGAGCCGGGAAATGTTCTCAAAAGACAAAGAGAAAAAATTTTTTAATGAGCTAAATGTAGATTTTAAAACTGAACAATGCAGTATGTGAAATAAAATTCACCTAGGTGGGCTCACTAAGAGAATAGAGATGAAAGAGAAAAGAGTCTGTGAACTTGAAAATGGATCAATAAAAATTACCTAATCTGAAGAACAAAGAGGAAGAAAACTGACAACAGAAAAAGTGAATAGTCAGAGACCTGTGGGACAATCTTAAAAGTCTTATCATAACTGTCATTGGGATGACAGAAGAAAAAAAAACGAAAGAAACTAGAGTAGAATATTTTAAGAAACAATGGCAGAAAGGCAGAAATATGTACACAGAAGGAGAGAAAGGACTTATGGATACTAGAGGGGAAGAGAGGTTGTGGTGAACTGGGGCACTGGCACTGACATATACACACTGCTGCTGCTAAGTCACTTCAGTCGTGCCCGACTCTGTGCGACCCCACAGACAGCAGCCTGCCAGGCTCCCCCATCCCTGGGATTCTCCAGGCAAGAACACTGGAATGGGCTGCCATTTCCTTCTCCGATGCATGAAAGTGAAAAGTGAAAGGGAAGTCGCTCAGTCGTGTCTGACTCTCCACAACCCCATGGACCGCAGCCCACGAGGCTCCTCCGCCCATAGGATTTTCCAGGCAAGAGTACTGGAGTGGGGTGCCATCACCTTCTCTGCATATATACACTACTAAGCATAAAACAAGTAACTAATGAAAACCTACACACAGCATAGGGAACTCTACTCAAGGCTCTGTGGTGACCTAAATGGGAAGCGAATCCAAAAAAGAGAGGATATGTGTGTATACATAGCTGATTCACTCTGCAGAAACTATCACAACATTGCAAACAACTATATGCCAATAAAAATTAATTTCAAAAATAGGATCAGTGCCCTATGCAAGTACAGATTATCCTGGACTTCTGAATGAAGTCAGTCAGAAAGAGAAAGACAAATACCGTGCGATATCACTTGCATGTGGAATCTAAAATATGACACAAACGAACCTATCTGCAACACAGATTCATGGACACAGAGAACAGATTTGTGGTTGACCAGGGGGAGGGGGGAGGGGGGTGGCATGGGAGTTTCAGGTCAGGAGATATAAGCTATTATATTATATAATGGATAAACAAGGTCATATGGCATGGCACAGAGAACTATATTCAGTATCCTGTGACAAACCAAATGGAAATTATTTTTTAAAAAATCTATATACATGTATTAACTTAACCACTTTGCAATACAGCAGAAATTAACACAACATTGTTATACTTTTAAAAAAAAAAAAAATATGCCCTGGAGGAGGAAATGGCAATCCACTCCAATATTCTTGCCTGGAAAATCCCATGGCCAGAGGAGCCGGGTGGGCTGCAGTCCATGAGGTCAGAGAGTCAGACATGACTGCACATGAGCATGAGGGGACACTGATCAGCGTGATCCTCTTTGAAGAACAACAGAAGAGTAAATCCTATGAGTTTTCATCAAAGGGGAAATTTTTTTTTTTTTTAATTTCTGTACCTATGAGATGATGGATGTTCACTAAATTTACTGTGGTAATCATTTCATTTGATGTATGTAATAAGCCAAATCATTATGCCATATACCTGATACAATCATACTTATCTCAATAAAAACATAAGAAAATAAGAACACAGGACTGAAACATTTAATGGCAGAAACAAAAAATCTTTAACGTATCTAAATATTAAGAAGTTTCTTTAAAGGGTTTCAAATACTGAACATCTTAATAAAGGTACAAGAACAAGATTCCTTTCAGATCTGCAGATGACACCTGATCCAAAGGCAGAGGGAAACACACTCTTGAGTTTTTGGACTCCAGATCCTCCTGACCATGTGAGGCGGGCAGCACCCTTTCTGATCAGAATGTACACAGTGAGAATGAGGAGAAATCCTGGTGACAACAGCCATCCCAAGCAACTGAAGACGGTGCTGGCTGTTGGGAGTGAAGGAAGCTGGAGGAGAAGAGAATATGTGTGGGGGCAGCCTGGGTCTCTGTGTCCAATGAGAGGCAAGTAGGTAAGTGGAAACATTTTAGCAGGAGACAAAAGGAAACTGAGAGAGGGAGGTCCAGTATCTGGGAAATACAACATCTCCTAGATTAAAAAAAAAAAAAAAAAGACCAAACAACCAAGTAAATCCAAATAAATGCCCCTGAGTGACCACAGTAGGCACCAGCAAGTCCCTACAATCAAATCCTAACGCAGGACCCACTGAGTCTCAGACACGATTCTAATAACACAGATGATGGCTCGCTTTCTACTTTCATGGCAGGCTAGAATCTGCCAATTAGCACGGTGCAGACTGATAGAGGTGGTCTCTTTAGGGATAGCTGGCAGTGTAAGAATGAGAGAAGGAGAAGCAAAAATATGTATTTTAAAAGAAAAAAAATACAAATTTTAGTTTTAAAACTAAAAGGTATTTCCCCAAGGTTAAGTGATCCACACTGATGTATAATTAGGGACATCACTGAATGAAGCATCATACAGTAACTAAAAAAATTAAAATGATGACCTTACGTCATTGAGACAGTAAGAGGCTCATGAGCTAGTTAAAGACAGCTTAGACCTAGAAAAAGGTTTATAGCCCATATTCATGTCACTGATTCCAACTATAGCCCTATAAAGTGACCACCTCCATAGGTCATCTTTAGGTCACAAATGCAGGCACACACAGCCTTTTACTACCCTGGCACAGAGTTAAGCCTGTACACAGAAAAGACAGAAAATGATTCCATGTCAGAGGGCTCACGAGTCTCATAGCTCTACTGCAAAAGTGTTCTCATTCTGAGTAATTCCAGTTGTCCTGTGACTTCTTTACACCCAGGAAGTAAGCAAGGCCTTGGGTGAATGGCCTCAGGGAAGGATAGCCTGCAGACAGATGGGCTACAAGGTTTAACTTCCAGGATCACTCAGAGCTGGGGAGAGAGGGCAGTGGTTTAGTCACTAAGCTGTGTCCAGCTCTTGCAACCCCATGGACTGTAGCCTGTCAGGCTCCTCTGTCCATGGGCTTCTCCAGGCAAGAATACGGGAGCAGGTGGCCATTTCCTTCTTCAAGGGAAGGGATGATGAAAGCAGAGCAGGAGGACGTGGCTGTGACCTTAAGAAGGCATTCTGGGTCCCTGGCCTGTATCACGGGTAGAGGGAATGGGAGATGTGGGCGTCCAAGAGCAGCAACTGCCTGAGCTTCCTGCCCCACAGGGGGCCTGGCGGCAGGGCAGGGGACAGCAAGATTTCCTGCACTGCTCTGTGCCCAATGAGGGGTGGCAGCGGCAGGTGGCAAAGGCTGCAGGCTCAGAGGCCCTCCCTCACAGCACAGTGTAGAAGAGGCTGCAGCCCCACTGCCAAATGGCTTCCTCTGGCTGTTGGAAAGAGCACAACTGTGGCAAGACATGGCCCAAGTCTGCAGGCAAGGCGGCTGCAGCACGATCTAGATGGAAAATGCTCGAAGACCAGAGAGGAATCTGGAGGTTTCTGCAGAGCATGAGCGGGATGATGACTGGGCTACAAGCTCCCCTCAGCTCCAATGTTTCTGGCTCCTAGTGGGGAGCCAGAGATGAGACAAAGACACCTTGGAATAACAGATGATCTGAATGGATTGAAAACAGGATTCCTCTAAGCAGAGCTGGGACTCCTGCAGTTCTAAACTTAGTTATTTGGCAGGGTTGGAGGAGAAGGGAGCAAGTTACACTGTTTGCATGTCTACCTTTGTGGATTGAAACCTGTGATTAACGTGCATATGTGTGAGCATTGTGGCTACAGGCCCTGTGTTGATGGCTAGAATAGGTGTGTTGCTACTTCGCAGGTGGAAAAAAAAAAAGAAGAATAGGATTAGTGTCTTTATAAAACAAGGCACCAGAGAGGTCCCTACCCTCACAAGTGAAGACAAAGCCAGAAGGCACGGGCTATAAACCAAAAAGAAGGTTCAGGTTCAGAAGAAGGTTCAGGTCATGCTGCTGCCTTGATTTTCGACTTCTAGCCTCCAGAACTGTAAGAAGTAATGTCTGTTGTTCATTTAAAAAAGAAAAAAATACCCAAATTTAGTAAAAGACAAATTTACAGATTCAAGAAGCTGAGCATTCTCCAAAAAGGAGAAATTCAAAGAAAATAATCACTAGATACATCAAATCAAACTGCTGAAAACCAAAAACAAAGGAGAAATACTTGAAAGCAGATAAAGAAAAATGACATATTACATAAAAGGAAAAAAACATTTGAACTACTAAAGGCTAGTAGTTCAGAAATCATAATGGTAAAAAGATGGTGGAACAACATCATGAAAATGCTAAAAGGAAACAAGCTTTTACTCAATTCTATGTTCACTGAAAATATCCTTTAGAAATCAAAGCAAAATAAAGACATGCTCAGATGAAGAAAAACAAAGAGAATTTATCCCCAGCAGACTACTCCACAAGAAACGCTAAAGTAAATACCTTAAGCTGAAAGGAAATGCAGCTTTTTCAGGAATGAAGGAAGAATAACAAAAATAATAAATATATAGGCAAACATAAAATACCTTTTTTCCTTTAAGTTCTTTAAAATATGTATGACTATTAACAAAAATTATAATATTGTATAGTGAGGTTTTCAAAGTATGTAGTCATAACACATATAACAATATTAACATAAAGGAGGGAGTGAGGTATAGCAGAGGGGGTAAAAAAAGCTTCTGTATGGTTGTAAGATGGAGAAGGCAATGGCATCCCACTCCAGTACCCTTGCCTGGAAAATCCCAAGGATGGAGGAGCCCGGTGGGCTGCAGTCCATGGGGTCACTGAGAGTCAGACATGACGAGCGACTTCACTTTCACTTTTCACTTTCATGCATTGGAGAAGGAAACGGCAGCCCACTCCAGTATTCTTGCCTGGAGAATCCCAGGGACGGGGGAGCCTGGTGGGCTGCCGTCTATGGGGTCGCACAGAGTCAGAAACGACTGAAGCTACTTAGCAGCAGCAGCATGGTTGTAAGATGTCTCTATTTTAAGTGAAGCAGTACAATAGTAACTCTCAGTAGGCTATGAAAGGTTAGGTATCTATATTGTAATCCCTAGGGCATTAAAAATTAATACCAAAAGATATAGCCCCAAAGTCCAAAGGATACATTAAAACAGATACTAAAGAATCCAAAAGAAGATAGAAAAGGGACAAGAAAGGAACGAAAACCAGAGGGAAACAGAAGACAATAAAATGGTAGACCTAAAGTCAACCATACCAATTATTAATTACATTAAATATTAATGATTAAACTCTCCAAATAAAAGACAAAGATTGACAGATTTTTTTAAAAAAAGGCAAAATCCTACATGTACTGCCCAAAGGAGAGAAACTTTAAATATAAAGATAAAAATATAGACAGATCGAAAGTAAATGGACAGAGTTTCCCTGATGGATCAGAGGCAAAGAATCTGCCAGGCAATGCAGAAGACACAGGTTCTGTCCGTGATCTGGAAGATCCCACATGTGGTAGAGCAGTTAGGTCCATGTGCCACAGCTACTGAACCTGTGCTCTAGAGTCTGGGAGCCCCAACTACTCAGCCCAGTGCCACAACTAGTGAAGCCTGCATGCCTAAAGCCTGTGCTCTGCAACAAGCGAAGCCACCACAATGAGAAGCCCACATGTCGCAACTATAGAGTAGCCAGCCCCCATTTAACACAACTAGGAAAAAGCCTGCACAGCAACTAGAAAAAAGCCTGTGCAGCAATGAAGCCCCAGCACAGCCAAAAAAAATTAATAAAACTATAAAAAATAAAAAATGGACAGAAAAAAATTTTTACCATGAAAATATTAAGCCTAGTAAGTCTGAAAAGACGATTCGAGAGTCCCTTGGGCTGCAAGGAGATCAAACCAGTCAGTCCTAAAGGAAATCAGTCCCAAATATTCATTGGAAGAACTGATGCTAAAGCTGAAATTCCAATACTCTGGCCACCTGATGCAAAGAACTGGCTTACTGGAAAAGACTCTGATGCTGGGAAAGATTGAAGGCAGGAGGAGAAGGGGACGACAGAGTATGAGACGGTTGGATGGTATCACTGACTCAATGGACATGAGTTTGAGCAAGCTCCAGGAGTTGGTGATGGACAGGGAAGCCTGGCATGCTGCAGTCCATCGAGTTGCAAAGAGTCAGACATGACTGAGTGACTAAACTGACCTTAGTAAGTCTGAACAAGTTATTTTAATATCAGATAAAGTAAATTCAAGATAAGGAGCATTACTGGAGATAAAGAAATATGTTATCACAATGAAATAAAAGAATAACTCATCAGGAGGTTTTAACAATTATAAACATACATGTACATAATAACAGAGGACTAAATATATGAAGTTAAAACTGATGAAATTACAGGCACAGAGACAAGTATTTTTAATATTTTAAAGCCCCTTTTCAGCAACTGATAGAACTAGGTAAAAATGAGTAAAGACATAAAAGAGCCAAACAGTACTATCAACCAACATTTACTATATGACATTAATAGAAATCTTCACACAAAAATGGCAGAACACATACTCTTTTCAAGTGCAAATGGTCTTATCACAAAGGAAGACCATATCCTGGGAGATAATGCATATCTCAATAAATTTTAAAAG
Organism: Aepyceros melampus; assembly: GCA_006408695.1. Taxonomy (NCBI): domain Eukaryota; kingdom Metazoa; phylum Chordata; class Mammalia; order Artiodactyla; family Bovidae; genus Aepyceros; species Aepyceros melampus. Next base: position 192,880 of record SJXQ01003140.1, on the reverse strand, counting down.
ACTGAAATTATATAAAAGGTCCACTGAAAAGTCATAACAATCATATATATATAAATAAATAAAAATTTTAAATAAATAAATAAATAAAAATATCAAACATCTGAGGGTTACATAAAATAATTCTAAGTAATGCACAAATTCAGGCTTCCCAGGTGACTCTAGTGGTAAATAACCCAACTGCCAATGCTGGAGACAGAAGAGACGTGGGTTCAATTCCAGGGTTGGGAAGATCCCCTGGAGGAGGAAATGGCACTCACCCCAGTATTCTTGCCTGGAGAATCTCCATGGACAGAGGAGCCTGGGGGGCTATAGCCCATAGTGTTGTATAGAATCGGACATGAATGAAGCAACTTACCAACTTACTGCACACACACAATCCATGAATCAAAGATGAAATTACAAAGAAACTTAGAAAATATTTTAAACTAAATAACAAAGAATATACTGAATATCAAAATTTGTGGGATGCAGCTAAAGATATACTTAGATAAAAATTCATCACTTTAAATACTCAGAAGAGAAAAATCTAAAATCAATGACCTAAGATTCCATCTTAACAAACTAAAAAAAAAGAAAAAGAGCAAAGTAAAAAAGAAGAAATTACAATAAGAGGAAAGTCAATGAAATAGAAAATAAACCAGTAGTAAGCAGCAGCAGAGAAAATTAACAAAGTCAAAAGTTGATTATTTGAATTTAGAAATGACAAACTTCTAGCTAATCAAGGGAAAAAGAGAAACGATAAACATGAGGAATGATAAAGGGATTATCACCACAGACCCCACAGACACTAGAGGATTATAAAAAGAATGCTATAAACAACTTTATGCCAAAAATTTCAAGAATTCAGATGAAAGGACAACTCCCTCAAGAAAAACAGTTACCAACATTTATGAGAAATAACAATAAAAAAAATCTGACTATCCCTGTATCTGTTTTAAAAAATGAATCTGTAAAAGCTTCCCCCAAAGAGAATTCCAAGACCAGATGGTACCCCCCAGTGAATTCTATCAAATATTCAATTCCATGAAACCTTTTAAAAAATACAGAAGTGATTACTAATCAATTCGTTTTACAAGACAAGGATAACTATAATACAAAAACCTGACAAAGGTATTACCAAAAGAAAAAAGATTATAAAACAATATCCTTCATGAATACAAACCCCAAAATTCTTAACAAAGAAACAAATCAAATTCAACAATACATCACATACAAAGTTTTATCCCAGGAATGCAAGGTTGACTTAATTTTCAAAAATGTATTAATTTACTTTTCCTTTTATCTTTACTATATGACATCAATAAATGCATTAAAATATTTGACAAAATTCAATACACATTAACGATAAAAACTATAAGCAAAATAGGATAGTAAAATACTTCCTCACATTGGCAAAGGCTATCAAAACATCTACAGCTAATATTACACTTAAGAGTGAAAGACCAAAACACTGATTTGTCATTGTTTCTCCCTTAGATTAGGAACAAGGAAGGATACAACTATCACTTCCATTCAGCACTGAACAGAGGTAGAAAGGCTTCTGTCATTGGAATAAAGGTGCAGAGAGTACTCGGTTACCTAGAGATCAGAAAGAATGATGATATGATTATACAGAACATTCCACAGAATCTACAAATAAAATTTAATCCACAGCATCCCCTACAGTTCACCTATTATACTACTACCATTCACTTGCTTTAAATAAATTCTGGAAAACGCTCCTGGAGAATTCTGCTTAGTTTCATTTCCTGGAGAAACTTTCCAGAGGAAGTAAAGTATTGTAACAAACTAGAGCCTCCACCGCTGGTTTCAAGGCCAAAACTTACAGTCACAACCTCTTCTTTGTAAGTCATTCTGGATTCCCTTTGCCTTTGGGTAGAATCTCTGCTGGACCAGAAATTCTGACTGATCCTGTGAGGTGGCCATCCGGCCTTTCTCATGTCCACCTTCCACGAAAGTTGGAAAAGGAAGTACCAATAAACAGCCAATAGAACACCTACGAGTGTGACACAGCAGAGTGTGCCAAACTCCAGGCGCCACTGCACAACCACAGCCCTGCCTCCCGCCCCCAGGCAGTCACGTGCCTTTGCCTTGTCCAAACGGTGACTCCTTACCTCAGAAAAGGAGCACCGAGTCCCACCGGCAGCTGTGCCTTAGTATGACGACTCTTTGTGATTCTGTTGAAAATATTTCCCTCTGACCAGTGTTTAGAGCTACAGAGACGGGAAGCATAAATTCCCCAGGGGATCACTGACACTAAGTAGAGGCATCCCAATTTTCATGTGTTCTTCTTACGGAACACTGGAGGATTCATGCTCATCCTCAGCTATGCTACCTTGACCATCTTACTCTTCTATCGGTCAGCAGCTTCTGGGTGGTTAGGAGGCAAAATGGGACAAATGCAGGTCCTTCGCTTGGAAACAATCTTATGTGGCACCTTGTGCTGATGGGGGGCTTCCCTGGTGGCTGAGAGGTTAAAGTGTTTGCCCGCAATGCGGGAGACCTGGGTTCGATCCCTGGATCGGGAAGATCCCCTGGAGAAGGAAATGGCAACCCATTCCAGTATTCTTGCCTGGAAAATCCCATGGACGGAGGAGCCTGGTAGGCTACAGTCCACGGGGTCGCAAAGAGTCGGACACGACTGAGCGACTTCATTTCATTTCATTTCATGTGCTGATGGACCACCCTACAGGCCCTCAAACAGCAGCACTAGTTGAATCCCTACAACCTGGAAAGGGAAATATACTCAGAATATGCGTCAAATTCAGTCAAAATGAATCACAGTCCTTTCCAAGGCACAAGGACTGGCTGCTTTCCTTGAAGGAAGGTTAGTCTCTGTTACTGTTGGGCTGGACATTCATCAGCTCAGCTGACAAACAGAAGTCCATTATTGGGCCCTTGCACAGTCATTATCAGTAATTTTTCCACAACGCTTTGTAGACCAAAAGGAATACCTATTATTAATGAAAACCAAATAATAAGAATCTATATTCTAACAACTTAGTAGCCATATGAAAAATAATACACATAAACTTAAAAAGAAAAATATTATATTTCATTCTTAAATAGCCACAATTACTCAGTAATTGCACAATGCACTCACTGGGCCCTGCACAACTTGTCAAACTTGTGCAGATTAAACAGGCCACCCTCTTTTTCTGTTCGACACTGATTTTTGTGTAGAAATTTAGGTGTATCACATGTGTGCATGCATATTCAGTCATATCCGACCTTTGACCTCATGGACTATATAGCCTGCCAGGATCCTCCAACCATGGGATTATCCTGGCAAGTATACAGGAGTGGGTTGCCATTTCTCCTCCAAGGATCTTCCTGATTCAGGGATGGAACCCACATTTCCTGTGGCTCCTGCACTGCAGGCAGATTCTTTACCACTGAGACACCTGGGAAGCACCTTCTTTGTATCACAGCAAATAACAAAACTTCAACTTCAAAAAAGACAAGACATCATGGAAATGAGCGCAACATGATCTAATGTCAAAACCATGAACTACCTCAAGGGAGTAGTTTGTGACTGACATTTCTGTGTCTCCTTAAACTTCTGAAATAGCCCATGGTCTTCTTGTGTGTCTGACGGAGTTTGGAGGTGCCTCTGCACAGTTTGGGACTGACTCTGAGTGTGTGTGTGTGTGCACATGCGTACCTTAGTCCCTCTCCTCCTCAGCAGGCCCAGCATCTCCCAGGAGGCTTTGCTCTGACTTAACTCTAGTTACTGGCTTGGTGATAAGCAGCAGGGGAGAGGCGAGGAGGCAAGTAGTAGGGGCAGCATAATCTCCAAGCAACTAACTGGGAGAAAAAGACCACTTCTGTAGGCTCAGAGGGTTCAGAGGAATTGGGGGTTTCAAGGTTTCAACTGGCTGTCCAGTGCATCAACTCAAGATGTCCCATCTTAAAAGCCGGGGTCCCATTTCTTCCTAACCAAAGCACAGACGTTGGCCTAGCAGACTTTCTGAGAAGGCAACCCACCCTGGAGTTCCGCTACCTTTGCAATTAAATCTTGGGTCTACTCTTTAGCTTTTTCTTTCCTCCTACTGCAGAAGATGAGTTTCTTTACATGATACCAAAGAAAGTAATCACCTAACTTTCTAATTTTACTCCTAGTTACCTTGAGTCTTTCGTGGTCTTTCTCAGAGTCACTCGCCAGTCATGTGACACCACCATCCTTATAATTAAGAACTTCCCTAAACGTCTCACAAGCCTAAGATACAGTACCCACCAATACAGTCTCTTCTACAGGAATCCCACCTCACCACCAGTCAAAGTTTAAGCACATACACAGCTACTGTACACACCAAGGGTTACCAGCACCAGGCTTCATTACAACCAGCCGTGGAGTCTTCACTGCCAGCTAGGCAGCAGGTTAAGTCTAGCTCCAAAATCCCATTTTAGAAACTACTTCCCCAGACCACTGCTGTCAAAGCTGCCTTGGGTAAGGATGCCAAAGAAAAAGACTCTGAAATGGAGATTTGCACACCCCAAGAATTGAAAAATGCCCTGCACATCAACAACTGTGGGAGAGGAGAGGAAATGAGACTAAACAGAGGCAGGAGGTGAACTGAAACGCGGTCACAGGAAAGCCTGGGCCAATCCATGGGGAGCTCTGGAGTTGGGATGGATCTTCGAAGTTGTCCTACCTGAGGGGCCAGGCATTTCCAGCCCCACAGAGAACAGGCATTGGATGCAGGCTGGCTCGGAAGAAGAAAAGTGACTTTGAGGGAAGCAGCTCTGCTGGCTCAGAGCAATCTGGGGACTCAGGTGCAGTAGATTTTAGCAGCCACTATTCTCAACGGCTGGGGGAGCCTGTCCCTGAACCAAGATACCTGGGTGATGAACTGCAGCACCTACCACACCACTGTTTGACTACTATCACCAATTTGGCTAATGACGGGAGAAAATCAATCATCTACCCTGCTTTCTTAGGAGGAACTCAGCTGACCACCAGTTAGTTGATAAGGCAAAATTCTTTGCAGAAGAGCTGCTGCTGCTGCTGCTGCTACTGCATTTCTTCAGTCGTGTCCAACTCTGTGTGACCCCACATACGGCAGCCCACCAGGCTCTCCCGTCCCTGGGATTCTCCAGGCAAGAACACTGGAGTGGGTTGCAGAAGAGCATCAGCTACCAAATTCTACTTTAACAGAATTATAAAAACCATCATTTTGAAGCCCCTAATGAAACTGACTCAGTCAAGGATTATTACAGGATGCTAAAACCATTAGGTGGAAGATATCCAGAGTGTGTCAACGTTATTACCCACGATTAACTGCTTATTGCAAATGGAAGAAGCATAATATACAGAAAAAGAGATCTAGTGGGTACCCAAGTAATTCAGGTGGCCAGACTAGCATTACTAAACAATGAGACATAAAAACTGCTGGATGGGACACAACGTGCAGTACTCAGCATTACACACAAAATATTCTTGCCCCAAAAATGTCTAACTGAAACCTACTGAAGCTTTAAAGCCTAATTTCCATTTATAGGAAGTACAGGGACAGATGACAGAGAGAGGAAAACTACATGTGATCCTGCCCTTAAGGAGCGAGATTTACAGGACATTTCAGAAAAAGTAAAATATTAGTGAAATACAGAAAATTAGTGAAATACAGAAAACTGGTCTGTAGTGGCCAGTAGCTAGGGGGAAGAAAAGGGAGTTAAAGAAACTTTTTAGAGTGATGTACATATTCTATACTTGACTGTGATGGTTCTATGACTCTTCAAATGGACATGTACAAAAGGGCAAATTTTATTGTATGTAAATTAAATCTCGATTAACCTGACCCCTCCTCCCAAAACCTGAGTATTTACTCTTGAAAAAAAAAAAAAAGTGAGACAATTTTAACTATTCTGTTGATGTTTTAAAATGCAAAACTAGTTTTAAATTAACATTTTGTTTTCTTTTTAAGCCCAAAGGCAAGATTTTCCCGTGAGCTAAGAAATGAATTCATTTCATACTTCTAACTACTTATATGCCAATAGAGCAACTTTTGCCTTAACATGTGTTTGTATAGGATTCCACAGATACAACAGCTACATAAAGCAAATTACTATATATACACAAATACACTGACTCAACCCTAAATCACTTCCAATAACACTCCTACAATAATGTTTCTTCACAGCTCAAAACTATCAGTGTCTACTGAATAAAACTGAACTCTTAGCTGGTAGTTCAAGCTGCCTTACCCTCTGACCAAAGGCTCCATTTCCAGAATGAATTCCCATTCCTCTCCCTCATGGAAAATCATCTATATTGTAGCTCTAACAGAATTCTTAACATTACTTACACACAAACTGTGCTTTCTCACGTTCTTGCTCATGTTTCTGCACCAGCTCAGTAAACCATCCCTTTGTCATAACAGGCTTGCTTTCTGAATCTTTTAACACTTTTATAACTACCTGCCTTTGTACCTTTCACTCCCATCCAGAAAATAAACTCAGGTGGAAACTGTCTTACAAATTTTTATAGGGCCAATGGTTAGCACCAAGTATTAATATCAGAATCTGTGTTGGATTAACCTCTTATAACCAAAATCCCATGCATTTGAAGGATGGGCTCAAATAGCATTTCTAACAAGAAAAAGAGATAAAGCTGAAGGAAGTAAATGGGTTTAGCTTAGAGAAGAAAAGCAATTTCCCATTTTAGGGATAAACTCCCCTATTGTTTCCACTAACACTGTTCTACCACTTCAACCCTGATACCCTGACCATCTTTATCTCCCAGTCTATCAGTTCCCTCCTGGCATCACTTTTCTTTTTACCACATGGTCAATCTTTGTCACCAAAAACCTTCACTTTCTTTTATTCTTTCATCTCCACGGACACTTCAACCTTGAATCAACTAGTTTTGTTTCATTTTCAGTTCTCTTTTGAGTGGAAAAGCTTACAACATCATGCTGATTGGAATTTTAAATATGTGATTTTAATAATAACAGTAATAGTAACACCATGACCACCACCAATGGCAGCTAACATTTAATGAGCATTTACCATGTTCAGGCACAATGCTCTTTCAATAACCCTAAAAGGTTATAAGCAGAGAAACAGACATGGAAATGCTAATTAACTTGCCCATTTTAAGAGACCAAAAAGCAGAACTGAAATTTGAACTAAGGCAGTCTGACTGCCGGGCAGATTAGTCACTGTGCTATAGTTCTTCCCAAATGCAATCAAAGTTGTACTGCCATTCACATTCAGAACTGATCAAACATTCCTTTATTCATTTCCTTACAATCCTTTTCTTCAAGCAAATGTTCCAACTTTCACTGATTCATTCATAGAAAAACATATTTATTCAGTCGCTGAACAAATGAAATAGTAATGTTGGTCACTGAGACCAGCACAGAAGAGGAAGACATGATCTTTGCCTTCTATTTAAGTCCCCAAATCTATCTGTCCCTTCACTCTCAGCAGAAATCATTAACTAATATTTATTAGCACTTACCATGCCAAGCACTTTACATGTACAGGATCATGTAACCTATGATACAGTCCTCATTATTACTATTCCCATTCTACATAGAAAAAAACAAAAGCAAAAATAAACAAGTGTGACTACATCAAATTTAAAAGCTGCAGAGCAAAGGAAAAACAAAAATGGAAAGGTAACCTACCAAATGGGAGAAAATACTTGCAAACCATATACTGAAAAAGGGTTGCTATATAATCTTATATATATTATAAGAATTCATAGACCTCAATATAAAAAATTTAAAAGGAACAAACACCCACAAACAATCCAGCTTTAAAAATGGAAAGAGGCTGTGAATAAACATTTTTCAAAAAAAGATATATGAATAGCCAACAGGTACATAAAAGATGCTCAGCATCACCAATCACCAGGAAAAATGCAAATCAAAGCTACGATGAAGTATCATTTCACGCTGCTAGAGTGACTACCATCAAAAAGACAAGAAATAAAAAGTACTGGCAAGCATGTAGAGAAAAGGGAATCCTTGTGTACTGTTGGTAGGAATGCAAACTGACCCAGCCACTATGGAAAACAATATGGAGCTTCCTCAACAAACTTAAAAGAAGAACTACCATAAGATCCTACAATTTCACTTCTGAGAATGTACTCAAAGGAAAAGGAAACACTAATCTGAAAAAATCTCTACATCCCTACACTCACTGCAGAATTATCTACAATAGCGAAGCAGCAATCTGAATGTCCACTGATGGATGAATAAAGAAGATATATATTTAAAATGGGATATTATTCAGCCACAAAAAAAGAGGGGAATCTTGTGACACCAGGAATGGATCTTGAAGGCATTATGCTAAGTGAAATAAGTCAGACAGATAAAGACAAATATACCAAACCAAAACACAAAAACAAAACCCAAACTCTTACATACAGAGGATCGACTCATGGTTGCCAGAGGCACGCGTAAGGAGATGGGCAAAATGGCAAGGGAAGTTGAAAGGCACAAACAAAATTTTACAGTCATAAAATAAATAAGTCATGGGGATTTAATGTACAGGGAGGTAACTACAGTTAACAACACTGGAATGTATATTTCAAAGTCGCTAAGGGAGTAAATCCTAACAGTTTTCACTTCAAGAAGAAAAAATTTCAACTATGTGTGGTGATAGATGTTAACTTGACCTTATGTGGTAGTCATTCCTCAAAATATGGAATGATTATGTTGTACGCCTACAATTAACACAATGTTATATGCCAATTATATCTCTAAAATATTTTTAAGCAAAAAACCGAGGCGCAGAAGTTATGTAACATGCCCAAGGTCACACAGCTAAAAAGTAGCAAAGCCAGTATCTAAAACCAGTCTAGATTCAGAATCTAAGCATTCATTAGAATGGCATCAAAGTCAGTGATGCCATTAGGCTTCTGTCCCTCAACTTCTCTATCTACACCTAAAACATAATCCTCAGTAACTAATGCATTCAACACTGACTGATAACACACTTGCCTTGTTTTATTCCTTGAACACAACCTTGTTTCTGCACCAGAGACTTTGTACTTTCCTAAAACATTATTCCTCTAGGTCTGCCTTCCAATCATTATGACTCAACTTAAATGTCAACTAACCCTGACCCGTCCTGATCACCCTACCTAATATATCACCTTCAACTACAAATTGTCCGTCACATGAAATCGGTTTTATTTCCTCCACGGCTATTTATCACAACCTAAAATGATTAGTTGCTTATTTCTCCCTTCTACAGTGAAAATTCCAAAGAGGATAGAGACCTTGTCTATCTTGCTCACTGCTACATCTTCAGCACCTCAAACAGTGCCTGGCACAAAGCAGGTACTCGATATTTACAGAACAGATGCCAAAACTTCTGCTACACATTAGGATTACCAAAATAAAAAAGATTCAGTTCTTAATAAACTCCTGGTCTTTAGATTTATAAATATGTACCTCCTCCAACTCTATATTAAAGGATGACTAGCTCCTAACATTTTAGTGGCTAACTTCTTCACCTGTCATGTTAAATCTGTCCCTGAGATCTCCCTTAGACTTCCCCCCAAAGGATTATCCCCTCTCTCACTTCTTTAATTTCTCCTTCTCCACTTACTGAACATTTCCCACCTACGCTCCCACACTCAAATAACCTTCCCTCAGCCCTACATCCCCCATTACCCTAAAGTATCCCATCTACTCCTTAACCACACCTCTCTTACAAACACATCTTGACCACTTCCTCAAAAGTCACCAGTGGCCTGGATAGTATTCTCACTTTCTTCAACATTTAACCTTGCTGAGGACTTTCAGTCCAACCAGAGGTGCTGCTGTGCCAGAGTTCTCTTAATTTTTTAAAATCTTTTTTGACCTTACTTCACTGTCTCCCTTCTCTCACTTTTAAACTTGATTTTCACTAGAACTTCATCCTCTACTCTTGCTCCATTCTGTCTCTGAAACATTTCACCTTTGCCTCTATCTCAACTAGGGCCCCATACCAATAATTACATCATTCATTCAGAACCTAAATTCCAGCTCCACTTTCTCCATTAATATTTAATATGAAATGTGACTGAATTCTTCAGCAAATCCTCAATAAAGAGTAGTTGTCGGCCATGACTTAGAAAAAATAATGTGAACTAAAATAATGTTCTGAACAAGCACTGCAAGGTAATATCATACAACTTAAGGCTTGTTTCGTGAGTACTTCTTGAAATACAGTACGTGAACTAATTCTTCACTAATTTTAACTGACAGCTTGTACAAAAATAAACACTTTATATACGTGGTTAATCTATATTAATTTTGCCTAAAACTGTTTATACAGTTCTAAATACACAGAAACAGTGTTACTGCACAAATACAGTAGTAGAAAGCTGAAACAGGGAACATGCTAGTCACAAATGATTGCGTAAGTCTGGAAACAACATATGAAATAAATTCAAATTCTTTAAAAGGGGTTTGTAAAGATACACCTACAGTGCCATAATTAAAAGACTCACAGCTCAAAATTACACCTAATTTTAGAGCAAACTGTCCATTGAGGTTTTGTGCTATTTTCAAAAACATTAGCAAAAAACAAGACTTGTGACATTGGGGCCTTTAATTTAGATAGCCAAGGGTAGTTAGTTATATACATTTATATCAGTATGATAAAACTACTCAAGTCCCAATCCTATAAACAATAATACAGACCAGAAGAAATGTTTACCCAGAAAAAGTGAAGCTCTATCTTTACAACTCTCTGTGGTGGGCAGGAGCCACAGTCCACACCGGTCAAACACAAATACCTGACTCACAGCCTAGCCCCTCTCATGTGAGAGAAAATGGCATCTGGTTATTACCGAACAAACTGCACATTCAAAACCTACAGTGAACTCTGTAACTTGTTCGACAAAAATCCTCCTATGCTTTCCTTATGTACTACAAGAAGGTGTGAGGGGGGAAAAAAGATGAAGCCAGCTCCCAATTACCACTGCCAAAGCAAAGCTGGTGAAACAAGTCAGTCACCATGCTTCAAGGTATGTGGCATGTAAAGGCATGGACAAGAAAACAATAGCAGAGCCTTAAGCAAAAAGACACCTACATTTTAAGAAAAAGAAAATGAAAGTGATTTCACATGTCCTCCACCAAGGGAGCTGTAGGTGCACCAAGTCTTGAAATTCTAGGAGCTGCTCAAATGTTCTAGTTGGTGGCAGTTGATCACTACACCAGCTGTCACCTTTTGGAGTTTTTAGGGTTTCCCCTTTTCCCCCACAAAACCCCCTCTAGTCTAAGGCAGGAAAGTAACTGAGGAAATAGAACAGAAGATGAAGGGAAATGGCCGATGGGACAACAGACCACGAGAGCTGCTGTAACCACGTCTCCAGAGGACCCAAAGGTCTAGTTATCAAAGTACAGCTCTAGAAATCTGTATCAGACACCTTTCCCATCCAGGGAAAACCTCCATCTGTATCCCTTTCGCATCTATCTGGTAAACTGAAATCCCCTGTCTTATCCTAAACTCATCCTGTACATATATGACATTATCCTTAACCGATACCATGCTTCCCTTAGTGAAAGGCAGATATTTTTTTTTTAAGGGAGGAGGAAAGGTGAGGATGGAATGTCCTGAGGTAATGGGGGGGGGGCGGTGAGAAATACGTGCAAACACCATTGCGGCAAAGACACTGGACACGCCAGTTCCCTCATCGCTCCTGCAAATTCTCGGTGCATGACCCTCCGCTCAGCCCTCCTCCTGCTTCAACAATACACAGACACGTGTCCTAACCGACTCGCACCATCACCTTTTCTGGCATCGCACGCTCCCCGCTTCCACCGTCCCTCGCCCCCCAACAAAGACAGTCACACACACGTAAAAGAGCAGAAACTGCTGCCACCGCACCCTCCTTTCTCAGTAAGTGCTTCTACCATCTAGCATCCAGTGCTGGCTGAAAGACAGCTCGATAAACACGTATGTAGACAGACACACACACTGACACTGACACACACACACACACGGGCGCACATGCAGCATGTGGCGCAAAGAAGGGCACCCGGAGACGCACCTGGAGGCCGGGTGTCCAGCGCTGCTGCCCCCCTGGTCCCTGTCACTGAGCGCAGCTGTGTAAATCCTCCGGTAGCGGTCGGCCAGGGCCCGGCCCGACAGGAGCAGCTGGTAGTGACCCCGGGAGTCCGGGGCCGGCAACCCCAGCCCCAGCCCCGCGGCCGCCAAGGAGCCCTCGGGAAGCGGCATGAACAGCGCCCCCGGCGCCGGGGAGGAAGAGACGGTAGCGGCCGGGAAGAATCCGTCTCCGCCGGGCCCCGAGGAGGCGGCGGCGGGAGAGGCGGTAGCTGCGCACATCATCCTCCTCGCCGCCGCCTCGTCCCCGCGGGCCGGGCAGGCAGACACGCGCGCGCACACACAGCCCTTTTCCAACGACGACGGCTCCGGCGGCGGCCTCTCGCTCCCGCCGCAGCTGCGACTACAAAGACAGCGACCTCCTCCTTCTCCTCCTCCTTCTCCTCCTCCCCCCCGCGCCGCCCTCGCCACTACTGGGGCCGCTCATCTAACCCCGCCACCACGGGGTGTTAGGAGGAGGCGGTGCCGCCGCCGCACCCGCCGCCGCCTCCGCGGCCACCGCCGGAGCCACCCGCAATGGGAAGCGGCCGGCCGCACTGGGCATGCGCCACTCCTCGCGCACGCTCAGTCCCTCTGGCCCCCCGTTCCCGCCCCACCCCCTCTCCGCCGCCACTGCCTCCGCCTCGGGGCACTGGGTGTGGGGCCGGGGTGGCGTGCGGGATCGGGAAAAAGTCCACCTCTCCGGGTTTTACTAGCAGCTTGAGGAAGAGTCAGGAAAGTGCCGGGGAGGCTGTCAGCTCCATCCAGTCGGCTTCAGGTACCTGGGTTCCATCCAGGTGGGAGAACTGGGATCTGAAAGAGAGACCCGGTGCCCGCCGCCGGAGGATGATCGTTCTGTATTCCTGTTCCCTTTCCCCAAAGCGTGCGCTGTCAGCGGGCAGATTTACTGTGAATGTGCTAGTTGAACTCAGAATTCAAGGCAAAGGAGACCAGCCGAATTAGAAGTACCTTTGGTGGTCTTAGTTTGGGGTTTTTTGGCATTAGGATTTAAGTCTGTAAAAAATAGCTTTTACTTACCAAAGACAGGTAGTAATTTGGTGCACCCTCTTTTTTTTTTTTTTCCCCCTGTGAAATTATAACTCCCAGGTAGGAGAGGATTCACAAGCCAAAGTCTTTCCCAAGTTCTTGTTCTTAGCATTTATATCCGAGCTAAGTCTTAATGCAGTAGTGCTTCTCTCAAATATTCTTTCTTTAACTCCACATTCACCCTAAGAGGGGGGCCACTCTTATCTCTTGACAGTGGAAACTTCATGGCTTATCTTTCTCAGCCCAGATTTACATTACTAAAGATAATTTTTGAATATGACCTGAAACTACAATTGTGACAGACTGTGTAACATAAGCAAATGTCATATCTACCAAAGATCTTATCAATGTTATCTATAAATGTAATATTTGCTGAGTCCCCTCTTTCCACTACTAACTTCTTCAAAGTAAATGCTCTAGAAATATATGTGCCAAAGTACCCGATTCCTATTAAATTTTATCCTTGTTTTTTTAATATAAATTTATTTATTTTAATTGGAGGCTAATTATTTTACAGTATTGTATTGGTTTTGCCATACATTGACATGAATCCACCATGGGTGTTACATGTGTTCCCCATCCTGAACCCCCCCCTCACCTCCCTCCCCATACCATCCCTCTGGGTCATCCCAGTGCACAACCCCCGAGCATCTTGTATCACGCATCGAAGAGTTTGCTTAACTGCATAGTCCCGACGAAATCATTTTTAAGTCTTATATCCCAGTGCTATTGGTTTCCCCAGTGGCTCAATGGGAGACACAGGAAACGCAGGGTCAATCCCTGGAACCCAAGGACCCCATGGAGAAGGAAATGGCAACCCACTCCATGGAAATCCCATGGACAGAGCAGCCTGGTGGGCTATAGTCCAAAGGATCAAAAAGATTCAGATGTGACTGAGTACATAAGCACACATATCTTTTATGTATTTACTGGCTCTTAAGCCTCTTTGAATGTTCTTTAGCAGGGAAAAAAAAAAAATCAAGCCCTGTTTACTGTTTGGAGAAGTACAAACAAGCAGTGGAGAAATTAAAATAATTCTAGTTTTTATGGGGAGACAGTGCTGAACGATTCCTTTCTATCTGGGGCTTTGAATAATAAATGGATATCATTTTGATTTTAAAAAGATAAGTAGAAGTGGGATAATAAAGCCATGGGACAAAGGACAGGCATGGGAAATCACAGTATTTTCCTCGTGTGAGTAGCTCTGTTGTACAGATTTTGTATTTATCTTGTTGCCTCAGCTATTTTATAAGCTCCTTCAGGGCTTTTTATCTTGATGTCTTCCTCAGCACCTGGTCCAGAACCTTGCTTGTGGTAGATATCCAGCAGTTATTTATTGGGTGAAATTTCCTGTGCTGATGCTCCACCATGGTTACCCACCTGTGTTGAACAGAAACGCCCCGTCCCCGCTCCCCGCTCTCCTCTCCCATCCCCTCCTCCCATCCCCCAACCCCCCTACCAACC
>SJXQ01003140.1:0-178057 GCA_006408695.1 Aepyceros melampus | reverse complement strand
TCTGCTATCTGTATGTCTTTGACAAGTTTTATCCCCTGATGGGGCCTTCCTGGTAGCTCAGCTGTTAAAAAATCTGCTCGCAATGCGGGAAACCCTGGTTCGATTCCTGGGTTGGGAAGATTCCCTGGAAAAGGGATAGGCTACCCACTCCAGGTATTCTTGGGCTTCCCTTGTGGCTCAGCTGATAAAGAATCCCCCTGCAATGTGGGAGACCCCGGTTGGGAACCTGGGTTCAATCCCTGGGTTGGGAAGATCCTCTGGAGAAGGGAATGGCAACCCACTCCAGTATTCTGGCCTGGAGAATTCCATGGACTGTATAGTCCATGGGGTCACAAAGAGTTGGACAGGACTAAGTGACTTTCACTTGCAGCCTTTCAAACAGGGTCAAAATAATACTGCAGGAGATTGTGGGAGGACTTCACCTTGTCAGGTGGCTTTTCACAAACAGAACACACTAGACTTTTCCATAAGGACTGGAATGACGCTTGTGTCTGTTCCCCCGGTGCATCCCCACCTCCTAGCACAGACGCTAGCCCTAAGCAGCAGGGAAATAGACATTGGTTGAATGAATGAATATGTGAATGAACAAATGTTGCTGGCAGAGAGAAATATTTGCAGCTCAGGCTCAGGTGGTGGCCTGTGCACTCACTGTCCATTTAGAGCTTCTAGTGGAGACTGACCTGGAGCATCTGTCTCCGAGTTCCCCCTTACCGTTCCTTAATTTCCCTTGGGTCCTTACAGAACCCTTCGGTCCCAGACAGGCCCCTTCACGAGCCTTCTGGGTACACACAAAACCCGGTAGCTGGATAATTTTTAAAGAATCCCGTTGTCACTGAGCGGCGCCACTAGGCGTGCGCAGAGTCACACACATGCTCACTTAGGTATCCGAGGGTGGCGTTTCTGTTGCGGTTGGCAGCGTTTCCTTCCACGGCAGCGGTAGCGGCCGCTCTACTCTAAATTGATAGCCAATGCAGCATTTTTTCTCCTCTTCTTCCTGATTCCGCACTGTGCGCTCCCGGGTCACTGCAACTTGCTACTCCTCTCCTTGGCAGCTGGGCAGCTTGGAAGGCTACCCTGGGGTTGGCGGGGAATAGGGCGCCAGCAGGGAGGGAAAGGGCATTTGGACTCACCCTTGACTCCACTGTCCAGGGGACCTGAAGGGGAGGGTGCCCCCACCCCACCCAAGGCAAGTCTCGGGGGTCACCTGAAGCACCAATGCAAACGAGAGAAGTGGATTTCTTGAAATGCACAAAAGCAAGTGTCCCCTCCCGCCAGTTACTGTTCGCACTATTATCGAAAGCCCTGTGTTGGGAAGGCGGACGCGGGGTGGGGAGGCTCTCACTATTCAAGAAAATGTGCAGAATGAAAAAAACATATAGAGGGCTTTGCTATTGTATTCCCAGCCCCATTGAGCGGGGCTCTAGTACTTTCCGTGCTGCCATCTTAGCTTTATCTTCTGGCCGGGCTGGGCGTGTGTATGCAATTGTGTTAGGAGGAAGGGTAGAGGCATGGAGGGGGCATTGGGCGAGCTGGGTGTCAGAATTGGCCAGGGAGAAGTTCAGGGCACAGTCACCCTCAAAGAACATTGCACTAAGGCAAATCCTGACTTTTCCCATTTTATTAGTGAAACACATGCATAGTATTTTTTTTTAATAGTCTTTGTGGTAGATATCATGCTCATTTCTCGAAAACATCTCTCTGCTCTGTGATCATAGAAGACCATGGCTTCATCTTTTATCCCTATGACAGAGTTTGTCACTCTTTTCCACTTGACATTCCAAACCTGGGGCTACAATTTTCTGAACTCTTACCGGATTTACATCTTTTGTACTCTAAGCAGATCTTTTAAAGGAAGCTATAAATGCCAATGTAGTAAATAATAAGCATAAACCATAAAGTGTATGTAAGAGGACACTGATTGATATTGTTTTATTTAAAAGGTTAATATGGTATTAGTACTACACAAGATTTCAAACACAGGAAGCATGTATATAATCAGAAACATCAAGACTGCTGGAAATGTTGTCAGTGTCAAGAATCTGAGTTTGTTTCCTGGATTTGTACCTAATGCATGTAAAAACCAAGATTGGTGGCTCAGAGCATCTTAAAACAAGCTTAGTAGCTGAGAACAATTTGGAAGGAAAAAATACTCCAGAAATTCTTCACTCTTCAGCAGCCACTTTCTAAAGACCACAGAAATCTGCATTCTTGACAAATATGACCATATTGCACTTTAAAATGAAATATATTTCATATAATTTAATACTGTAAACTAAATAGAAGTCAGCATGGTGATTGGAATTCTTTTAAACAAAAATTACATATTAGATCCCCTAGATACACTGACTTAATCCTTTAAACAACTATTTTTAAAGCCTTGGAAGAAGCATCAGTAATTTGTAGTCATGAAGAGTTAATGCTTTTACCTTTTGATTCATATTAGTTTTAAAAAATACAAATTCTATGTCCAAATTTCCCTACAAATAAAAAAATATAGATTCTAGGGGCCCTGAGTTAAATTTTCATCCCTGAGAAATGTTTCTAAAATATTGATTAGTGAGAATAGTCACTAATATATATTTGAATGCAAATCAGTTTTTAAAACTCTCCTTATGATTTGTTTTAGCCCAGAGGAAGCTGTCACAACTGATACAGAAATTCATATAAAGTATAACTCTGAGAGAAATGTCAAAACCATTGAATTTTAATCTTGAAAACTTCAATATAGTTTATAAATTATTAGGTTGGTCTTTATTACTAAGGTTAAATAGTTTAATATTAAGTCATATTCCTCAAACCCTAAAGGGCTATTGAAATTTTTCTATAGAATAGCAATTTTACAATGTCAAAGTTTCCTTGAACTATATTATTTTAAATAGAGTTCTTGGCTAATCCAGATATCAGGATATATCTAAATGACTCTAAACTGATTATACTAAGCTCTTATTTTAAAGACATTTATCCTCCCTAAGGCTAAGTTTTCTCATCAGTAAAATGAGAGTAATAATAACACCTAGTTCATTAGATTCTTTGAGGATTAATTTAAATAACATGTATGAAGGACTTGCTAAGCACATCATCTAGCAGCAATAACTATTATTATTATGTGTGGTGCTCTGTTTGAGGTGTATCCCGATCTTGTGCTAGAGGAAGTGATAAAACAGTTACACAGTTTGAGTTGTTTCCTCACAGAGTCCTATCCACAAGTATAGATTTACTATAACTTGTTATGACAAGAAGAATTGCGTCTGAAGACTATTTATTTCCCTAAAATACTGTTCTTAGATGATTTATTACTTCACAAAATATATTGCTGATTTTCATTAATTGAGTTTCTGGAATTTTAACTGATGGCTATATTTTTGACATCTAATAATCAAAAGATTATAGTTCCTTCTCAAGAGGCTGGTGGCACTTCCAGGGTTAAAAATTATAAATCACCCATGGCTCACATTCTCTTGTTAATTTATCTGTAATTAACATCAAAATCTTAGCCCCACCCAGTTCAACTTCCTGTTTTGATCAATAGTTTGACTTTTATATTTTGAAAGTAAAAAGGAGTTGATTTACTAGCTCTTCATAAATAATTCTCTTAAAAATATTTTGCTTCCTCTTTATCATGTCAAATTTGCCTTCCAACTGGGCCAGATGCAGTTTAAAAAGTTTTAGGACATATACTTCATGAAAAATAGTTCTGCTTTTCCTAAATTAATTTGTGGTAAATAATACTGTTTTCTTAGTTAAGGCAAAATAATCATATCTGTATAATATCAAATGTTGAGAACTAGATTATTTATTTATGTGGTGAAGCAAAGACAACACAGCTTCCCAAGAAAAGATGTGGCTTCCTTGCAGGTAGTCCTAACATCCATGTCACTGTGCAGGTGGAATGAGGTACCAGTAATTTTCTTGTTTGCTCTCGAGTTTATTCCTGCAAACTTCATTTTCCAGGCTCTGTTGTCAGCTAGCTTCAAATTAGGTTAAGCCTGTGGGGTGAGATGAGTGGCTGGAAAGTGGGAAGGAGGAGAAACTCTGCCTCTCCCATCCCCCACCCTCATTGCTCTTTCCATTTTGGAGCAATAGCACCTCTGTAGTTCCAGCTTCTCCTGACCGCTTCTCCTTCCATGATCCAGCTCCAGCCAGATACCCTCTGTTGTACAACCAGTTCTCACTGGGCAGCCCTGGCTCCTGGAATCTGGTAACAGTTTCTCCTCCAGTGGGGTCTCCATCACCAGGGATTATAGTAGTTTCCTGCTGATACTGAAGTGAAAGCGCTCAGTCGTGTCCAACTCTTTTCGACCCCATGGACTGTAGCCTATCAGGCTCCTCCGTCCATGGGATTTTCCAGGCAAGAGTGCTGGAGTGGATTGCCATGTCCTTCTCCAGGGGATCTTCCCGACCCAGGAATCGAACCTGGGTCTCCCGCATTGCAGGCAGACGCTTTACCGTCTGCGCCACCAGGGAAGTCACCCCTGCTGATATTACTCCTTGAGATGTCTCTATCCCTCCTTTGGCTTTTCAGCTCCTTCAGTACGATTGCAATTAGTTCTCCATATTCAGTCCCCTCTCTGAAAGACCTGGCATGCACTTGTTTGTTTTCCTGACTGGACTCCAAGTGAGGTGGATAGTCTCCCATCTGCATAATAGACCTGAATTGGCTCCTCAGCCAAATGATGACATGTCATCCTCTTTCATCTGGTCTTTAAAGCTTGTATATCTGACCTCAATTAGCAAAACAGGAACCTACTTTGAGAACGAATTGACTGACTCACTGCACCCATTCCAAATCCCCTTCTTCCATTCCTGCCTCTACTTTAGAGACAGAAGAAAAAAAAAAAAAAAGAATAAGAAGTATTCTCCCTGGGAGACTCTCCTACATCTAAGGTTGGCTTTGGGGCACAATTCAGGCCAGCAGGATGAAGGAGAATTTGCTGGTACTTGCTCTGTGGTCTCTCTCTTTCCACCTCAAAGATGGTCAGGATGGTTGATGTTTGTAGCTGCGAGCTAAGATGTATGAGATAAATGCCAAGGGCATCACTGACATCATCCTTGATATGTGGAGCCACTGAACAAAGTTATTTTTATGATTAAAAAAAGAAAAACCTTTCTTGCTTTATGCAAGTTAAACATCAAAAGTTCACAGCAGTGTTTTATGTCATGCCTTCAGGTTTATTAACGATTTCTGCAGTGCTGTGCCTCCCGGATATCCTCCAGGTCTGAGGTGCTTATTCCCCAGCTGCTGGGAGCATTGACCACTAGCTGCTCACAGCTAAGCCCCTTCTGTAAGTTGCCCTTGGTCTTAGAGAGTTGTCTGGGATTCCAAGGTTCCAGCCCCTCCACAGGGGGAGCCCCCATCAGTTCACTGCTCAACGAGGTGTACTTCAGGATGACTTTGAAGAGGCAAGCTAGCTCACATCTCTCCATTAACTAAGGCCTTTGTTCCAACTACCCTGCATCAATTTCTCTTTGTCACCTGCTTTTCTCACTCATTCACAGGCAGTATTGTTGAAAAGACTTTCTATGATAAACTTTCTACATGCCAGTTTCCTTCTCGGAGTCTGTTTCTCAGGGAGCCTGACTTGTCAGTTAATATGGATAGTGGGCTGAAGATGCAGACTCTAAAATGGGACTTTGGAGCTAGGCCACCCACTGGTTAGATGACAATGAGGACCCCATTGGTGGTGGATGGTTTCTAAAGTGACACCATGATCTCTGTCTCCTAATACCCCTGTCCTTATATGAACCTCTCCTCTTGTGTTTGGACCTGCAAATTCTTTCTAACCAATAGGATATGGCACAGTGACAGGGCGTACATGTGTGTGACTAGGTTACATAATATCACAACTTCCATCTTTCTGGGACCCTCTCTTTTTTTGCTGACTTTGAAGAAGCTAGCTACCATATTGTGAACCACTATATGGAGAGGGCCACATAGCAGGGAGCTGATGGTATGTTCTGATCAGCAGCCAACAAAGACTTAGTTCTTCAGTCTGGCAGTCTACAAGAAACCTAATTCTACCAAAAAAAAAGTATGAATGTGAGAGTGGTTCCTCTCCCAGCTGAGTCTCAGATGAGACTATAGCCCCAGAGGACACCTTGATTGCAGAGGACAGAGCCAAGCCATGATAATATGTGTCATTTTAAGCCAGTAAGATGTGATAGCATTGCACTGTAGAAGGACAATAAAATGCTGAGTTAGGGGTCCAGTGGTCTGAGGCATGCCAGATGCCTGCTAACAAGGTATAGGGTAGGTTGTCACACCTTACACTTGCTACCACAAAGGAGGGACAAGATCTGCTAGGCTCCTCTGAGTTCTGCAGGTGTATTTGACTTAGAGTATTGCTCTGACACATTTCGTGAATGACACAGATGACTGCCAGCTTTAAGTGGTGCCCAGAACAGGAAAGTGCTCTGCACCATCTCTTAAGTGTGGGGCAAGGACTTCTGCTTCTTGGACTATACAGCATGACAGCATGTATGATATTAATATATTAGTGGTGGGAGAGATGCAATGCAGTGAATGGAAAGTTTCAATGGGAGAATAACAAAGAAGAGCATGGCCACATGACCTTTAGAATAAAAATCATAAACTATTGAAAATAGCTCCTGGCACACTGTGTGGGCCAGGAAAATGGGAAGAGCACCTCATCGTGAGATGTCAGTTGGCTAGAACTGCCCAGCAGGAGCTAGGTTTTGCTGAATCCATCAACTTATAAGATCCAGGGGGCCCAACAAAAACCTCTGGTAAGACGGAGTTAATATACTGAGGATTGAGTGTGAACGGGGCCAGAGAGCAAAAAAGCTGCATGATTGTGTGGCTAGATGTCATCAATCCTTCTTGCACTGGTACCTGCGTCTAAGGTCACATATGGCTGCATGGGATTGGAAGGGCCCTTATGACTGATGTAGAAGAGGAAAAAGGCTGAGCTTGGTGCAGGCATAAGATGACTTGGTAAGTAGGTGCAAGTTGACAGGAACTGCTGCTTGTCTATGATCTGATAGATAATAATGAGGCAAAATCCTCTCAGTGATTCAAACTTCATGCGTCGAGCATAGTCATCCATTTTGCATGTAAATGGCCTGAAGTAAGAATTTGTAAGATCCATGGGTTGTAGCAGGTAGCTTGGCCATTTGGTAAGGGCCTGGACAAAGAAAGATTGGAATATTGGGCAGAAAAGATCTATGGAAGAGGCATGTGAATGGATCTGTGTGAGTGAGCACAAAGTGTGACTTTCTTTGAATCCCATGGTGATGCCTATCAGAGAATGTCCCACCATGACCACCGAGAGAGAATGACTCCTCCAGTTGGTATCAGCTTCTATCTTTGTCCACCCAATGGGGGCACAGAGGGCACATGGACAGGATAGCCATGGTGCAGAGATGGAGCCTATTATGTGGGTGGCAAGGATGGAGGTTATGCATGGACCTTACAGAGGGCTTTCCTTTAACAATGCTGATCTAGCTACTGCTACTGCAGAATGTGCAATCTGCCAGCAAAATGAAGCACAGTTCCTCAAGGAAACGAACCCCCCACTTGCTCTATATTTGATCACATTTACCCAAGACGGTGGGTCATGGTGGAGAGGTCTGACAGAATGTGGTCCACTGGAGAAGGGAATGGCAAGCCACTTCAGTATTCTTGCCTTGAGAACCCCATGAACAGTATGAAAAGGCAAAATGATAGGATACCAAAAGGCTGGATGGCATCACGGACTCGATGGACGTGAGTCTGAGTGAACTCCGGGAGATGGGGATGGACAGGGAGGCCTGGCGTGCTGCAGTTCATGGGGTCACAAAGAGTTGGACACAACTGAGCGACTGAACTGAACTGAACTGAACCACCCTGGAAGGGTCAGTGATTCACCTGGGACTGATGCATATTTTGATATGGACTTGCATTCCCTGGGGCTTCCCTGGTGACTCAGTGGTAAAGAATCCACCTGCAATGCAGGAGACTTGGGTTTAATCCCTGGGTAAGGAGGATCTCCTGGAGAAGGAAATGGCAACCTACTCAAGTATTCTTACCGGGAAAATCCCATGGACAAAGAAGCCTGATGGACTACCACCCATAGGTCTCAAAAGTGTCAGACACGACTGAGCAACTACACGAACATTGCATTCCCCACCCATATTGGCCAGCATCCTCATCTGAAGGCTTAGGGAGTTCTATTTCACAGATATGAGACCCCGAAAAGTATGTCTCAGCCCAGGGTGTCCACTTTATAGTATATGTCTGTGTTAGATTGAATAATGACCCCCCCAAAAAATTGTCCACATTATAATCCTCAAAGTCTGTGAATGTTACCTTACCTGTTACCTTACCTGGCAAAAGGCTTCCCACATGACGGTAGTGGTAAAGAACCCGCTTGCCAATGCAGGAGATGTGGGTTTGATCCCTGGGTCAGGAAGATCCCCTGGAGGAGGGCGTGGCAACCCACTCCAGTATTCTTGCCAGGAAAATCCCATGGACGGAGGAGCTTGGCGGGCTGCAGTCCATGGGGTCACAAAGACTCTGACTTGACTGAAGCGATTTAGCATGCATACATGCACACCAGGCAAAAGGGGTGTTGCAGATGTGATTGAGTTAAAGATCGTCAGATGAGAAGAGCACTCTGGATTATCCAGATGGAACCAATAGAATCACAACAGTGCTCACAAGAGGGAGGCAAGAGGCTCAGAGTGAGAGGAGGTGCTGTGTCTGTGGAAGCAGGGTCAGAGGAGAGATGATGGCAGAAGCAGAAAAGAGAAAAAACGAAATTTGAAGATGCTCTGCTGCTGGCTTTGGTGGTAGAAGGAGGACTGTGAGCCAGGAAATGTATATGACCTCTGGAGGCTGAAAAAGCAGAGAAAACTAATCCTTCCTTGGAGCCTCCAGGAGGAGTAAAGCCCTGCTGACACCTTGGTTTTTATGGCTTCTGACCTCTGAAAATGTAAGATAAATTTGGTCTGTTTTAACCCAGTAAGTCGGTGACAGCAACAAAAAGAAACCAATAAAATATCCATTGGCTCACATGCTCAGTCATGTCTGACTCTTTGCAACCCAATGGACTGTAGCCCACCAGTCTCCTCTGTCCATGGGATTCTCCAGGCAAGAATACTGGAGCAGGTTGCCAATGCTCGAGGTGGACTGTCTTGGATACTATAGGGTTCTTGCCCAGACTGATGCCCCTTCAGAACTGAGTCTCTTATTTCCGGTCAGAAGTGTTGTCTGCTGAAAACCACAGCTGAGCCCTCTCTGAGCCTTGGGCTCAGAAGTCAGTGGAAGGTTGCTGTCTGGACCATGGTTATGTCCCCTCCCTGAAGTGCAGTTTGCATCGAGTGACTTAAATTCCCCTCTATTATAATAATGGCTAAATGAGAGGACAGAGTTTACTGTAAAGCCAAAGAAGCTGTATTCTCTGAACCCCAGATGTTAGCAGTTTTAGCCAAACAGTTGCTTTAAAACTGGCAGGGCAGTCCTCATTACACTGTAGGGAAGAGCTGGCGTGCTCCCTGAAGGCACCTAACTCCCAGCTGGATGAAAGGAGGACGAGGACAGGGCGAGGCTATAAACACCCATGCGTTTCTGCTTCCTGACTCAGCAGTGAGATAGGCAGTGCCCCTCCCCCGCTCATCCATCTTCTGTCATGGCTGCTCTGCCTGGTGATGGATGTAGCTGGGCACCAGGAACAAAGGAGATTAGGTGGGCAGTTAATGTTGTAGTTTAGCATGACCCACTGAGCGTCTCAACTAAGGTAGTCATCATGGAGGGGTAAGACACACGGGAAAAAGTGATCTCACATGAAGGGTGAGGGAAGTGGAGGATCCTCTTGCCCTTCCCAGTCTCTGGTGGACCTTGGTGTCATTTACTGAAATAGAATCCAGGGAACAAAGGCTGTTTCAGGATGGGAGATGAAGAGTGCTGTTTATCGTCTCTCTTTCTTGCTCTGAAAATAATTGGGGAGTGTGTTTTTAGAGAATGTAATCACTCCCCTTACACACATCCCTTTGCCATTAGTTTTTGGCTTACTCGAAAACCATTCCCGGCTTCCCTTGTGGCTCAGCTGGTAATGAATCCCCCTGCAATGCGGGAGACCTGGGTTTGATCCCTGGTTTGGGAAGATCCCCTGGAGACAGGAAAGACTACCCACTCCAGTATTCTGGCCTGGAGAATTCCATGGTCTGTATAGTTCATGGGGTCGCAAAGAGTCGGACACAACTGAGCGACTTTCACTTCACAAACCCACTCCAGGATTCTTGCCAGGAAATCCCATGGACAGAGGAGCCTGCTGGGCTACAAACCATAGGGTCAAGAAGAGTCAGGCATGAGCTAGCCACTAAATAACAACAAAACCTTTTCCCTACACAGTCGTCATCTTTAAAAACTGTATCATATGCAATAAAATATTTTCCAGCAATAAAAGGGAATATATGCTACCACACGAATGAACTTTAAAAATACCATGCTAAGAAGCCAGACAAAAAAGGCCACATATTGTGTGGTTCCATTTATACGTAACATCCAGAATATGCAAATCCATTGAAATAGAAAGTAGATTGGTGGTTGCCAGTGGCTGGAGAAGTCAGGTGTGGAGAGAGACTGCTTATGGGTATGGAATTCTTTTGGTGGAGGGGGGTGATGAAAAGACTCTAGAATCAGTATGGATGATTGCACAACTTTGAATATTCCAAAACCTCTTGCACTGTGTACTTGAAAATGTTGAATTTTATGGAATGTAATTATATGTCAGTAAAACATATCTTAAAAGTCTGCTGAAAGTGCATCAGTGATTTCGAATTGACGTAATGAGAGCTAGTTGCCACAACAGACAAACCTTGAGAACTACTTGTTCTGTTTATCCCACGGAGCCATTCTCCCCCCTTTCCCGAACTGCTTTGTGCCCCTGGAGTCTAGGTCCTGTGCACCACATGAGCTGGGCTCTCTGGAGGCTGCATTCTGATTGGGATTGGCCAATAGGGATGCCGTCTCAGGAGACTGCAGCACAGGCAAAGAGGTAGTTCAGGATATTTTTTCCCAGCTCTCTCTCTTCTTCTGATAGCAGTTGTGTTGCCTCACAAGTGGAGTTCCTGCAGGGCAGCTCCCCTCTTTGGCACCAGCGGCCAGGGCTCTGATAACTCTTTTCCTTTCTTTGCCCCTTCAGTCAGAGAAGGCAATGGCACCCCACTCCAGTCCTCTTGCCTGGAAAATCCCATGGACGGAGGAGCCTGGAAAGCTGCAGTCCATGGGGTCGCTGAGGGTTGAGCACAACTGAGCGACTTCACTTCACTTTTCACTTTCATGCATTGGAGAAGGAAATGGCAATCCACTCCAGTGCTCTTGCCCGGAGAATCCCAGGGATGGGGGAGCCTGGTGGGCTGCCGTCTATGGGGTCACACAGAGTCAGACACAACTGAAGTGACTTAGCAGCAGCAGCCCCTTCAGTTCCAGGAATGAAACAACTTCCTGCCTCCCATGTCTCTTCCCTTACCCTGCCCACTCCTCTGAAAAGATTTCCTTCATTGAAGTCTCTTCATTTGAACCATCTGGGGTGATGTGTTTTCTGACAGAATTCTGATTGGTACTCCTGAAACCTTGATGAATTAGGACAATAAAAGCTTACTCCTCACACATTTGACACAAGGCAGATTAACTCCCTTTCATCTTGGAGCTTTGTCATCTGGACCATGTGGTCTCCAACACAAAGCAGAAAAAAGAGTGAATTAGAAGACTGCAAGGGTCTGTATAGTCAAAGCTATGGTTTTTCCAGTAGTCATGTATGGATGTGAGAGTTGGACTATAAAGAAGGCTGAGTGCCGAAGAATTGATGCTATTGAATTGTGGTGTTGGAGAAGACTCTTAAGAGTCCCTTGGACTGCAAGGAAATCAAACCAGTAAATTCTAAAAGAAATCAAACCTGAATATTCAATTAAAGGACTAATGCTGAAGCTGAAACTTCAATACTTTGGCCATCTGATTCGAAGATGCTGGGAAAGATTGAAGGCAGGAGGAGAGGAAGGCAACAGAGGATGAGATGGTTGGATGGCATCACCAACTCAACGGACATGAATTTGAGCAAACTCTGG
Source organism: Aepyceros melampus (assembly GCA_006408695.1). Taxonomy (NCBI): domain Eukaryota; kingdom Metazoa; phylum Chordata; class Mammalia; order Artiodactyla; family Bovidae; genus Aepyceros; species Aepyceros melampus. The sequence goes on along the minus strand of SJXQ01003140.1, from coordinate 165,994 downwards.
GAGATAGTGATGGACAAGGAAGCCTGGCATGCTACAGTCTGTAGGGTCACAAAGAGTCAGACACGACTTAGCAACTGAACAACAACAACAAGGGATGCCATCAAGGGCCAGGCCTGGAGGTGGTTTACATCCCTTTCACCCACATTCAGTGCTAAGGACAAGTCACAGGGCTACAAGCTAGGTGCAAGGGAGGCTGGGAGAGTGGTATGGTGAATGTTAAGAATTTTCTTTAGCTAGTATTACAAAATTGCCTTCAAGTTTAAGTGGACTCTTTCAGTTCAGTCACTCAGTCGTGTGCAACTCTTTGTGACCCCATGAAGTGCAGCACGCCAGGCCTCCCTGTCCATCACCAACTCCCGGAGTTCACTCAGACTCATGTCCATTGAGTCAGTGATGCCATCCAGCCATCTCATCCTCTGTCGTCCCCTTCTCCTCCTGCCCCCAATCCCTCCCAGCATCAGAGTCTTTTCCAATGAGTCAACTCTTCGCATAAGGTGGCCAAAGTACTGGAGTTTCACCTTTAGCATCATTACTTCCAAAGAAATCCCAGGGTTGACCTCCTTCAGAATGGACTGGTTGGATCTCCTTGCAGTCCAAGGGACTCTCAAGAGTCTTCTCCAACACCACAGTTCAAAAGCATCAATTCTTCGGTGCTCAGCTTTCTTCACAGTCCAACTCTCACATCCATACATGACCACTGGAAAAACCATAGCCTTGACTAGATGGACCTTTGTTGGCAAAGTAATGTCTCTGCTTTTGAATATGCTATCTAGGTTGGTCATAACTTTACTTCCAACGAGTAATCGTCTTTTAATTTCATGGCTGCAATAACCATCTGCAGTGATTTTGGAGCCAAAAAGCATAAAGTCTGACACTGTTTCCACTGTTTCCCCATCTATTTCCCATGAAATGATGGGACCAGATGCCATGATCTTTGTTTTCTGAATGTTGAGCTTTAAGCCAACTTTTTCACTCTCCTCTTTCACTTTCATCAAGAGGCTTTTTCATTCCTCTTCACTTTGTGCCATAAGGGTGGTGTCATGTGCATATCTGAGGTTATTGATATTTCTCCTGGAAATCTTGATTCCAGCTTGTGCTTCTTCCAGGCCAGCATTTCTCATGATGTACTCTGCATAGAAGTTAAATAAGCAGAGTGACAATATACAGCCTTGACGTACTTCTTTTCCTATTTGGAACCAGTCTGTTGTTCCATGTCCAGTTCTAACTGTTGCTTCCTGACCTGCTATAGGTTTCTCAAGAGGCAAGCAGGGCATAAAAAATACACCAGCATCTGGCCCCAGTCCACCTTACTCTCTTTATGGCTGCTAGGGCCCCCTGCTGTGCCTTTGCACAGGCTGTCTCCTCTACTTGAGTTTCTATTCTCCCTCTTCTCTACCTGGCATAACTCAAAACTTGGCTTAATAATTACCTCGTCCAAGAAACTTATCCTGACCCTTCCTAAGGCTGATTTAACTACCGGATCTCTGTACTACTACAGGGCCAGGAAAGAATCTCCATCATAATGTTTATGATTTTGTGTTATTTCATTCATCTCTTGCCAGTTAAAATGTGAGTCTCTTAAAGGCATGGATTATATTTCATTTCTACCTTTTCCAGTATCTATCGTGTAGTCACTATACAAATAATTATTTCAGTTAGTTGTTCTTAGCAGAGTCAGTACCTAGAGAGCATTTCAAAAATTTGTAGAAATGTTTTTGGTTGTGATAATAACCACAAAACACTACTTACATTTAGGGCAGCAGCTAGAGATAATAAACATCCTGCATTATATAGGACAGTCCCTCATAATAAAGAACTATTCTCTTTCCTTCAACACTTGCAAACATCCCAGTAGATTTTCAAATAGACAAAATATTCATTTATAGCAACCTGACCCTGGAACCGAATTCAGTTTTACATATAAATGTTGTTTTAATTATCTACTGCTGTACTGTAAACAACCCAAAACTTAGAGGCTTAAGACAATAGAAATGTATTATTTCCTAAGATCCTATGGGATGACTGACTCAACTAGGCCATTCTGTTCCAGGTGACCTTGACTGTTGCTGCAGTCAAGTGGGCTCACCTGGGTTTGAAAATCCAAGATGGCTCACTCCCAGTGCCGGAACTGGATTGGTCCAAAATTTCACTCAGGTTTTCCATCCCTCTTAAGGAAAAGCCCGAACAAACTTTTTGGCAAATTCAACACTTGAGTAGGAGTTGATCTGGACCTGGCAAGTGGAGCACCTCAGACCTCCTTCATGTGCGCCTTCACATAGCTTGGTCTCTCATAGTAGCTGGGTTCCAAAAGGTGGCAAGTGGAAGCTGCCAGGGCTCTTCAGACCAGGGCTGAGAAGTCCCAGAACAGCGCTTGGGCTGCTTTCTGGTGCTAAGGTCTAGGCCAGACTTAATATGAGGACAAAGAGCTTCCCACCTCTTGTGAGAAGCTGCTTGCCCATACAGGGAGGAGAAGAACACTGAGGGTCATCCATCTTCAGAGAGTAGCTACCTCAGACACTAAGTGATCTTTGTCTAGTTTTAAGAATTTTCCAGATATATTGCAAAAGTATAAATCAAGAGAAATTTGAACTGTTTCTTTTGAAATTTTATTCATTATATTTGAGTTATCAAAAAAATACATCCACATCAGTCTGTCTTTGTAGTTGTCATATTCATGGTAAGTCAACATTTAAATTCACGTATCTGATTACTTCTTTATATCTTCTAGTGAAATCTTGGAGAAGGCAATGGCACCCCACTCCAGTACTCTTGCCTGGAAAATCTCATGGACAGAGAGGAGCCTGGTGGGCTGCCATCTATGGGGTCGCACAGAGTCGGACACAACTGAAGCGACTTAGTAGTAGTAGTAGTAGTAGTAGTAGTGAAATCTTAACCAAAGTGTTTGTAAATATTTAGTGTGTATACATATATATATAATACACACATTACATAGATGTAAACATAAGGAAAGTATTTTAGTTTAAGCATATTTATATATTCTAGTATATTAAAATAATTATAAAATATTTAGAAAATGACATATAAATATATATGTTCATTTTATTTATTAAATATATATAAAACACCAAAATACTCATAGCATATATAAATATAAATTTTCATTTTAGTTTTCTTTTATATAAGGTCATTTTTTTGGTACATATGAAGGTAAGGTTTTTTATTACTTATTTAATACCAGGAGAGTAAAGCAGTTTTTACACAATATTTACTATTATATGAGAAAGAGGTGTGGTAATTGAGTTGAAAAATATCACTGGTCCGTGTAAATGAACTGATACTCTGGCATTTCCTTTTGGTTTCCATATTTATCTTCTCCTTGATGTTAATTTTCTATTTTGATTTAAATTTTGTTAGCTCAAAATATGTATTCTAGACTCATACCAACTCAAATCTCTGAGCAGTAACATGGGAAATATAAATAAATGAATGACTAAATAGCAAATTCTGTGTTTTTTCCAATTATTAAAATGTATGATTCTTATATATAGCATTTATCTTTGAAAATGACTTTTCTCCAACAGAAATAATTCTATTATTTTCTAGTTTGAACCAGGTTAGTAAGAATGTCTAGATATGTGTTTTAGTAACACTCTTGTATTTTATTTGTAACTTACTATGAAAAAATTTTAAATTTGTCTACTATATTATTTAGGGAATAAAAGTGAAATTTTACCTAATTATTTTAAATTTGACATTGCAAAGTGCTTCACCTCATATTATGCTCTCAAGAAAAAAATTATTAGACTTTTTAGTGAAGTCAGTCTATGCACAAATGTGTTTATCCCTTCTCCAGGCAAGAATACTGGAGTGGGTAGTCATTCCCTTCTCCATGGGATCTTCCCAACATAGGGATTGAACCCAGGCTCCTCCGTTGCAGGCAGATTCTTTGCCATCTGAGCCACAAGAGAAGCCCTCATTTATCCCTAAGCTTTCCTTAAAATACTGTATTTAGGATATAGTCACCAACTGAAACTAACTGTAGAGCTGTGAGTACACAGCTCTTCCTGTGACCTCTTCCTGCTCTTACAAGTGTAATTCCTTACTGCAGGGTTTGTTTTCTAATATTTTAGTTTTATACCAAAATACATAAGTGGGTCTTTGATTATCAGCATTTCCCATAGTATGATTTTTAAAGCAAGTAGACAAATATAAAGACCAAATAAATTCACTTTAGGTTTTTGCTGTGAGCTCTGAAAAATGCCACTCTCCTGATCTGGTTGGCCAAGGCTACCCTCCTGGCTGTTGGATAGAGGAAACCTCTGGTTCTGGTGAACAGATACCACTGTCCTGTCCAGGAGGCAGGTCATACTCTCCCAGTCTGGTAGATGCTACTCTCCTGGACCAGTCGGTAGATTATCCCCTCCTGGTCTGGTCAACAATGTGCTATTTCTTGGCCTAGTTGACAGATGTCCTTCTGATCTAGTAAGATAGAAGAGAAGCAAGGTCTCAAATTAACAGTCCTATATATCATCACGCAGCCTCTGCTCAGGAAATAGTGACTGATTCTCTGTTCACTACCACCGCACAAAGGGTGAATGGCCCTCAAGAAGTATATCACAGAAAGGATGTAAGAGACATAATTACTTAACCACTGTTGCTACAATAGGTTCAGGTAAACACTAATATTTTCCTTGTTTAACTGTTTTAAAGAGGGATGAGAGAAATCTAGCTTCACATCAGGCTTTATCAACATGATTTATAAAACTACAGACTCATGTGGGAACCTCATGAATATTAGACCACAGAGAGAAAATCCCCACTCTAAGCCAACCACCGTGTCTACTTCAGTTTTAATTTGGGGAACTAGGTCAGCCTCCATTCTAACATGGCAAGAGAAAAATGAATCTGACTTGTAAGTGCAAACTGTGACTGATTTAACAGTTGATTTTTTAAAAAACTGGCAACATACAGTATTAAAAGTTATTACAGATAATTTTTTGATGTATTTATTTTCATGTCATCCTGTTTTCTTCCAACATAAATCATAGTCTTTCTTCACTGAGTAAAAACTTAACTTAATCTTTGCTCCAAGGAAACAATATTACATAATAGTAAATTTTAGAAGTCAGCCCACCACAATTATTTATAATATGGGTGCATGGTCAATTTAAGTTGATATCATTCACTTACATTCTTTTACTTACTCTTTTTTAAAAATTTTTAATTGAAAGATAATTGCTTTACAGAATTTTGTAGTTTTCTGGCATACATCAGCAAGAATCAGCCATAGGTACACCCATGTCCCCTCCCTCCCGAACCCCCCTCCCATCTCCCTCCCCATCACACTCTTCAGCCTGTCACAGAGCCCCTGTTGAATTCCCTGAGTCATACAGCAAATTCCCATTGGCTATATATTTTACATATGGTATTGTTTATTTCTATGTTACTCTCTCCATACATCTCCCCTTCTCCCTCCTCTCCTCCCCCCATGTCCATAGGTCTGTTCTGTATGTCTCTTTCTCCATTGCTGCCCTAAAAATAACTTTATCAGTGCCATCTCTCTAGATTCCATATATATGTGTCAGAATACAATATTTATGCTTCTCTTTCTGACTTACTTCAGTCTGTATAATAGGCTCTAGGTTGTTCCACCTCATTAGAACTGACTCAAATGCATTCCTTTTTATGGCTCAGTAATATTCCATTGTATATATGTATCACAGGTTCTTTATCCATTCACCTGTTGATGGACATATAGGTTACTTCCATGTTCTAGCTATTGTAAATAGTGCTGCAAAGAACATTGGGGTACATGTGTCTTTTTCAATTTTGGTTTCCTCAGGGTATATGCTAGGAGTGGGATTGCAAGGTCATATGGTGGCTTTATAACTTACTATTATTTCAAAAGTTATGACTAACCTAGATAGCATATTCAAAAGCAGAGACATTACTTTGCTGACTAAGGTCCGTCTAGTCAAGGCCTGGAAAATCCCATGGACAGAGGAGCCTGGTGGGCTGCAGTCCATGGGATCGCTACTAGTCGGACAGAGCTGAACGACTTCCCTTTCACTTTTCACTTTCATGCATTGGAGAAGGAAATGGCAACCCACTCCAGTGTTCTTGCCTGGGGAATCCCAGGGACGGGGGACCCTGTTGGGCTGCTGTCTTTGGGGTCGCGCAGAGTCGGACACGACTGAAGCGACTTAGCAGCAGCAGCAGTCAAGGCTATGGTTTTTCCTGTGGTCATGTATGGATGTGAGAGTTGGACTGTGAAGAAGGCTGAGCGCCAAAGAACTGATGCTTTTGAACTATGGTGTTGGAGAAGACTTTTGAGAGTCCCTTGGAGTGCAAGGAGATCCAACCAGTCCATTCTGAAGGAGATCAACCCTGGGATTCTTTGGAAGGAATGATGCTAAAGCTGAAACTCCAGTACTTTGGCCACCTCATGTGAAGAGTTGACTCATTGGAAGACTCTGTTGCTGGGAGGGATTGGGGGCAGGAGGAGAAGGGGACGACAGACGATGAGATGGCTGGATGGCATCACTGACTCAGTAGACGTGAGTTTGAGTGAACTCTGGGAGTTGGTGATGGACAGGGAGGCTTGGCATGCTGCGATTCATGGGATCGCAAAGAGTCGGACACAACTGAGCGACTGAACTGAACTGAACTGATTTCAAAGCAATACAAGGCTCTAAAAGTAAGCCTTGTGTACAAGGCTCTAAAACTCCTGTCCTAAGGACATTTACAGGACTCAAGAGAAAGTCAATTCTGTTGAGAAACAGAAGCACTGCCTCAGAGTTCTTCAGCATTGCCTCCTTTGTGTGTGTGTGTGTGTGTGTGTGTGTGGTATCTTGGCCCATAAATTCATTTTCTAGCCACCAGCACGGAACGGAGCACAGGCTCTAAATTTCTTTCTTTATTCTGACATCGAAGCATAAAATAGTACAAAGGAAAGACCAACTTCCTATCCTCCCAAGAAAAATGCATACCTCAATGAAAAGTGTACCATAAAACACATTTAAAAATAATAAATATGTTGGTTAGTAGTAGGAATATTATAATTGCAGTATTCAAAATAAACAGGCGTATTTTCTGAGTTTTCACTTATCAGAGTTACTGTTTATTTTGAGTTGCACGAATCTGATAACTGTTGAATAAACTATTATAAACTCTGTAAATCTCACTGCTATGATCCCATACTTTATATACTCAGTGATAAGAGAAAAGTAGTTGTAGAATATCACAGTAATGGTTTGTCTTTTGTGAAATGAATATACCACATGAGATCATAGTTAATACATATTAGATCATATTAATCCATTTTAAAAGACAGAATACTTCTGGGACCATTGTGCTGTTTATTATTTGACTACTTTAATATGGCTAACATTCATAAGGAAAACAGCACTAGTTCCAAAGGAAAATAATGGGGTTGGAAAGATAAAATGTGAGAGGATGGGCCATAAAGGTAACTAGATGTTTAGCAGAATTTTGCAGAGTCAGTGAGAACATTCCATTCTTGTTCTTCTTACTCCATTCTACACAAGAATCATAGCTATGGCATCCTATCCTTTATGAGTATGATAAATTATATGTCAAACATAACCTCAATAAGCTGATTCATTGTTACTATTCCCTTCCCATGAGAGTGAACTTGGAAGTCTGTGACATTTGAACTCTTATAACCAGCTCTGGTGAAATGAGTATTTACTTATAAATCTTCATGTATACACACATAATGCATGCATGCATGCATAAATAGATAGCATAGGAAGAATGAAAATAATAAAGCTCAAGTTGATAATTGACTTCATTTATTGCATGTCTCCAGATTTTCTAAATTGTGCTTTCTAGCTATCCTGTTTTTTTAAACTTTCATGCATTGGAGAAGGAAATGGCAACCCACTCCAGTGTTCTTGCCTGGAGAATCCCAGGGAAGGGGAGCCTGGTGGGCTGCCGTCTATGGGGTCATACAGAGTCGGACACAACTTAAGGGACTTAGCAGCAACAGCTATCCTATTTTTTTAAACTTTAATTGGAGGCTAATTACAATATTGTGGTGGTTCTAGCTATCCTATTTTTTTTTAATTCCACTTTTGTAGCACGAGTGAATATTAATATATATTTTATTAAAAATAATTTCCAAAATATAATTTAAATAATAAAGTACCATAATACCATGGTACCAAGTACCATACATAACAAAGTGCTGTCTTCCAGTTGAGTAACCTGAGTCCAGAAAGGTTAAAAATTGTGCCCAAGATCACACAGTTTAAAAGTATAGGAGTGCATCATATTTTTAAAATGGCATTTAGAATAGAGTCTGTAAACCAGTAAGCATTTAGCCTTTTTAACTGAGCTTTAGTGAATTCTTTTTAAACAGCTTGGGCACAGTACTTAATCTCTCTTTATCCCTCAGTGTCCTCCTAGAAATTTGGACTGAAATGTTACCAGATCTCTACTGCCACCAGCCTGCGTTATTTCCTAGGAGATACTGATTGAGCATACAGCTCAACCAAGCGTCCACACACACAGCAATATGGTCCATCTGTAACAGAAAGGGGACTTTTCCTGTTGCCTGAGACTGAGGCTCAAAATTGCTCAGGGCCACAGAGGGGCTCTGAAATAACCAACGCCCACCATCCATCCTTTCTCAGTCCACCTGAGTCAAGATACTGAAAGACAGCAGGGGATTGTCAGCTTGGTGGAGGTGGTAGGGAAGACAGGGACCAAGAGAGTCTCTTCCCCAAACGGGGAATTACTGGCTAAAAGAGGCTGCCATTCTGTTTCTTGGTAAACATCTGTCTCGGTTGGAAGAAATTCTTCCCGTTCCTCATGAGCCTCTCACATGTCTGCTTGTCTCACAAGTGAAGCGTGAACTACACTTTGTTCTGGGCTACATTTTCAAGGATGTTTGCCTAGCAAATAGTCTTAGAAGTTAGGGATAGTGTTTCCCTCGAGAGCAAAGGGCCAGAATGCTTCCTGTCTAATATAATGAAGACATCTCTTTCTGGAGCAAAGGTGAGGCTCTACAACCGTCTGTCTTAAGAGTTTGGTTCCTTAAACTTGAGTTTTCTCTCCGGAAATACTACCTACTTCATACACAGGTGTCATCTGGCCCTCTTCAAAACTCCTTGTAAGAACTGGGGCTTGGGGAAATAGCACAAAATTAATGATACTCTTGCTGTGAATAATAAGCTACTCATCTTTGGTGCAAGAGTTTTATGTTTTCTACCAGAACCCATGAAACTGGCAGGCTAAGATGTTAGCTCCCAAGTAAGGTAAAGTCTCACACTCCTCACAGTTCTCAACAATCTGCTTAGGCAGTGGATGTGTGTTGCTCTTCCCTTGTGCTTATTTGAGCATAGGAAAAGGGAGTCAGAGGAAGATAGCAAGACAGAAGGAAATTTAATAGATCAGCTTTGGCATAATCATCATTGAATGGCGTATACAAGTTATTACTGCCACAATAATGTCATACAATAAACAACAATGAAATTTCATTGGTGACAACAACAAATATTTATTTCACTCAAAAGTCTAGAAGATGAGCTGATTTGGGCTGAGTTCACTCATTTTCTGGGGGCTGATGGTTCTTGAATAAACTAAGATGGCTTCAGCTAGGATCAGTTCAGTTCAATCACTCAGTTTTGTCCGACTCTTTGTGATCCCATGGACTGCAGCACGCCAGACCTTCCTGTCCATCGCCAACTCCCAGAGCTATTCAAACTCATGTCCACTGAGTCGGTGATGCTATCCAACCATCTCATCTTCTGTCATCCCTTTCTCCTCCCGCTATCAATCTTTCCCAGTATCAAGGTCTTTTCAACTGAGTCAGTTCTTCACATCAGGTAGCCAAAGTAGCAGAGTTTCAGCTTCAGCATCAGTCCTTCCAATGAATATTCAGGACTGATTTCCTTTAGGATTGACTGGTTGAATCTTCTTGCAGTCCAAGGGACTCTCAAGAGTCTTCCCCAACACCACAGTTCAAAAGCATCAATTCTTTGGTGCTCAGCTTTCTTTATAGTCCAACTCTCACATCCGCACATGACTACTTGAAAAACCATAGCTTTGATTAGATGGACCTTTGTTGGCAAAGTAATATCTCTGCTTTTAAATATGCTGTCTAGGTTGGCCATAGTTTTGCTTCCAAGGAGCAAGTGTGTTTTAATTTCATGGTTGCAGTCACCATCTGCAGTAATTTTGGAGCACCCCCCCCCAAAAAAAAAGTCACTATTTTCATTGTTTCTCCATCTATTTGCCATGAAGTGATGGGACCAGATGCCATGATCTTAGTTTTTTGAATGTTAGTGTTTTGAATCAGCTAGGATAGCTTTGGCATTTCTGATCCTGGGATTAGTTGGTTGACACAAACATGGAGTTCTCATGGTGAAGGCCACAAGCAAGAACATGGAAAGCCCAATTGTATCAATACTTTTCAAGTTCCTCCTTGTGCCATGTTTGCTAATTACCCATTGACCAATAACAACCCAGAAACAACATTTATTAAAATAATTTTGAGACAAGAAATCCCAAGGCAAGTACAGATTCAAGGAATAAAAAGTAGACTATATCTTCAGTGAAAGAATCTGCATATTACTCTTAAAGGGCAAGGAAATAAAGAGGGTAAAGAACTAGAATTCCTAGAAACAAGTTGATCAAAGAAGAAATTAAAGGGGAAATGTTAACGTTTTTTGAGACAAACAAAAACAGGAGCACAACATATCATTACCAGAGGCAGCAAATGTAGTTCTAACAGGGAAATTTATAGCAGTAAACACTACATTGAAAGTGAAAGTCCCTCAGTTGTGTCTGACTCTTTGCAACCCCGTGGACTATATAGTCCATGGAATTCTCCAGGCCAAAATACTGGAGTGGGTAGCCTTTCCCGTCTCCAGGGGATCTTCCCAACCCAGGGATCAAACCTAGGTCTTCCACATTGCAGATGGATTCTTTACCAGCTGAGCCACAAGGTAAGCCCAAGAATACTGGAGTGGGTAGCCTATCCCTTCTCCAGGGGAATACTGGAGTGGGTAGCCTATCCCTTCTCCAGGGGAATACTGAAATGAGTAGCCTATCCCTTCTCCAGCGGATCTTTCTGACCCAAGAGTTAATGATCCTGACCAGGGTCTCCTACATTGCAGGCGGATTCTTTACCAACTAAGGTATGAGGGAAGCCAACACTACGTTAAGAGGCAATAACGTTCCCAAATAAACAACCTAACTCTACACCTTAAGGAACGAGGAAAAGAAGAAAGGACTAAGCCCAAAGTTAGCAGAAGAAAAAAAAATAATGAAAGTTAGAGCAGAAATAAAGAACAGAAAAATGATAAAAAGGTTAAGCAAACTAAAAGTTGGTTCTTTGAAAAGATAAAATTGACAAACTCTTAGCTAGACTAACCAAAGAAAGAAGCAAGAGCACCTGGGTTCAACCCATGGTTGGGAACTGAGATCCTGCAAGTCGTATGGTACAGTCAAAAGAAAAATGAAAACTCACCCATAACATACAACCTGGAAATAGTACCTGTTACAATTTTGGTATAGTTTTATTTAGCATTTCTTCTTTGTGTGAGCATATGAGGTGGATGAAACTGGAGCCTATTATACAAAGTGAAGTAACCCAGAAAGAAAAACACCAATACAGTATACTAATGCATATATATGGAATTTAGAAAGATGGTAATGATAACCCTACATGTGAGACAGCAAAAGAGACACAGATGCATAGAACAGTCTTTTGGACTCTGTGGGAGAAGGCGAGGGTGGGATGATTTGAGAGAATGGCATTGAAACATGTATATGTGAAACAGATCACCAGTCCAGGTTCAATGCATGAGACAAGGTGATCAGGGCTGGTGCACTGGGATGACCCAGAGGGATGGGATGGGATTTTATTAATTAAAATAAATAAATTTTTTTAAAAAATAAAAATGCTCAAGAAAAATGAAATAAAATAAATAATAGATTGAAAAAAAGCTATCAATAGTATACTGTGTATATCCAGTATTGTATAATATTTTACTAAAAATTATAGTAATTTTTGTATAATTGAAAATTTCATTTTAATGACTATATACTAAGCAACATATGAAAGTACCATGAATTATTCAACAATACTCCTTCTGTTATTCAGTTGTTTCTGTTCTTTCACCCTTATAAATAATGTTCAGTCGTACATCATTCTTTACAAAAATTTGAAATTATCACCATTTTTTTTCTGTTGGACTAGATTCCTAGAAGAAGACATATCAGATGAACAGATTTTCTTTTTAAAACTTGTACATACTGTACATCACTTTCAAAAGAAAGATGATGTCAGTTTTAACTGCAATAGCAATTGTATCAGACCTGTGTCATAGAAGTCTTGCTAGTATTAAAATAGTTACCAAGGTGATAGGCAAAATGAACATATGATTGTTTTTATTTGTTATTTTTTTGCTTACTAGAGAGCTAATTTTAAATATGTGTGTGTATATATATCTATATACATTTAAAATGTATGTGTGCATATGTGTATATGTATATATGTATATGTATATATATAATTTTTGTTATTCTTTCTTTTTCTAACCATCAGTAGCAATTTATAAAAGTTTATTCTATTAAGTTCCAGTTTTCAGATTTGATTAAATAGTAATCAAATTGTCTAATCTTAACACTTGTCAACAGTTCAGAAATCCCATGTCATATAAAGGTAGATTTAGGAACACTTTTTTAGGCTATCAAAGTAGTTTAGACTAGCAAATGAAAAGCATTATGTTGGAGCCAGAGAAACCCAAGTCAAATTTATTTTTATTAGTTACTAGTTCTGTGATCAGGATCCATATTCACCTTCTCTGAGCCTCAGTTAACTCAGTTATAAAATAGGAAGGATAATTCTAGTCTTTTGAGGTTATTGTGAGGATTAAAAGATACAGGAGAAAACCCAGCACTTAATAGATGTACACCATGCTATCATCCTCTAAGATCAAACCATGAGAGCGCATCTACATATACAATGGAAAACTGATTAATGGGAAAGTGTAATTACTTTATACTTTAACAGTTTCACCCCATAACATATTGGCTTTCTGTTTGTTTTTTTTTTTTAATGGTGGCTCTTATATTTCCTGTCATTAGAGGTAAAATTTCAAGTTAATATATAAAAACCCTTGCTCTATAAACCACTTCCTTTTCTGATTTCCTCTTTAACAGAGCTGTAAAGTTTGACTCAAGTCTTTCTTTACGTCTCTTTTGTTTCTTGTTTTGTTAAGTGCTTCTTCATCTTAATCACTTACTGTTCTGCTAGATTCATTCTATTTAGTAACTGAAATTCTTTATCCTTGAGTAGTGCCAGCTCCTTTATCAAACTCAAGGACTATCAGTCTTCTGATTGGTACTTGCTCTCCATTCAACTAGTCCTCCAGACAGAAAACTAAGGTTAATTTCTGTGTTACAAGCTCATTTCACAATAGCAATGAATTAAACTGAATGAATTGCGAGCAGTTCTTCAAGGTAATGCTTGTTATAAAATATATTTGTATTTCATATTAAAAATCTGTTTGACCAGAGAAGTGGGATGGGGAGAAGCTCAAGAGGAAGGTGATATGTGTATAATTATGGCTGATTTGCAGTAGCACCCCACTCCAGTACTCTTGCCTGGAAAATCCCATGGATGGAGGAGCCTGGTGGGCTGCAGTCCATGGGGTTGCGAAGAGTCGGACACGACTGAGCAACTTCACTTTCACTTTTCACTTTCATGCATTGGAGAAGGAAATGGCAACCCACTCCAGTGTTCTTGCCTGGAGAATCCCAGGGATGGAGCCTGGTGGGCTGCCGTCTATGGGGTCACACAGAGTCGGGCATGACTGAAGTGACTTAGCAGCAGGGCAGAAACTAGGGGCTTCACGGGTGGCTCAGCAGTAAAAACTCTGCCTGCAGGGTAGGAGTCACAGAAGACACAGGTTCAATCCTTGAGTCAGGAAGATTCCCTAGAAGGGGGTGTGGCATTCCACTCCAGTATCTTTGTCTGGAGAATCCTATGGACAGGTCTTCACTGGTGGATCAGTGATAAAGAATCTACCTGCTAACACAGGAGACGTGGGTTCAATCCCTGATCTGCGAAGATCCCACATGACTTAGAGCAACTAAGCCCATGTGCCACAATTATTGAACCTGTGCTCTAGAATCGGGAGCCTCAGCTACCAAAGCCTGTGTCCCTAGAGCCCATGCTCAGCAACAAGAGAAGCCACTGCAATGGGAAGCCCTAGCACTGAAACTAGAGTAGCCCCAGCTCGCCGCAACTAGAGCAAGGTCCACACAGTAACGAAGACCCAGCACAGCCAAAAATAAATAAAATAAAAATTAAAAAAAAAAAGAATCCATGGACAGAGGAACTTGGTGGGCTTCAGTCCGTAGGGTCACAAAGAGTCAGACATGACTGAAATGACTTAACACGCCCCTGCAGCAGAAACCAACACAACATTGTAAAGCAATTTTCCCCCAATTAAAAATAGATTTTTAAAAATTAATTTTGTATAGAAAAGTATTATATCCAAAACAGTGCTGGTTTTTAAAACTGATCCCAACTAAATAAAAGTATTTCCTCAAAAATATTAAAAATTGCATTAAGACTTTCTCCTTCTGGATGTCAGTTTAATATCCCTGAAAATATTTTCCTTGACAGAATTTTAAACTTCTGGACGGTATATATCTTGGAAGTATAACTGGCTTTGCAAATAGTAGAATTCTCTAAGAATAAACCACTAAAAAACAAAAGCAGAACTGCAAATCTGGGACTAGACCATTTGTGTATACTTGAATATTTTCATACTGAATCTTAAAAATATCAAGATAGTTGGAGAGTTGTTTGGAGGATAGGCTGAAGAAGAGCATTTTTGTAGATTTATTGTTGTTTTAGATTTTGGATGGCATATTTATGGGTATTTATTATATTATGTTTTATAACTTACATCTTTACTACATGAATTATTTTGTATTACTTACTTTTCAATGAAAAAGTTTTAATTTGTCTGACAACTTGTTATTTTAAAATGTCAGATATACAGAAAAGTTGAAAGGATAATGCAAAAAAGCATTCATATACCCTCAGTTAATTCAACAATTTTAACAAGCTATCAAATTTTTAAATATTTGCCTATATACATGTATAACTTTGTTTTCTTGCTAAAATATTCAAAAGTTATTTGCAGATATATGAAACTTCCCTCCTTAATATATTTCATCATATAACTTCTAAGTATTAGAATAGTCTACTTAATCCTGATGCCATTTTTGTAGTCAAGAAATTTTTTTTTAATTTCACATTATTTGATATCCACTCCATATTAAAACTTTTCCAATTGTTTCCAAATACATGTTATAGATATATATATATATTTGAATATATTAAATTTGACATATTCAACTTGATCTTTGTCTGTTTTAAACCAAACAATTTTGTCCCATTTTTTCCCATGATGTTGACTTTTTGAAGAATCCAGGCCAGTTGTCTTATATAGTTTATTCTATATCCTGATTATTTCTCATGATGCTATTTAACCTATTCCACTAGTCCCTTTATTTTATGTCGAGTAAAATTCAGATCTGAATTCATTAAAGTCAGATTAAGCTTATTTGTAAAGAATGCTTCATTAACAACAGATTATGTTGTGACTTCACATCTAAAATAAAGACATAGAATGTCAGGTTGTCCCACCACTAGTATGGGACATTAAGTTCAAATTGTAACTACCAGATCTCTGTTATAAAGGCCTATCTTACTGTTTAGAATTGATAAGTAATCTGAAAGGTGATTCCTGGGCACTGTGGGGTTATCCTACTCTCCCATAGCCTTCTACTCAGTGGTTTAGCAGTCATTTACTAGAATTTCAGGAGTTTGATTTTTCTAATACTATCATACTAACAGGAACTTTTCCAGTACTGCATTATTTTTTTTTTTAAGAATTTCATCAGGTGCCACATCTTTAAATGGACTAAATATAAGGTAATTATCATTTGCTAGAGCCATTCTATAGTTTAATAGACTTTGATAGATTATTATTTAGTATAGTGTCATGGACTGAATTGTGTCACCCCAAAATTCATATACTGAAGCCCTAACAAATGTGATGATATTTGGAGATAAAGACTTTGGAGATCACTAGGTTTAGATGAAGTCATAAAGGTGGGGACCTCAATTTGGGTTTAGTGCTCCTCTAAGAAGAGAAACCAGGGAGCTTTCTCTTTCCCCATCATGTCGAGGACTCAGAGGGTAGATAGTCATCTGAGAGGCGAGACGAGGACCTTCACCAGACACTGACCAGACTGGTACCCTAGTCTCAGATGTCAGCCTCCGGACTGTAAGAAAATAAATTTCTGTTGTTTAAGCCACGCAGTCGCTGACATTTTGTTATGACAGCTTAAGAAAACTAATGCAGTTTTCTAAGCATTGTAGAAATTTTTTTCCACCCTAACTCCTACCAAACTTCTCCCTTAATGCTGGACATTTCTTAAGAAATATGACTCTCTGCTGTAAATTACATAAGCTGAAAAACATTGAGTAGCACACTTATCGCTGTTTCTGTGTACTCATTACAGTGTAGACAAAGGTGATCCTAGCAAAGGATTTTCATGTTGCCTTCCCCACAGACTAGTGAAGCCAACTTTTCACTATTATAAACAGTGAATATTGCTCAACTTAGATCTTTCTCCTTAAGGTAAATTCTCTACCCCCTCCCCATCCCCGACCTTTATTGGGATATAACCGACATACCACATTGTATAAGTTTAAGGTATTCAGCTAGTTTATTTTATATGCTTATGCATTGCAAAGCAATTATAACCATAGCACTAGTTAATACTTTCAACATATCGCATAATTACCTTTTTTTTTATGGTGGGAACATTTATAGTCTAGTTTCCTAGCAATTTTCAAGTATGTAATGCAGTATTAGTAACCACAATCACTATGTTGTACCTTAGATTCCCAGAACGTAGTCATCTTTAACTGGAATGTTGTGCTCTCTGACCAACATCTCTCCTTTACCCCACCCCCCAGCCCCTGGTAACTAGAGCCAGTTTCTATGAGTTTGGCTTTTATAGATTCCACATGTAAGTGACATCATGTAGTATTTGTCTTTCTCTATCTGCCTTATTTCACTTAGCATAATGCCTTCAAGGTCTATCCATGTTATCACAAACAGCAACAGGTCCTTCTTTCCCATGACTGAATGATATTCCATTGTATGTTTATATTACTTTTTCTTTGTCCCTTCGTCCATTGATGGATACTTAGATTGTTCCCATATCGTAGGTAGTATGAATAATACTGTAATGAACATGGAGTGCAGATGTCTCTTTGAAATCCTGTTTTCATTTCTTTTGGAGATATACCCCAAAGTAGGATCCTGTGCTGAATCATACGGTAGTCCCATTTTTAATTTTCTGAGGAATCTCTATACTGTTTTTTGTAGCAGCTACACCATTAGGACAAATTCTTTAAAGTAGAAAAATTGGTAAAAATTATAAACCTTCTTAAGGTTTATGATCTGAATTGCTGGCTAGCTTTCCATAAAGATTGTACCAAATTCAGTTTATACAAGGTGTGTTTGTGGGTGTTCACTTAAATATCACACTCCTCAATGCTGATTGTTATATTAAAACTCATTGCTGAATATTATAGGAAAATATATTATTTGTATTTCTTTGATTATATTTTTTCATTTTAATTAAACCCGTTTTTATAAATTGTTTTGGTCATGCCAGTCTCAGCATTTTTTTTTGATGAATATTGAATGACCATAAATCAGGTTATATTTTACTGCAAATTATTTTTTACACAGATGGTAAAGTGTCTGCCAACAATGTGAGAGACCCAGGTTCGATCCCTGGGTCAGGAAGGTCCTCTGGAGAAGGAAATAGCACTCCAGTACTCTTGCCTGGGAAATCCCATGGACAGAGGAGCCTGGTGGGCTGCAGTCCATGGGGTCGCAAAGAGTCAAACATAACTGAGCGATAAACTTGACTAAACTTTAAAGAAGGCTATTTTATTAGAGATATCATGGTCCTACTAGAATTAGTGGGACACTGGGAAATGTGAAAACAGTGTTTCTCAGCATCTTATTTCCAGAGAGCTTACTTCTAGCACATATATATGAGAATCAGGCAGGCTAAGTGGTTTAAAACTGAATGCCATTTATAAGTGGTATTTGACTTTAATCAGTATTTCAGAAATAAATATGAATGTACTTACCAAGTGACCACAGCATAGCACTGAACATGAAGCAACTTTTAAAACACTTTTTTCATTGCTACTTGATAATTCTGTAGAAAACTTCTTATGGTATATATATTTTTTTCATATGAGCATGTTTTCAACTACGAGAGTATATATATGGACATGCTGTAGAAATTTTAAAATTATAAATACTCTAGGCCTTTTGTTTTGAAATTGAAATGTTTGAAATATAAAGATTCTTCCTTAAGCACATTTTCTTCCTCCTGAAAATTTTCCTAACTTAAACCTTATACACTTGATCAAGGATGAGAAAACCAGTAATGTTCAACCCTGTTTACTAAATTCTATTGAATGATATTGCTAAATATCATAGCCAAATGGCAACTTCTTTTTATTTTCTAGAATGAGTGCATCTTATGGCTAGTCAACCAATGGCTCAGTCCACTTTGAGGAGCAAACATGGTTCACGGACTGAGACATCTGAATCTCAGTTCTTGTCACCAGTGATATATCTGATAAGTTGTCCATACAGTGATACCCTCTACAGAAATATAGGATTTTGTTCTTGTATTTATCAGTTATACTTTGCTTTATTTTGTGGTTAATTTTATATTTGGCTAAATCTGCTCACTCCCCTTTCAATATTGTAACTCTCAGATGTCAGAGATGTGTCTTGCTGCATCACCCCATCCCTGCAGTGAGTCTTCATGTGAATTTTGGTTTTAAGAAATTGAGGAATCCTGTTTTTAGTTTCTGTGAAAATTATTTGAAAATAAGTATTAAAAGTATCAACTCTACCCTATTTTTTAAAAAACCTATAATCCTGTGACAACATATATCCACATTTCACAATCCTTTGTTTTTGTTGTTCAATTGCTAAGTCGTGTCCTAATCTTTGCGACCCCATGGATTGCAGCATGCTAGGCTTCTCTGTCCTTTACTATCTCCCGGAGTTTGTTCAAACTCATGTCCATTGAGTTGATGATGCCATCCAGCCATCTCATCCTCTGTCATCCTTAAAGTCCTTCTAATGGCTTAAAGCTCAACATTTAGGAAACTAAGATCATGGCATCCAGTTCCATCATTTCACGGCAAATAGATGGGGAAACAGTGGAAACAATGGCTGACTTTATTTCTCTGGGCTCCAAAATCACTGCAGATGGTGATTGCAGCTATGAAATTAAAAGACGCTTACTCCTTGGAAGGAAAGTTATGACCAAGCTAGACAGCATATTAAAAAGCAGAGACATTACTTTGCCAACAAAAGTCCATCTAGCTAAGGCTATGGTTTTTCCAGTGGTCATGTATGGATGTAAGAGTTGGACTATAAAGAAAGCTAAGCACCAAAGAATTGATGCTTTTGAACTGTGGTGTTGGAGAAGACTCTTGAGAGTCCCTTGGAGTGCAAGGAGATCCAACCAGTCCATCCTAAAGGAAATCAGTCCTGAATATTCATTAGAAGACTGACACTGAAGCTGAAACTCCAATATTTTGGCCACCTGATGCGAAGAGCTGACTCATTTGAAAAGACCCTGATGTTGGGAAAGATTGAAGGCAGGAAGAGAAGGGGATGACATAGGATGAGACGGTTGGATGGCATCACCAACTTGATGGACATGGGTTTGGGTGGACTCTGAGAATTGGTGATGGACAGGGAGGCCTGGCGTGCTGCGGTCCATGGGGTCACAGAGAGTCGAACACAACTGAACTGAATGTCTAGTTCAAATTCTTACCTGTTATATTTTCCATCTATCATACAGTACTGAGAATAACTGTTTTATTTTATATAGGAACTCTTTTCATACTCAAAAAGTAGTGTCAGTCTGTCTTAAACCTTCTAAACTTCAGGTTATATAAATTCAACTTTTTTGCTCAAACTCAACTTTGAATTGTATCTGTCCTTTGTAGCTGACTTTCTTGAAATTGCGTAAAGAACTTTAACAAAATTCTGACTAATACACAGTTGTTTGCACTATGCTGCACACAGTGAAAGTCACTTAGTTGTGTCCCACTTTTTGCGACCCCATGGGCTATGAAGGTGAAGTCGCTCAGTCGTGTCCGACTCTTTGTGACCCCGTGGACTGTAATGTACTAGGTTTCTCTGTCCATGGGATTCTCCAGGCAAGAATACTGGAGTGGATTGCCATTTCCTTCTCCAGGGGATCTTCCCGACCCAGGGATCGAACCCGGGTCTCCCACATTGGAGGCAGACGCTTTAACCTCTGAGCCACCAGTCCATGAAATTCTCCATGCCAGCATACTGGAGTGGGTAGCCTTTCCCTTCTCCAGGAGATTTTCCCAACCCAGGGATTGAACCCAGGTCTCCCGCATTGTGGGCAGATTCTTTAACAGCTGAGCCACAAGGGACACCCAAGAATATTGGAGTGAGTAACCTATCCCTTCTCCAGTGGATCTTCCTGACCCAGGAATCGAACCGCCGTCTCCTGCACTACAGGTGGATTCTTTACCAACTGAGCTATCAGTGTATATTGATATCAGTTGTATCTTGTATATTGATATATAGCTATCAACTATATATTGTTGCACATAGTTGTTTGCGTAGTTAAATCATTTGTATGCTTGTGGGATCCAGAGGTCAAGGGAATCTTGAAAACTTAAGATATGAAAGAAATTTAGTAAAGACCAGCTAACCACCCCCATCAGCTCTCTGGGGGAAAATAAAAATAAGTACCAGGAATTTTGTTAAAGGAGATCTCTTTTTTATTATTCTTCCTGTGAGCCTAATAGAGGGAAATGTTTTGCTCCCTACAGATAGCGTATAGATATTAAGTAGCTAGGTAAGAGCCAGTTCAAATTTCATGAAATGAATTTTCTGCCAGATCAGGTTTGAGGGACAAAATTAATCAGTAGACTCTAGTTCGTGTGTATGAAGACACTGAAACTGATACACCAAACTGTACATTTAGAGTAAGATTTTAATATTGACACCGATACAAATATTTTCATTTTCTGGGATCATAGTGTGATCACTTTCCCCCTCCATCCTTTCACTAGTGGTGTGTGACCAAACAGCATAGAACAGCTGATTTGCCTTTCTGGCCTGTGAAAGAGTGACCTGGTTTTATTAGTTCAAGCTCTACTACCTCAAAATAACTGACCGAAGAAAAGTCTGCTGTACGATCTTCCTATATTATCTCTCTTACATCACAAGTTAATCAGTCGGTCAGTTCAGTTGCTCAGTCGTGTCTGACTCTTTGCGACCCCATGGATGGCAGCATGCCAGGCTCCCCTGTCCATCACTAACTCCTGGAGCTTACTCAAATTCATATCTATCATGTCTATCAACCATCTCATCCTCTGTCATTCCCTTCTCCTCGTGCCTTCAATCCTTCCCAGCACTAGGGTCTCTTCCAGTGAGTCAGTTCTTCGCATCAGGTGGTCAAAGTATTGGAGTTTCAGCTTCAGCATCAGTCCTTCCAGTGAATATTCAGGACTGATTTGCTTTAGGATGGACTGGTTTGGTCTCCTTGCAGTCCAAGGGACTCCAAGAGTCTTCTCCAACATGGCAAAAGGGAATAAAAATTTATTTTGAGTGTGTGCATTTTGTCACTTGACTTTCCTGTGCAGCTGCTGCTGAGTCACTTCAGTCGTGTCCGACTCTGTGTGACCCCATAGACAGCAGCCCGCCAGGCTCCAATGTCCCTGGGATTCTCCAGGCAAGAACATTGGAGTGGGTTGCCATTTCCTTCTCCAATGCATGAAAGTGAAAAGTGAAAGTGAAGTCGATCAGTTGTGTCTGACTCTTCGCCACCCCATGGACTGCAGCCTACCAGGCTCCTCTGTCCATGGGATTTTCCAGGCAAGAGTACTGAAGTGGGGTGCCATTGCCTTCTCCATTCCTGCTCAGCAGCAAAGCCTGTTTCCTCTTGGGCATGACCAGTCACCTGTAGCCAGGGTATGTGGAGAGCTGGACTCCACAACTTGCAGCCCCTAGTGCTGCTGGCCCAACCAGGTACTCCCAGGTGCTGCCACCATTGACATCACAGTGGCCCTGGATACCAGCTGCTACCCTGGCGCCCCCATGTAGCTCTTTGCCCTGCCCCTGCCCCTGCCAAATGGATCCACCACCTCTCTGGATCTTTGGATCTTTCCAGATTTCAAATCCTAAAGAGGCTGATCCTGAAAAATCAGCTGATCCTTGCTCATGTGCCAGGTTCTGACTACCATCTTTCCTGGGAAAGCAAGGACCCATCCTTTCTCGCCTCTTTAATGAGAGGTTGGAAATATGGAGGGCAGGAGAAGAAGGGGGCAACAGAGGATAAGATGGTTCGATGGCATCACCAACTCAATAGACATGAGTTTGAACAAGCTCCTGGAGAAAATGAAGGACAGGGAAGCCTGGTGTGCTGCAGTCCATGGCGTCGCACAGAGTTGGACTTACCGACTAAACAGCAACAAGAGATAGACTCTGCAATCTGTGAAGATTCAAAAGGTGGGGAAGTGCCTTGAACATGAAAATGGGGTTCATACAAATATACTACAAGTTGGGAAATGCTAGATATCTTCTAGGTTGGAAAGCACAGAGGAAAAAAACTAGAAATTGGACCCAGAATTAGGGACACTCTGGAAATCAAATGAAAGTATTTAGACTTTGTTAGGCAGAAAAAGTCACTGGGAATACCTGAAAAAAGGGATTAAAGTAGGATTTAGGATTATTAATCTGCACCAGTTAGCATAGAGGAATATTTGGAGAGAGGACATTTTGGAGACAGAGAAACAAATGAGCAGTCCAGGGAGTTGCTGCTACTTCTTGGTCACTCAGTCATACCTGACTCTTTGTGACCTCATGGACTGTAGCCCACCAGGCTCCTCTGTCCATGGGATTTTTCAGGCAAGAATACAGGAGTGGGTTGCCATTTCCTTCTCCAGGGGATCTTCCCAACCCAAGGATCAAACCCAGGTCTCTTGATTCTCCTCCCCTAGCAGGCAGATTCTTTACCACTAGCACCACCTAGGAAGCCCAATTCAAGGAGTTCAGTTCAGTTCAGTCGCTCAGTCGTGTCCGACTCTCTGCGACCCCATGAACCGCGCCAGGCCTCCCTGTCTATCACCAACTCCTGGAGTTTACTCAAACTCATGTCCATTGAGTCAGTGACGCCATCCAGCCATCTCATCCTCTGTTGCTCCTTCTCCTCCTGCCCCCAATCCCTCCCAGCATCAGGGTCTTTCCCAGTGAGTCCACTCTTCGCATGAGGTGGCCAAAGTACTGGAGTTTCAGCTTCAACATCAGTCCTTCAAATGAATATTCAGGACTGATTTCCTTTAGGATGGACTGGTTGGATATCCTTGCAGTCCAAGGGACTCTCTAGAGTCTTCTCTAACACCACAGTTCAAAACCATCAGTTTTGAACTGTGCTCAGCTTTCTCCACAGTCCAACTCTCACATCCACACATGACCACTGGAAAAACCATAGCCTTGACTAGACAAACCTTTGTTGGGAAAGCAATGTCTCTGTTTTTTATTTATTTTTTTAAAATATAAATTTATTTCTTTTAATTGGAGGTTAATTACTTTACAATATTGTATTGTTTTGCCATACATCAACATGAATCCGCCACAGGTATACACGTGTATGGGAATCAGGATGGGGAACACGTGTCTCTGCTTTTTAAAATGCTATCTAGGTTGGTCATAACTTTCCTTCCAAGGAGTAAGTGTCTTTTAATTTCATGGCTGCAATAACCATCTGCAGTGATTTTGGAACCAAAAAGCATAAAGTCTGACACTGTTTCCACTGTTTGTCAATCTATTTCCCATGAAGTGATGGGACCAGATGCCATGATCTTCGTTTTCTGAATGTTGAGCATCAAGCCAACTTTTTCACTCTCCTCTTTTACTTTCATCAAGAGACCTTTTAGTTCCTCTTCACTTTCTGCCATAAGGGTGGTGTCATCTGCATATCTGAGGTTATTGATATTTCTCCTGGAAATCTTGATTCCAGCTTGTGCTTCTTCCAGCCCAGCATTTCTCATGATGTACTCTGCATATAAGTTAAATAAGCAGAGTGACAATATACAGCCTTGACGTACTTCTTTTCCTATTTGGAACCAGTCTGTTGTTCCATGTCCAGTTCTAACTGTTGTTTCCTGACCTGCATATAGGTTTCTCAAGAGGCAGGTCAGGTGGTCTGGTATTCCCATCTCTCTCAGAATTTTCCACAGTTTCTTGTGATCCACACAGTCAAAGGCTTTGGCGTAGTCAATAAAGCAGAAATAGATGTTTTTCTGAAACTCTCTTGCTTTTTCCATGATCCAGCGGATGGTGGCAATTTGATCTCTGGTTCCTCTGCCTTTTCTAAAATCAGCTTGAACATCTGGAATTACTTTGTAAAGAGACATTACTTTGCCGACTAAGGTCCGTCTAGTCAAGGCTATGGTTTTTCCAGTAGTCATGTATGGATGTGAGAGTTGGACTATGAAGAAGGCTGAGCACTGAAGAATTGATGCTTTTGAACTGTGGTGTTGGAGAAGACTCTTGAGAGTCCCTTGGAGTGCAAGGAGATCCAACCAGTCCATTCTGAGGGAGATCAACCCTGGGATTTCTTTGGAAGAATGATGCTGAAGCTGAAGCTCCAGTACTTTGGTCACCTCATGCGAAGTGTTGACTCATTGGAAAAGACTCTGATGCTGGGAGGGATTGGGGGCAGGAGGAGAAGGGGACAACCAAGGATGAGATGGCTGGATGGTATCACTGACTCCATGGGTGTGAGTCTGGGTGAACTCTGGGAGTTGGTGATAGACAAGGAGGCCTGGCGTGCTGCGATTCATGGGGTCGCCAAGAGTTGGACACGACTGAGCGACTGAACTGAAGTGAACTAATAATAAAGTTATTACCAGTGCAAAATTGTTTTGAGTAGTAGCCACAGAGACTAGAATGGTATAGTTGATCCCTATAATCTGTTTAGGAGTCAGAGATTCCCGAAGTTTGTCCTAAGTATCAGGTTTAGATTCCAGAGCTAATTCTAGATCTAATCAACTAGGATTTTTTTTTAAATCTTAGCCTTATATTTCAGCTTGGGAGGAATTTCTAATACTGTTAAATGCTTACTTATCTTGCATGTGGACTTTTGCTTGCTTTTTGTACACATTTTAACTGATGATGAGATATTTATTATTACTGAAAGACAAAAATTACTAAATTACTGAATATTACTGATTGACAAAAAAAAAAACCAATACAAATTGTGAAAACACTGAATACTTACAACATAGAAAATAGTCACTGAAAAGTATTAATTATAGAAAAACACACTTTACAATTTTGTTGAGTTTAATTGTATAGTTTAAAATTGGTTTAATTTCCATTTTTAATGATAGAAACTTTTCTCCTCTTTCACTGAGAGCAAACCCCAATTAACATAAAGACAACAGTGATTTGCATAACAACAACTTCCTTGGCCTTAGAGAAGCTTGGTATTTGGTTTTCTTTAAATGAAAGGTTTGGTCTTTGTAGGACATATTAATATTTTTATCTTAATATTTTGTAATCTTTCCACTATTTTCTAAAATGTGAATTTGAGTACATCATCATGCTCTTTGCCAGCTTAGCTATGAAAATATTTCTTAAATTTTTCAATTTGACTCAACTTCACTTTCCATTTGTACCAGCTTCCACTTCCTCCCATGCTCTAGGCAGAGATTGGTCTTCTCCACAATACCCAAATTAGCTATGGTCTTTAACATTTGTAACATTTGTAAAAAGTGGGTACCACTTTTCTTGCTTTCCCTAAAATTCTCTTCCTCTTCTTCACCTGCCCAATTCTGTTTTTCTTTGTGGAGAATTCATCACTCCTAGCTCGTGTCCCCACCACACTCTACTGTCAGTCTCAGGCGTGGGGTCTGACAGTGGTTCTTCTGCACTGCACACGCTCTGAGTATGCCTAAGTACAGGCAGCAATGCCTCAAAATTCTCCTGAGCCTCCAGATACAGCTCTCACTGTGGAGAGAAAAGAGAATAAACCCTGGAGTCAGACAGATCTTAGTTGACATTTAAACCCTACCTCTCATTAGCAGGGTAAACTTGGTGACTCACTGATTCTCAACGACTTTAAGTTTCCCATTTGTAAAACTGGTTGAATACTGCCAAACTCATAAGATCACTGTGAAGATGAAATCAAACTCTGTATATATTGTGCCTGGCCCATTAATGTTAACTCCTGATTTCCCCTTTCATTTTTTAACATGTATAATTGTAACATGTTTATATTGCCCATTATAGTATACCAGCAGAGAGAGACAGACAGACAGACATAACACAGTGTCTGGCCCAGATCAGGCACTCAATAAATCTTTGATGAATGAATGAATAGCTCTGATTTCTTTCCAAATTTTGGAGAGTTGTGGCTTTGTGCCTCCTTTAAGTGAACAGTTCTGTTTTCAAATCAGATATATGTCCAATTCAAATGGAAAACTGGATGAGGTTATAGCCATTTCACCTTCTCCTTCATCTCCAACTTGTTTTAGATTCCAAGTAGTCATATGTTTTAGAATTCTTTGTAAAAATTTGAAGTTAAAGATATTGCAACTTCATATTTATACCCATTTTTTAGCTTCTCAGTCCATTTAGATTATTTTGTTCCATGAATTTCCTCGGTTCATCACAGTTAGTTTTCAAAAAATTTTTCAAATAAAAAGGTATTTATTGAACATCTGTAAGTACTTCTGTTTTCTCTCTTAAAATTAACCAGACTTAATGATGGCTTGTTAGGTTATAGGTATGCTTAGAGAACAACAGCAACAACAGAACAACAAGTCTTAATTATTGCTATGAAAAATCCTTAAAATATAAATGGATATTGGTTGTATAACAGCTTTTTATTCAACAGAGGATGAGATATTTAATGGGGAAAGAAGGTTTTTCTTTCAATGCTATATTAAAAATTTCATACATTCAAGTTTAGAGTTATTGTCTCAGAAGGTACAATAGTTATTGCAAGTTCTTTTCTCCTAGAAATTTTATTAACCATGAAAAGATCTCTCTGGGCAGTGTTTTTGATCCTGAACAAAGCTAGTTGTATGTGTTTTTTTGTGAAGTTTTTTTTTACAGTGGAAAGAAGTAGTAAAAGCAAGTATTAGGTAGCTTCTTGAAAAGTAATTATATGAACCAGGATACTATTGACAAGAAACTATTTTTGATCATTTTAGAGGTTAAATCTCAGAGAAGGATCTGGCTTTGCCTGGAATACTGAGAAAATAAGTAGAGTTCATGTTTGAGTGGAGTCTTGAGGAATTAGTACGAGTCTGCACATTGAAGAAGTGGGGAAAGGATTCCAGGCAGAGGGAACAGCCTTTGCCAGTTGATACTGGGTTTGACTTTTGTGTGACAGCCCTACAAATGTTGAAAACACCTATTATGAGAACCATCCGTCTTTGCTCTTTAGAGAAATGTACGTGTTAAGAGTATGAAGAGAATAGGCAATTTCTCCTTTTTTTAGCCTCCCTTTCTCTCCTGGAACAGGCTACCTAGCAAAATAGGCTGGGCAAAATTCCAGGTTGCTACTAGTGTTTCTAAGGATGTTAGGTTACTGTCACTCCCCCAAACATCTTTACTCTCTTTTCCTGCATTATCTATAAAAATTATAAAAACCAACTCACACAGACAACCTTCTGAACACTGCTTGGAGGAGATAACTGGTCTTTCCTGAAGCCAAATCTTCAGTTTTTTTTCTATGAGCTGCAACTTGTTGTCTATATTATCTTGTTCCTGTTTATTCCAGGCTTTTATCTTGGGGAAAGAATCCATGTCCTAAACTTCTTTATATTTTTCTGTGTGACTTTATTATAGTAAAGCAGAGACATTACTTTGTCAGCAAAGGTTCGTCTAGTCAAGGCTATGGTTTTTCCAGTGGTCACATATGGATGTGAGAGTTGGATTGTGAAGAAAGCTGAGCACCAAAGAATTGATGCTTTTGAACTGTGGTGTTGGCGAAGACTCTTGAGAGACCCTTGGACTGCAAGGAGATCCAACTAGTCCATCCTAAAGGAGATCAGTCCTGGATGTTCATTGGAAGGACAGATGTTGAAGCTGAAAGTCCAATACTTTGGCCACTTTATGTGAAAAGTTGACGCATTTGAAAAGACCTTGATACTGGGAAAGTTTGAGGGCAGGAGGAGAAGGGGATGACAGAGGATAAGATGGTTGGATGGCATCACCAATTCAATGGCCATGGGTTTGGGTGAACTCCAGGAGTTGGTGATGGACAGGGAGGCCTGGTGTGCTGCGGTTCATGGGGTCACAAAGAGTTGGACACAACTGAGAGGCTGAATTGAACTGAACTGAACTCAGAATCAAGATAGAGCTCTCTAGATAATTTGAGTTTACTGAATACCTATTAGATTGCCTTTTGATTTGCCTATCATGGGGATGAGAGAAACTGCTGAAAAATATGAAAAGCTAGTGAAACTGGAATTACAATGATGGAAGGGAATATGTGTTGGATGTTTCCCGATGCCCTTCTAGACCTACTCTCCACCTACTATGGCTGATCCTTATGGACTGTATTAATTTGCTCCCTTGCCCTCTTATTTCCACTTGGGTTCAGCCAATGGGAGTCACTAGAAGGAAATCTGAAGGGCAGAAGGAGTGAGGTTAGGGTGTTCCTTCACACAACTCCCTCTCTGCAGGACCTCTTAGCTGCTTCCTCCTGAGTCTACAGCTTCTTCTGAGACACACAGGTTCTCCTGCACACACAGCTTCAACCATCTTCAAGTTCTAGTAATTGCCTGCTCCTTCAGATCTAGGGACATCAAGACTCCCTGGTATTTTAGCCTTGAGGTGCTTCACTTTCACTTGTTGATTTCCCTAGCCCTGACCACCCCTTCTAAGTCAGTTCAGTTCAGTCGCTCTGTCGTGTCCAACTCTTTGTGACCCCATGGACTGTAGCATGCCAGGCTTCCCTGTCCATCACCAGCTCCTGGAGCTTACCCCTTCTAAAGATCTCTCCATTAAACTCTCTCCTTACTCATCTATATCCTGTTGGGATTATAACTGATACAGATGGTGGCATAACTTTCTGAGTCACTGTAACAATCACAATTTGCATTTTATTTTTGTTTTTAACAGAGTGAAGTGCTTTCTAATTCAATGTGGATATTTATTTCTTAGAAAGAAAAACAAAAAAGCCCTCAAACCCAGCCATATAACCTCCTGAGATGGATGTTTGAGGAGACTGCATGTAATTGTAAGTTATGACCTTCAGTGACTGTGGAGCAAACCACATTTCTTACTCAGCACTGTACTTTCATAAGCTTGTTTATGTAATAAAGATGTTTCCTGCACAATGATTCAATGACCTGTTATGAGCCAGCCTTGTTCATTCTAACAAATTGTTTTAGGAGCTTAATTGACTTAGTCCTCCCATACAAGATAAAATTTGCTCAGGAACCTCTTTGATTATTAGAGTAGTTAAGTAGATGAGAGTGAATTAAATGATTTTGTGAATAACAAATAATAGTCACACTGACTACTTTTCCCCTCCGATAAGTGAGAGAATAATAAGAAAGATCACAGTATTAGAAAAGAGAAATATTGACATTTAGGTAATTCTTGATTTATGGAAGAATATGGTAATTCACTTTCATGCGTTGGAGAAGGAAATGGCAACCCACTCCAGTGTTCTTGACTGGAGAATCCCAGGGACAGGGGAGCCTGGTGGGCTGCCACTATGGGGTTGCACAGAGTTGGACAAGACTGAAGCAACTTAGCATGGTAATTCTAAAATACTACTATCCAAGCTTTTCCTTTTTAAGACAAAATTTGTCCTTTAGTTAAGGGCATTCATTCATCAGATATTTTACATTATGACGTATGACTTTGCACACATGTTTCTGCAAATATGACAACTATTTAGCTGATAGCAATGTTACTTTGACAATAGTCTTAAATTCTCTTTTAAGGTTGCTCTGTAACTAGTACTAGGAAATGTATACTTTTTGAAGCATATCAAAAAACAATTTCTACAGAATGTTCTTTCCTCATTTTTGTCTTGGAGCCAGTTGACACCTGAGTTAATGAAGAAATCTCTCAACATGGCTGGAAGCTATCATAGCACGAGCTCTAAAAACGTAAGGTAAAATGAAGGAAGGAGACTTTTCTGTATCATTTTTAAAATAGTTTAATGAAGCAATGTAAAATTTATGCATTCATCTGTTTTAGCAATATATTTGAGTGGCTTCTCTATTTCAGGCACTGGACTAGGCACTCAGGATGTTTAGGGAAAAAGCCAATGTCACTGAAATATTCCTTGTAATCAGGAGTTCTGTTCTGTCCTGTTCTATTTAACAGCTTATGCATCCCAGTCTAATAGAATCAGCAGTAAAAACAGACTTTGCTGCATCACGCATCTTGGCTGAGGGAGTCCAGGACCACATTCTTCTTGGTTTCATGGTTGGTGGCCTCTGGACCATTTTCACTTGCTTCTTAGTTGAGACCAGGACCTGGGTCTCCCTTCCTTGCTCTGTGTCCTCTGCTCCTATGCTTATGGACTGCACCAGGCCTTTAGACTTTTCACTGCTCTTTCAAGTATGTCGGTCATTCAGTCTCAGGTGCTGACTTGAATTTTGAGCCTTCTGCTTTCTCAGCTTCCAGTTACCCCCTTGATATTTTTGTCGTCACACACTTGCTTATGGGCCCTTGATTGTGTTCTAATACATATCCCACTTCTTCCATCTGCACGTGACCTCCTTCTCTGACCATCACATGGCATTTCATCTCTACTTTTCTTATAGTGTTTGTTTCTCTTGATTATTTAAGCAAAGGTCTTAACATTCCTTCTCGATTTGAACTCTTTGATAGCAAGGAGCAAGACCTATAGAACTGGAAATATACCAATAACATCTAATATTAAAGAATTGTTGTTACTTTCTTCAGTATGATAATGATATGATGATTATGGTTTTAAAATTCCTCACCTAATACAGATATGCTATGAAATATTTATGAGGTAAAATATGATATCTGGTATTTATTTTAAAAGTATCTTAGGAAACAAGTTTTAGGATATAGAATAGGTACAAGAATAATAATTTAAAAATTGGTTATTATTAAAGTTGTATGATGGATACATTGAAGGGTCATTGTAACTATCTCTACTTTTATGCGTTTGAAAATTTACATAATAAAAGTTAAATTATATAAATATAATGTAAATATTAATTATCTATAGCTATAATATAAAGAAATATACAAATGGACAATAAAGTCCAGATGAAAATATTTCTTTGTTAACAGAATTGACCTTGAAACTGCCCCTTGCCTTGTTCTAATTTGATTTCTGGACAATAGAAATGTCCTCCCTGTGTATCTAAAGGGGTTGTCATCTGGGGTGGCCACTTTGGCTCACAATAGTTTCCTTTTTCTCTGAGAATGGATCAAAACACTGGAATAAGCCTCTAGTGGTCATGCCTGTGTTAAGGGATGCTGACACTCCAGTCAAACTTGGTTGATCCAGGTGTAAGCGGACAGTTGACAGAACCTGGGCCAATCACACCCTCTCTGCTAACAATTTGAGACTTCTGAGAGAGAAGTACAAGCTGGTCTGATTGGAGGCCTGCTCTAGTACCGGCCTGCTCTAGACAAGGCCTCTGAATGCTTGCCCTGAGCTTCCTACTTAGTTGCTTTGGAACCTGCCTTCCAGTGTTTGCTTGAACACTCTCCCACTGATCCCATGAAATGCCTTAGTATTCATCCAGTAAACCACTCCACCCCATTTTTTAAATTTAAGTTATCCAGAATTTGTCTCTGTTACTTAGAATTAAAAACATTTATCTCATGTACCATCTGAATGAGATGAGCTCTTTCACATTACAAGGAATAGACTGTCTGAATGCAATGCAATTCTGCCCATGAAACATTATCGTCTAGTATTATGCAGAAGATTTTCCGTCTCCTGTCTCACTGTAAATAAATAATAATTAAGTATTATAATTGCTTAATAATAATTAAATACCTACTATTTGTCTATACCGTGACAAATGCTGACTATTCAAAGAGAAGAAAAACAGAGCCCCTGCTCTCATGGAGTTACAATTTTATCGAGAGACAGATATCTTCAGGAATGATACTGGCAGTTGTATTATTATAGAGATGAGTATCCAAAAAGACAGAAATGTGTCTCTAAGAAGTAGAGAACAAGAGAACTTGATTCAGAGTAGATGACGGAGGTGGGGAATGAAGTTGAAGGATGTTTTTTTCTTGTTATTGAAGTATAGTTGCTTTACAGTTATTTTCTACTATGCAACAAAGTGGATCAGCCACATGTAGACATATATCCCCTCTTTTTGGATTTTCTTCCCATCTTCATCACTACAGAGCACTGAATAGAGTTCTCTGAGCTGTACAGTAGGTTCTCACTAGTTATCTGTTTTATCAGTTCAGTTCAGTTCAGTCACTCAGTCGTGTCCGACTCTTTGCAACCCGATGAATCGCAGCACGCCAAGCCTCCCTGTCCATCACCATCTCTCGGAGTTCACTCAGACTCACATCCATCGAGTCCGTGATGCCATCCAGCCATCTCATCCTCTGTCGTCCCCTTCTCCTCCTGCCCCCAATCCCTCCCAGCATCAGAGTCTTTTCCAATGAGTCAACTCTTTGCATGAGGTGGCCAAAGTACTGGAGCTTCAGTTTTAGCATCATTCCTTCCAAAGAAATCCCAGGGCTGATCTCCTTCAGAATGGACTGGTTGGATCTCCTTGCAGTCCAAGGGACTCTCAAGAGTCTTCTCCAACACCTCAACTCCTGCCCCCAATCCCTCCCAGCATCAGAGTCTTTTCCAATGAGTCAACTCTTTGCATGAGGTGGCCAAAGTACTGGAGCTTCAGTTTTAGCATCATTCCTTCCAAAGAAATCCCAGGGCTGATCTCCTTCAGAATGGACTGGCTGGATCTCCTTGCAGTCCAAGGGACTCTCAAGAGTCTTCTCCAACACCTCAGTTCAAAAGCATCAATTCTTCAGTGCTCAGCCTTCTTCACAGTCCAACTCTCACATCCATACATGACCACAGGAAAAACCATAACCTTGACTAGACAGATCTTAGTTGGCAAAGTAATGTCTCTGCTTTTGAATATGCTATCTAGGTTGCTCATAACTTTTCTTCCAAGGAGTTATGGAAATTTCATGGGTGCAGTCACCATCTGCAGTGATTTTGGAGCCCCTCAAAATAAAGTCTGACACTGTTTCCACTGTTTCCTCATCTATTTCCCATGAAGTGATGGGACCGGATGCCATGATCTTTGTTTTCTGAATGTTGAGCTTTAAGCCAACTTTTTCACTCTCCTCTTTCACTAAATGGACCTTTGTTGGCAAAGTAATGTCTCTGCTTTTCAATATGCTATCTAGTTTTATTAGTATCAATAGTGCAGGGCTTCCCAGGAAGTGCAGTAGTAAAGAATCTGCCTGCCGATGCAGGAGATGTGGGTTCAATCGCTGGGTCAGGAAGATCCCTTGGAGGAGGAAATGGCAACCCACTCCAGTAATCTTGCCCTTCAATCCTGTGAACAGAGGGGTCTGCTGGGCTATAGTCCATAGGGTTGCAGAGTCAGACACAGTTTAGTGACTGAACACACACACACACACACACACACACACACATCAATAGTGTGTATATGGTTATTCCCCATCTCTCCTTGATGTCCACATTTGTTCTCTATATCTGTGTCTGTGATTCTGCTTTGCCAATAAGATCACCTATACCATTTTCTAGATTCCACATATATGCACTACTATACAATATTTGTTTTTCTCTTTCTGCTTTACTTCACTCTGTGTCACAGACTCTATGCCCATCCAGAGTTGAGGGCTTATTGATAAGCAAGTTTATCATTACATGGGAGAGTAGTGAAATAGACGTGTGAGTGTAAGATCTTTCCTGGAAAGATGACCTCCAGAATTCTGTCTAATCAACATAGTGGAAGGAAACAGAACCCCTACATTCAAAAAGATGTTTGTAACTGATTAATAGTTAAGACTAAATTGCAATCAGTTTAATGTTCTCCATTAGGGCTGTAGTTAAACTAGTACATTCACTTTATTCCAGGTGCAAAAGCTCCATCAGGTTTATTGCTTTGAATTGTGACACATGTGTGTCCTTTCCAAGATGGCTAACAATAAGGGCCACGGTGGTAGGATGGCTGGCTGAGAGACTAATTGTGATTCCCAACCCCTGAGCTAGAGAAAAGCCCAGGTGTCCTAAGATATATGGTTGTTTTTTGTTTGTTTTTTGAGCAATGGAGTTGACAGAAGGAAATAGTTACTTCCTGAACAGCTAGCCATATATGAGGCAGATAGATCAAATAACCTGGACAGGAGAGGTTCTTTGGGAAGAACCATAGGGAAGCCATAGGGAAAAAATCTGATTGGAGAGGATTCCAGAGAGAAAGAAAAGACAGCAATTAAAACAGTAAATGTCAACAGCTCTCTTGAGAAATTTTGCTATAAAAGCTAGAAGAGAAGCAAGGTAATATCTGGAGAAGGATGTAGGGACCAGAAAGACTTGAAGATGTAAATATGTTATATTTGGGCTTCCCTGGTGGCTCAGATGGTAAAGAATCTACCTGCAGTATAGGAGATGCAGATTTGTTCCCTGGGTCGGGAAGATCTCCTGGAGAAGGGAATGGCAACGCATTCTGGTGTTCTTGCCTGGAGAATTCTATGGACAGGGAGCCTGGTGGGCTGTAGTCCATGGGGTTGCAAAGAGTCAAATACGACGGATCAACTAACACACACACAGACATGTATATATTTAAGACTGGAGAAATTACTGCATGTTTAATGTTGATGGGCATAAGCCTATGAAAAGGCAAAAACTGAGATGAAGAAGAGAGAAGAGTTGGAATGATGTCGTTTAACAGAGAGGTGGAAGGTATGAATGCACAGGTGGAGGAGCTGGTCTCAGAAGGAAAACTCAGGACTCAGATGATGGTTAGCATTTTTAGCAATATGGTATATTTTAAATGAAGTATAGAAAGATATAGATATGCTATCCTACACTTAATAGACTATAGTATAACATAACGTAACTTATATGAACTGGGAAACCAAAAACTGTGTTTGTCTCACTTTATTGTGGTGGCTAGAACCACCCCCCTGCAATATCCCTGGGATATACCTATAGTTTATAAATGACAGAGACAATATGAGTTTGAACTCAAGGCCCACATTGCTGTTTCCACTATTCCTATCACCTCTCATTCCACCATACATGTCTGCTTTTTTGAAAGTAGAGACTATGCTGTATTCTTTTATCTCCACTAGTGTAGTGTCTGGCACCTAGCAGACGTGCAACATATTTTTTCTTAGCTTTTTATTTTGTATGGGAGTATAACCGATTAACAACGTTGTGATAGTTTCAGGTGACAGCGAAGGGACTCAGCCATACATATACATGTATCCATTCTCCCTTAAACTCTCCTCCCATCCAGGCTGCCAGATAACATTGGGCAGAGTTCCCTGTGCTATACAGGAGGTCCTTGTTGGTTGCATGCCTGCGTGCTAAATCACTTCAGTCATATCTGACTCTGTGGCCCCATGGACGTAGCCTGTCAGAATCCTCTGTCTGTGAGTTTCTCCAGACAGGAATACTGGAGCGGGTTGCCATGCCCTCCTCTAGGGGATCTTCCTGACCCAGGGATCAAACCTGCATCTCTTAGGTCTCCTGCACTGGCAGGCCAAGTTCTTTACCACTAGTGCCACCAGGGAAGCCCCCTTGTTATTTATACATTTTAAATATAGCAGGCAACACATTTTCTGAGTGAATGGAGGGGAAATGTCACTTACCAGTTAACCTGTACAGGTTTTCCCCACTATCTGAAAGTTCCTAAGCCAAAATGGGGGTAAAGCAAAGAAGCAATTACTTTAGGACACATTTTGCTAATGAATACACAAAGTTAATCCAGATAACATGCAAACGCTCACAGACACAGTTCAAAGCTCTGGTGGCTTGATGTTGAGATGCTGTGTTGAGTTTCCGGGAAAGGAGGTTGGCCATGCCACTCTCCCTGCTCACCATGCACACTGCCTCTATAACTGGGTCACTGCAAAACCAACACTGAGTGCTATTTTTGCTTTTGGCCTTTTTCCATAAAAGTAAAAATATTCTTCAGGTCTCTTTTGGTTATCAAAAATCAGCTACAATGTTGAATCTTTCATAAAAGCTGAGTACACATAAAGGGAACTTCTGAAAAGTGGGAGATATACAGGTCTTGAATACCACATTATTTCCCAAATAAATATTTCTTATGCTCTTTTTTACTTTTAATCATCAGCTGTACCTTTTACACCCTTGATTTGCTACTATATGCATTCCTTGCTGAAATACAGATACATCATGCCTCAGAGACAAAGATGTATCTGGCAACTTGAAATGGTTTGAAAATAAAAATGCAGACAATGATAATATTTTGTGAGTCTGGGGTGAAAATCATAGGGAGACATTGCTAAAAGCCACTTTAAGTCCACCCTTACTTTCTCTTAACACCCATTGTTTACTTGGATACACTTTTGGCAAGGTCAGTTCTGTTCCACCACTGCTAGAATGAAGAGGTTCTGTCTTGAGTTCCTAGCATATATACAGCAAATACATAGAGTTTACTGATTGCCATAGAATATTATAATCATTAAAACATATATACCTGCCTTAGAAAATGACTTATGTGTTCCATGTACTCAGTCATGTCCGACTCTTTGCGAAGCCATGGACTGCAGCCCGCCAGGCTCCTCTGCCCGTGGGATTTTCCAGGCAAGAATATTGAAGTGGATTGCTATTTTCTTCTCCAGGGAATCTTCCGTACCCAGGTATCGACCTCACATGTCCCATGTCTCGTGCTTTGGTTAAGAAATTCCAAATGAATGATACAAATAGCAAGCCTAGACATTGTAATTCTTATTTGCTTAGCCAAAAACTAAGTATGCTGACATATTTTATAGAAGGTTTAACAGAAATGCTTGCCACATTCAAGAGCCACAGTATTCCCTGTGGGCAGGACATTCTGTGGTAGGGAAAATGCAAACCAAGTCTTGCTTTTATTCCTAAGGTAATGTTTTAGCTTCTGCCTTGGGAGTTCTAATATGGAAATAAGTGAATCAAAAGTCATAGAGCACTGAAATTTTACAAGTGAGCAAAGAAATTAGATTAAGAAACAAGTATAATTTCAAGTGTTTAAATTTTTACTGGTTTGTTCTTATTAAACTTTCCTCGACCTTCTTTCAAAAAATTTCAACTTGACAGAAACATCAAAAGAATAATCAAATGAGTATACATATACTCTTCTCCTAGTTAACCAGTTAACATTTTGCCATGTCTGTTTTATCCCCCACCTTTGTAACTAATAACATTTCGAAAAGAGTTTTGATAAGAAATTTCACAGTCATTCATTCTATTGTCTTTAGCTACAACTAGATATATAAAAAAGCTCTATGAGGGCAGGAACTAGGCCTTATCTTGCTCAATGCTGCATCCCCAGCACCTAAAGTGATGCTTGGCATATAGTAAAAGCTCAATAAGGGCTTCCCTGATGGCTCAGTGGGTAAAGAAGGAACTTGTCTTGGCTCTAATGCAAGAGGCACAGGAGACATAGGTCTATTCCTGGGTCAGGAAGATGCCTTGGAGATGGGAATGGCAACCCATTCCAGTATTCTTGCCTGGAGAATCCCATGGGCAGAGGAGCCTGGTGGGCTACAGTCCATGGGGTTGCAAAGAGTCAGACACTATTGAGCAACTATTCATGCACACAAAAGCTCAATAAATATTCACTGACTCATGGACTGAGTTGTTACTTATATAATTGACCTTTACAAGCAGCACAAATCAATCAAAGCTTGAAAGAATTTGTTGATTAGATCTTAAAGCAAAATATTCAAAAGTGTACACAAGTCTAAAGGGAAACCTTTTACATCTATCTCTCAGCACTTATTATAATGCCTTGCATCAGATAGGGCTCATTAAATATTCCTTGAATGACAGAACAAAGAAAACTTGGTTAGAGTCTCCAAGATAGTCCTGACTATGATGGAAATGTTGGAAAATAAGCCACAAGGATAGAAATTTAAGGGATGATTGTATTCAGATTGGGACAAGCCATAAATGAAGCTGTCAGTCTCTGTTGCAAGGCTGAGCTCTTGCCAGAATTTAAAAGAAGAGGAAGTACAATGAAGACAGACAGAAAGTGAGTAAATTAACTGGGACTCCCCTGGCAGTCCAGCGGTTAAGACTTTTCCTTCCAGTGCAGGGGGTGTGGGTTCTATCCTTGGTCAAGGAGCTAAGATCCCCTGTGCCTCACAGCCCTCAAACCAGAACATGCACAGCAGAAGCAATATTGTAACAAATTTAATAAAGGCTTTAAAAATGGAGGAAAAAGTAAGGTACTACATAGAATTCTAAGACACATAAAGGAATTTCTTAAGAGTGAATGCTGTTAAATTTTGAACTTGGATATTTACAGAGGTTATTCTCTTCTGTAGCTTTCTTCTTCTCTGGAGGAATTTATTACAAAGTGGAAAGTCCCTGGGCTCTTTTTAATATGTTTCTGACTAAAAAGACCACATCTAAACATATCAAATAGATAAAAAAGAATGCCAACAGGATATTTCTCCACTGCTTACTAATAAGTCCAAATAGCAGCATACAATTCAAGGGCCTCTGCAAAACTAGCTCCCAACTATCTCAATATCTTCATTGTTCTTGTCCCACATCCAGCCTGGGTTGTGGTCCAGAGTTGTTCTAACTGAGTTCTATGAAACTCTACTTTCTCTAAGCATCCAATATCTCTAATATAAAACATCTGATGTTAAATATTTTGCATGGTGAACAAAGTGTGGAAATGTTTTCTACTATATTCCTCATCCACATATTGGAGATTCAATGATAAATGAATCTCTTTAGTCCGATTAGATCTACATTAGCTCAATTAGAGGCTCTGAAAAATTTTACAGTGTGTAGCTTACCAAACGTACTTGATCAAGTAATTTTTTGGTGGCAAATTATTTATTAACACCATAAAAGACACTTATGTTCCCCAGAATATAGTTTGCAAATGCTGCTTAATCATCATACTGCTTGGAATTCCTTGAATGTTGCTCATGCCATTTCTTACTGGAATAACAGTTTGTTTAGAAAAAGCCCCATCCTCAAAAAGATATACCAAAACACTTACAAGAAGGAAGCCACAAAAGATAGAGGTGACTGGTGAACTATTTCTGTGACTTAAACCTTTGTCGATCTGCCCTTCAAGGCCTTTGATCAACTCTGTAATAAAGTTAGAAGCCAGCCTTTATATATAAAAGTTTTCTTTATTTCTTTATGTTGACTAATTTCAGTCTCAAAAATTTAGTCATTTGCACTTTTGTCTTTGGGATAAAGATTCTTTAGAATCAAGAGATGTATACAATAATTTACATGTGAAGTGATGGAGTGATATTTAAGCTATTTTTTGTGACGTAGATGATAGGATCTGGTAAGTTAAAAAGAATCACTCATTAAGTTTTGTAGGATTTATTCCAAGGAGTGCCAATTATTTGAAAGAGTGACGTATGCTTAAATTAGTAAAATGAGAGTCACCTGGACTTCCCTGGTGGCTCAGACGGTAAAGCGTCTGCCTACAATGCTGGAGAACTGGTTCAATCCCGGGTTGGGAAGATCTCCTAGAGAAGGAAATGGCACCCCACTCCAGTACTCTCGCCTGGAAAATCTCATGGACAGAGAAGCCTGGTAGGCGACACTCCATGGGGTCACAAAGAGTTAGACATGACTGAGCAACTTCACTTTCACTTCCTTGATGAGCAGAAATGACCTGGGCTGACATATGCTTGTGTGCTTATTTAGAGAACTAGAAAATGAATAAATTATTTATACTGAGTACTCATCACCTTGTCTCTTTCTCTAAGATGTCCATAAATTTATTCATTTATCCACTGACTTTTACTATTTATTGTGTTTCTCATGTTCCTGTACGTCTTGTGAGCAAAGGTACTGAGACAGTCTTTTGTTCTGGATCCTCTTTTCAAAGAGGAATAGAAGATAGAAATATTTCCCAGGACCTCCGTGGTGGTCCAGAGGCTACAACTCCGTGCTCCTAATGCAGGGGGCCTGTTTGATCCCTGGTTGGGAAACTAGATCCCACATGCCACAGCTAAAAGATCCAGGGTGCAGCAACTAAGAGCCAGTAAATAACTATAAATAAATAAATATTATTTATTATTTTTTATTTGCCAGCTGCAAATAAATAAATATTAAAAAAAAGATGATATCTCACACTGGAGCAGAGGGCTAGTTCTTTTACTGTCCAATGTTATAAGTATAATATCTCCCTCTGAAGCACCTCTAGACAGGTTTTCTTGTCCATTTTTTATAATAAAAGATTGGAGTTTCCTAAGCCCACAGTTTTTCAGTTGTACTACAAACATACTGCGTGAACAGCATCTGCCCAGGTCGCTCCATGTAACTCCTGTGGGGCTTGAGGGATGAGGGGAAGCAACATGAACAAGAAGCTCGAGGTGCTGCCTGTGCCATGAGTGATAAAATCCTTTGTCTCTGACCTTGAAGGCTTGCATCTTCAGCTATTATCCGAGGAACTGTGGCAGTCTAGCTTGTCAGCCTGCAGACCTTGGTAAAATCTCAGAGCTGTAACAGTGCTTGACACTTGCAAAGAGTGTCATTTTCAGGTCATGAGTTTGGAAGGTTTTCTCCCTAGGTGTTATCAAGTGAAAGTGAAGTCACTTAGTCGTGTCCAACTCTTTGCGACCCCGTGGACGGTATCCCACCAGGCTCCTCAGTCCATGGGATTTTCCAGGCAACAGTACTAGAGTGGGTTGCCATTCAAGGCTTGCCCTAAATCAGGACCACCAGTGTGGATCATTGCTGGATAATCAGGGTGGGGCAGAGTGAATTGGGAGGGGAAAGCTTAAGATGAGGCAAACATCACATGAACAGGGGTGATCTGGAATCATTTATGAAATGCAACGTAGGCTGAGTTCAGAGTTTACCT
Source organism: Aepyceros melampus (assembly GCA_006408695.1). Classification (NCBI taxonomy): domain Eukaryota; kingdom Metazoa; phylum Chordata; class Mammalia; order Artiodactyla; family Bovidae; genus Aepyceros; species Aepyceros melampus. The sequence goes on along the minus strand of SJXQ01003140.1, from coordinate 124,821 downwards.
GAATGAATGGACAGACTAGGAAACAAGGAGCTCTCTGAGGTCAGGGTGACTCAGGAAGGCACATATCCCAGACAAAGGTAGTCAGAAACAGGTTGGCAAAAAGTACCTCTTTGGTTCCTTTCCATTCTAGAGCATGCCTTTCATCCAGATTGGCTTGTTTTCCCTCCTCCAAAAGGGGCCCTTCAGTCAGACTTTGTTTTCTTAAAGTTGCTGAATCCCTGACTGTTATAGATCAGACAGGGCAGGCCCTGGTCATTTGCACTGTTCGTGTTTAAGAGAAAGCCATGCTCTTTGCCTGATGGAGGATATTGACAGAACCTTGAGACTTTGCTTTCTTTAGGATGTGTTGGTTCCTGGTGTCCATTGTCCAAGCTCTTCTCCAGGATGGTCTTCTGCTCCTGGGACCAGTCTGCTGGTTAGAAATGTGGCATTTTGGGCCATAAGAAATCACTCTGGCAGACAAAAACAAACAAAAGCCAAGCTGATAGTGGCTTAAATAGTAACAAATTTCCAAGTGATGTGTCATTTTTTTTTTTTTTTTTTCTGTATAAACAGTTATGGTTCCCTCAGGAATTTGGAACTGTTGGCCGTATTCTTTCTAAAGGGGAATGTGGTTAAAATAGCAACAGTTAGTATAAGCTGGCAAGCCAGAGCAGTGGTGGCTAAGCCTCTTTTTACTCAGAAAAGACTTATAAAAAAGGGTTATGCCATAAAATGCAAAGGACATGGTGTGATCACATGAAAGTTTAACACTCTTATTAATTTTGACCCAATGTATAGCATTCTTCTAAATGGTTGATCAGCTATTCTATCAATGTTGGCAGGATCTAAAAAAAAATTTTTTATATCTTTAAGGGAAATATTCAGGAGAAATTTAAGTATTTTCAAAGTCTATCACTGACTCAGAGGACATGAATTGAGCAAACTCTGGGAGATACTGAAGGACAGGGAAGCCTGACATGCTGCAGTCCATGGGGTTGCAAAGAGTCAGACACGACTAAGCAATGGAACCAAAACAACATAATGTCCTATGTGGCTCTTCAGTTTGATTATTTTTATCTTCAGTGGGGAACATGTGTCTAGATGTTGAATTTGGAATGAAAAAAGGCAAACACAAGTGGAAAAAAGTCTCAAGCAAAACACAGGTCCCAGAGCAGAACCAGTTTCAAAAGGAGGTGTGGAAACTGAAGGGCAGAGTTGGACAATCCGAGAGAAGTTAGTAGAAAGCAATGATATCCAGAATTCTGGGTGACCACATTGGATTTCAGGAACAGCTTTTTAAGAGGGAAGACCCCTTGACTGGAAGTGCAGGAAAGCAAAAAAGAAGCTTGATGACAAACTGGGAAAAATGATTATGGACAGAAAGATTACTCAAGCATATTAGCGTCTCAGGGTAGGTCATATAACTGCAGCAAAACAAAGCACCAAAGAATGAAAGTCTGACCAGACTATTTTAACAAGCAAACTAGGTGGAAAGGGAGCTACTAATAATCTATCATCCAGGGAGCTACAACTATCATCCAGTTGTTCTGGGCTTGGGTGGGACTGTGCCTGATAATGGCTTAGGAGCATTCAGTTCAGTTCAGTTCAGTTCAGTCGCTCAGTCGTGTCCGACTCTTTGCGACCTCATGAATCGCAGCACACCAGGCCTCCCTGTCCATCACCAACTCCTGGAGTTCACTCAGAGTCGCGTCTATCGAGTCCGTGTGCCATCCAGCCATCTCATCCTCGATCATCCCCTTCTCCTCCTGCCCCCAATCCCTCCCAGCATCAGGGTCTTTTCCAATGAGTCAACTCTTTTCATGAGGTGGCCAAAGTACTGGAGCTTCAGCTTTAGCATCATTCCTTCCAAAGAAATCCCAGGGTTGATCTCCCTCAGAATGGGCTGGTTGGATCTCCTTGCAGTCCAAGGGACTCTCAAGAGTCTTCTCCAACACCACAGTTCAAAAGCATCAATTCTTCGGCACCCAGCCTTCTTCACAGTCCAACTCTCACATCCATACATGACCACAGGAAAAACCATAGCCTTGACTAGACAGACCTTAGTTGGCAAAGTAATGTCTCTGCTTTTCAATATGCTATCTAGGTTGATCATAACTTTCCTTCCAAGGAGTAAACGTCTTTTAATTTCATGGCTGCAATCACCATCTGCAGTGATTTTGGAGCCCAAAAAATAAAGTCTGACACTGTTTCCCTGATAATGATTAGGAGCAACTGGAATAGCAATGGGTCTGTTGGTATCTTCCTCCTTAGACTGAAGAACAGAGTTTCTGTGACTGGGAGAATCCTACCAGGCTTGTTTAGGTCAAGAGCCTCTCAATTAAATCCAGGGTAAGTAGGAGCAGGAGAAGAACTAAAGATCAATAAAGTCACTCAGAGAGATGTGCCCACATTACCAATCAGACAGGTCAGAAGGTATCAGAAGTTCTGGGATGGGGTCAGGGATAAGCAGTCCTCCTTTGCTTCATTCATTTTGTGTACATTATGTGCCAAGTGCCATGCTAGCTTTGGGGAATACAAAGATGATAAGACATAATTTAGAGTCTTGAAGGTCAGCTGGACAAACTGATTACAGTCAAGTGTGGTCAGAACCATAAATAAAGGTAAGCACAGGACCCTGCAGGAACTTACAAGACAGTGGTGAGGAGTGAATGCTAAGTCACTTCAGTTGTGTCTGACTCTTTGCAAGCCCGTGGACTGTAGCCTGCCAGGCTCCTCTGTCCACGGGATCTCCAGGCAAGAATTCTGGAGTGGGTGGCCATACCCTTCTGGTGAGGAGTACAGGTGGTGAAAGATGGCTTCCAGGAGGAGGCGATGAATGATCTATGCCAAAAAGGGTGAGTCAGTGGACTGCTGCTACTGCTAAGTCGCTTCAGTCATGTCCGACTCTGTGCAACCCCATAGACGGCAGCCCACCAGGCTCCCATGTTCCTGCGATTCTCCAGGCAAACACTGGAGTGGGTTTCCATTTCCTTCTCCAATGCCTGAAAGTGAAAAGTGAAAGTGAAGTTGCTCAGTTGTGTCCAACTCCTAGTGACCCCATGGACTGCAGCCTACCAGGCTCCTCTGTCCACAGGATTTGCCAGGCAAGAGTGCTGGAGTGGGTTGCCATTGCCTTCTCTGGAGTCAGTAGACTACAGGCAGGTAAAGGTGAGGATTGCTCTCAACTGAGGTTTGTGCAAATCCTATAAATTGAGAGAACAAAATGCCTTCAGGAACCTTCAAGGTTTCAGGGTAGCTAAGGCTGGAAAGACATGAACAGCACCTTAAATGTCATGATTTCTCTACAGAAGTGGAGGAACTCTAACATTCAGTTTTAGATCTCTCAGACTAGCTCCAATCTTGGATCACAGTGTCCTCTTAATTGTCTTTGGGTTCTTCTCTAAGCAGGTATAACCTTGCTGGGATTCCCCCTCTTCACAGAATAGTCTAAACTGTTTATTCAAAGGCGGGGGGTAGGGGTAGAGAGGGAGAGAAGAAATGACGTCTTTATTGCTCATAGGAGATTTTAGCACTCTTCACTCTCAAGTCTTTGGAACAGAGCCATTAAACTAGCATATTCAGGTCAACCCACGGTCCTTTTTTCCATTGCTGCTGTTCATAGACTAAGTCATATCTGACTCTTTTGTGACCCCATAGACTGGAGCCCACCAGGCTCCTCTGTCCTTGGGACTTCTCAGGCAAGAATATTGGAGTGGGTTGCCATTTTCTTCTCCAAGGGATCTTCCAGACCCAGGGATCAAACCATGTCCTTGGCTCTTCTGCACTGAAGGCAGATTCTTTTTCTTTTTTCTAATTTTTATTTTTACTTTATTTTAGTTTACAATACTGTATTGATTTTGCCATACATTGACATGAATCCATCACAAGTGTACATGAGTTCCCAATCCTGAACCCCCTTCCCACCTCCCTCCCCATATCATCTCTCTGGATCATCCCCGTGCACCAGCCCCAAGCATCCTGTGATGGCAGATTCTTTACTGCTATGCCACTGGGGCTTCCCATAAGCCTTCCCTTTTGCAGAAGAGTATGGACTTCTACCCACCATTCCAAATAAATGTCAGACTCTGAGGTATATGCTTATGACAATCTTTGGGCCTTTTTTCCTGGGAAGACAATGTCATATCCCTTAGGTCCTGCAGTCCTTGGGATGAATTAGTATTTAACATCTTCCTTTCTGGTTTAAAGATGTGACAGAAAATGAAAATGTCATGTTTGTTTAGATATTATCTATGGTGATAGATTGTTGCTATGAATATTTGAGTTGCTATGAATGCTTGAAGAGGCAGAGTGTGTGTGTTAAAGTGAAAAATACTAGGGTGTTGTATGAGCTGCAAGATTCTGATGGTTCTGATGCTAGAATGCAAGTAATGAGTCTTGCCTTGCCCAGTTCATGTTCAGTTCAGTTCAGTTCAGTCGCGCAGTCGTGTCCGACTCTTTGCGACCCCATGAATCGCAGCACGCCAGGCCTCCCTGTCCATCACCAACTCCTGGAGTTCACTCAGACTCACATCCATTGAGTCCATGATGCCATCCAGCCATCTCATCCTCTGTCATCCCCTTCTCCTCCTGCCCCCAATCCCTCCCAGCATCAGAGTCTTTTCCAATGAGTCAACTCTTTGCATGAGGTGGCCAAAGTACTGGAGCTTCAGCTTTAGCATCATTCCTTCCAAAGAAATCCCAGGGCTGATCTCCTTCAGAATGGACTGGCTGGATCTCCTTGCAGTCCAAGGGACTCTCAAGAGTCTTCTCCAACACCACAGTTCAAAAGCATCAATTCTTCGGTGCTCAACCTTCTTCACAGTCCAACTCTCACATCCATACATGACCACAGGAAAAACCATAGCCTTGACTAGATGGACCTTAGTCGGCAAAGTAATGTCTCTGCTTTTGAATATACTCTCTAGGTTGGTCATAACTTTTCTTCCAAGGAGTAAGCGCCTTTTAATTTCATGGCTGCAGTCACCATCTGCAGTGATTTTGGAGCCCAAAAAAACAAAGTCTGACACTGTTTCTACTGTTTCCCCATCTATTTCCCATGAAGTGATGGGGCCAGATGCCATGATCTNAGGTGGTTTACATTATCTTCTGGCCAAGAGGCCTATTAACATTTCTATGGCTCTCTTCTGATGAAGTTTTGTTAACCAGAAGACTCATTTGTGTTAATCTTTCCAAAGTCTGAATGCCACTCTCAGAAAACACTAAATAAAAATACAGCAGTTTGTAATAAAAGGAAGTACAGGGATTTATAGCAAAAGTCTAGTATAGCTAACATCAAAACTACTAGATATCCTTTTCCATATCTCATTTGCATTGATTACATCTTCCTGGGTGCCTGATAGATAAAAAAATAAGGAAGTCTGGCAGCAATCATTGAGTCAACCGTGAAATCCTGTCACCAATATGAATTTGAAAAGGCTCTGAAACTTTAGGCTTTTTTGCCCCTCACAGTTGGGAGGTTGTGAGTAATTTACAAGCTTGTAGAAGGTCAGGGGAACTTGTTAGGCAGGGTAGACCGTTATCAAAGGGGGGTTGGGCTGAAATGGGAAAACAGACAAATTCTTATTTTGGGGGGCACATGTTCAGGAAAAACCAGGGAGAAATCTGATGACTCAGATTGCCCTGCCATCTGAGTTTGCCACGGGACCCTGTTACGGGTGGGATTCCTCATGCTGGCCCCCGACACTTGTATATTAGGCAGATATGTTTATATTTTTAAAGATATCATTGGAAATTAGACAAACATGACCTAATGGTATCTACTTAACATCAAAAAGAGATCCTAGAAAGTGAGCTGAGTACAGTGCAGAGGGTATATGAAACAGGTGGTAAGGTAGCTCTACTTGTGGGGAAAAAAAGGAGTGCATGAATACTGGGCTAATAAAATGACTGAGTTTTACCTATATCAGAGTGTCTGAACATATTTTGGTCATTTATTTATCAATTATTTTATTTATGTATAGAACCTCTTTTTATTAAATTATAGTCAACTTATAACGTGTTAGTTTCTGGTGTACAGCAAAGTGATTCAGTTATACTTAATGTATATTTTTCATATTCTTTTCCATTATGACTCATTACAGAATATTGTATGTAGGTTCCTGTGGTATCCAGTAGGACCTTGTTTTTTATCTATTCTCTATAGAACAGTTTGCATTTGTTAACCCCAAACTCTTAACCAACCCTTCCCCATCACCCTCCTTGGCAACTGCAAGTCAAGAATGTTTTCTATGTCTATGTATCTGTATCTGTTTCATAGATAAGTCTGACTGTGTCATATTTTAGATTTCATGGATAAGTGGCATCATATGATATCTCTCTTTCTCTGACTGACTTTGCTTAGTATGATCATCTCTAGTTCATCCCTTGTAACAGGAAATAACATTGTTTTATTGATTTTACAGCTGAGTAGTATTCCATTATATATATATATATATGTATATAATTACATTATATACATTGCATATATATATATTATATATTTATTATTCATCTATCACCTAGCATCTAATCTTATATTTTTAATTTATTTTTCTATTTATAAAGTCCCTGAGTTGTAGTTGGTAATACAAATGCCAAAGCAGAAATTACAGTTCCTGGTTGTAGATGTGGCATTGTGCCTAATGTGAGACCAGGGAAATAAGGGGGATGGATGTGTGCTTACTATGTGCTTCCTCTCCCCACTTCCACAGACTGAGACCCAGAGCAAAAAGCTAAACAATATAATTAAGATGGCAGAACACAAACATACACTTGGGCTTTGAACTAAAACTCAGCCTAAGTTGGTAATACAAATGCCAAAGCAGAAATTACAGTTCCTGGTTGTAGATGTGGCATTGTGCCTAATGTGAGACCAGGGAAATAAGGGGGATGGATGTGTGCTTACTATGTGCTTCCTCTCCCCACTTCCACAGACTGAGACCCAGAGCAAAAAGCTAAACAATATAATTAAGATGGCAGAACACAAACATACACTTGGGCTTTGAACTAAAACTCAGCCTAGGCTTTTCTATCAATATTTGAAATGTATGAGTGAAGGTTTGACCACAAACAAGTGTTCCATTTATAAGATGAGCAAGTCTTGGTGATTTAATGTACAGCATGGTGACTACAGCTAACAATATTTCATTGTATATATGAAAGTTGCTAAAAGAATAAATTTTAAAACTTCTCTCCATACCAACACAAAAAGTGTAACTATGTGAAGCAATGGATGAGTTAGCATAATTGTGGAGATCATTTTGCAATATATCAGTTCAGGTCAGTCTCTTAGTCATGTCCGATTCTTTGCAACCCCATGGACTGCAGCACAATGGGCTTCTCTATCACCAACTTCTGCAGCTTGCTCAAACTCATGTTCATTGAGTCGGTGATGCATCCAACCATCTCATCATCTGTTGTCCCCTTCTGCTCCTGCCTTCAATCTTTCCCAACATCAGGGTCTTTTACACTGAGTCAGTTCTTTTCATCAGGTGGCCAAAGTATTGGAGTTTCAGCTTCAGCATCAGACCTTTCAACAAATATTCAAGATTGATTTCCTTTAGGATTGACTGTTTCCACTGTTTCCCCATCTATTTCCCACATTTTTTTTTCAGGTAGTTTGCCTATTTCCTCTTCATTTATTTGGGCTTCTGTGTTTCTAGTTTGTTCCTTCATATGTGTAGTATTTCTCTGGCTTTTCATCATTTTTTTTTTAACTTATTGTGTGTGAGGTCTCTTTTTCCCAGGCTTCAAGGAAAGTTGTATTCTTTCCTTGATGAAGGTTGAAGTCTTTTTTCCTTTTGGTTTCTGCCCTCTTAAAGTGAAGAGTAACTAAAAGTCCTCTTGCTGAAAGTGAAAGAGGAGAGTGAAAAAGTTGGCTTAAAGCTCAACATTCAGAATACTAAGATCATGGCATCTGGTCCCATCACTTCATGGCAAATAGATGGGGAAACAGTGGAAACAGTGTCTGACTTTATTTTGGGGGGCTCCAAAATCACTGCAGATGGTGATTTCAGCCATAAAATTAAAAGACACTCCTTGGAAGGAAAGTTATGACTAACCTAGATAGCATATTACAAAGCAGAGATATTACTTTGCCAACAAAGGTCCGTCTAGTCAAAGCTATGGTTTTTTCCAGTGGTCAGGTATGGATGTGAGAGTTGGACTGTGAAGAAAGCTGAGTGCCAAAGAATTGATGCTTTTGAACTGTGGTGTTGAAGAAGATTCTTGAGAGTCCCTTGGACTGCAAGGTGATCCAACCAGTCCATCCTAAAAGAGACCAGTCCTGGGTGTTCATTGGAAGGACTGATGCTGAGGCTGAAACTCCAATACTTTGGCCACATCATGTGAAGAGTTGACTCATTGGAAAAGACTCTGATGCTGGGAGGGATTAGGGGCAGGAGGAGAAGGGGACAACTGAGGATGAGATGGCTGGACAGCATCACCGAGTTTGATGCACATGAGTTTGGGTGAACTCCAGGAGTTGGTGATGGACAGGGAGGCCTGGCATGCTGCAATTCATGGGGTCGCAAAGAGTTGAACACGACCTAGTGACTGAACTGAACTGAACTGAATGTTGGTCCAGTGGTTTGTGTAAGCTTCATATAGAGTGAGAGTTGTGCTGGTGTTTGTTTGTCCTCTAATGGGCAAGGCTGCGTGAAGTGGTAATCCTGTCTGCTGATGATTGGGTTTGTATTTTTGTTTTGCTTGTTGTTTAGATGAGGCATCCTGCACAGGGTGCTACTGGTTGTTGGGTGATGCTGGGTCTTATATTCCAGTGGTTTCCTCTGTGTGAGTTCTCACTATTTAATACTCCCTAGGGTTAGTTCTCTGGTAGTCTAGGGTCTTGGAGTCAGTGCTCCCACCCCAAAGGCTCAGGGCTTGATCTCTGGTCAGGAACAAAGATTCCACAAGTGGCTTGTTATGACATTAAGGGAGATTAAAACAAATATCCAAAAACAAAAAACCAAAGATGAAACCCAGACAAATGGCAGTTATAAAATCAAGCACAAAATAATTAAAATAATGGAATATACACATATACACCCATGAGCAAAGTCAAAATAGTCCAGCAAAAATAAAGTACAGTAGATTAACCTGGTGAACAAAGGAAATCAAAAATTATATTTACCAGTTAAGAACAAAACTAACTAAAGCACAAACTGGAAAACAAAACTAAAGCAAGGTTCAAAGTGGGGAATAAAACAATGAAAACAAAACTAACAAATATGTTGAGAGGAAAGGAAAGAAGGAAAAAATATATATGCAAAGTTAAATCGCTGTAGATGAAGATTTATATGATTACATTTAGATAGATTAGCATTTAATCTACATTAAATGTAGATTAGCATCTACATTTAAATAGATGTAGATGAAGTAGATGAAGAAGATTTATATGCATTAAAGATTAACTGCAAGGGGAAAAAACAGTAGGAGAGGCAAACAAAGTAATAAATGTAGAAAACTATAATAGGTTTAAAAATTAAAATTATTAAAAAAGAGAAAAAAACACACAAGAATAAAGAAAAAAAAAAAGGAAAACTCCACAGAACTGCAAAAACCCAATGTAGAGGCAGAGGTTTATAACAACAATAAAGTGTGGCTGAATATACACATATACAATATACACCCATAAGCAAAATCAAACAGTCCAACAAAAATAAAGTAAAATAGATTGACCTGGCAAACAAAGGGAATCAAAAATTAAATCTACCAGAACAAGACTAACTAAAGCACAAACTAGAAAACAAAACTAAAGCAAGGTGCCAATTGGGGAATAAAGCAATGAAAGTACAACTAACAAATATGTTGAGGAAAGGGGAGAAAGAAAAGAAAGAAAGAATAGATTTGCAAAGTTAAATAGAGGTAGATAAATAAAATTTATATATGTTAAAGATTAACTGCAAGGGGGAAAGAACAGATGGAAAAGCAAACAAAGGAATAAATGTAGAAATATAATAATAGGTTTAAAAAATAAATTAAAAAAGAGGAAAAAAAAACCAAACTCCACAGAACTGCAAAAGCCCAGCATAGAGTCAGAGGTTTGTAACAAGAAAAAATGTGACTGAGATGAAAAAAAAAGGGGGGGGCAAAAGTTGAACTGGATTCTTAGTGCCAATAAAATCAACAACTAGTCTAGAAGGGGAAATAAGAGAAAAAGAAATCCAGAAGAATCTATAAGAGAAGTCAAATCATAAGAATGCTGCTGCTGCTAAGTCGCTTCAGTCATGTCCGACTCTGTGCAACCCTGTAGAAGGCAGCCCACCAGGTTCCCCTGTCCCTGGGATTCTCCAGGCAAGAACACTGGAGTGCGTTGCCATTTCTTTCTCCAAAGCGTGAAAGTGAAAAGTGAAAGTGAAGTCACTCAGTCATGTCCGACTCTTAGCGACCCCATGGACTGCAGCCCACCAGGCTCCTCCGTTCATGGGATTTCCCAGGCAAGAGTACTGGAATGGGGTGCCATTGCCTTCTCCAAATCATAAGAATAATAAATGTTTTTCTTTACATTTTTGTTTTCTCTGACTGCTGTCAGAGTCCTTTCCCCTCTGGGAGTCACAGTCCACCTCACCTCCCTAGGATGCCCTCCAACACTGTGCTGATGTCTGTACCTGCTTTGAGGGCAGCTCATATTCTAATCTGGTCTTACTCCTGTGTGTTCTTGCCTCCAAGTCCACAGCTATCAGAATTAGTGCATATTCTTTTGTTGGAGCTCTCAATGGCCTTTTATATATTCCATAGACACAGAGTTTGCCTAGTTAATCAAGTGGATTTAATCCGCAGCTTGTAAAGCTGGTGGGAAGGTTTGGGGTCTTCTTCCTTAGCCACACTGCTCCTGTGTTTCAACTGTGGTTTTATTTCCACCTCTGCATGTGGGTTGTCCACTGAGATTTAGCTCCTCAGGTTGCCCTGGAGGACTTGGGTTTTCCCCTGTGAGGGCCAGGTATGGAGGTGGTGTAGCTGCTTGGGTTGCAGGGGTTCTGGCAGCACCAGGTACTCAGTGGGGTTGGCGGCTAGGGCAGCAGGAAATATAGTGTTCTAGAAGGTTATTGAACAATACACTCCAGTATTCTTGCCCAGAGAACCCCGTTCCCTGATAGAGAAGCCTGGCAGGCCACAGTCTACAGGGTCGCTAGAGTCAGACATGACCAAAGGACCCTGCGTGCATAGGTGCAAGACTGTCTTTTGCCTATGGCACAGCTCTGCCCCAGCGAGAGTTGAGTGTGAAAGGTGGAGCAGCTGCTTGGCTTGCAGGGGCCCGGGCAGCACCAAGTGTGCAGGAACACAGACTGCCTCTGCCGCAGGAGTTATGGCCCTATCAGAGTCCTTTATCAAGCCTCTTGTAGCTGGGAATCAGAAGGCCTCTTTGGCCAGTCTTTCTCCATAGCTCTGCTCGTTCAGGCACTTAGAGGGCTCCCTTGCCCTGGGGTCCTTCTCTGTTGTTCTGGGAGTCAGGCATATAGAGGGGCCCCCTGGCTGGGGTCCAACTCTGTAGATCTGTGATTCAGTCACTTAAAGGAGCATTCTGGGTGGGGTCCTACTCTGTAGTTCAGTGTGTCGGGCATTTGATTGGCCAGCCTCTCTGCTGTTCAACTGTGGATGCTGGCATATGGGGAGAAAAGGGCTATGGTGATGGCTCCACCCCATACATGTGACTCAGCAGTATCACCTTGCTTGCATGACTACCTGCCTTCCTTCACCTGCATTTCCCACCACCATCTCCTCCCTCATATCCTCTCAATCCATCTCTCTGCACTCAACTCAATTGCAGCCCCTGCCCTGCAATTGCTCCATAATCCCTAAACTCCAGCTCCCAGCCACTGCCTGGGGAATGCATGGCTGCTGCAAGGGCTGTCTGATTCTCATTCCTTTTAGGCTGCCACAGATCAGCTGTTTCACTCTCCACCTTAAATGTTTCTTTTTCTGATTCAGACAGTTGCCGGGATGTGGAGACTGGATCTCTGCTTCAGTTCCCCCATCACCGAGGGCAGGTCCAGTCCTATTAACACTCTGTTTTTCCCCCAGTTCCTTTGTCCTGCCAAGTTTTACGTGGTTCTATATATTCTTTTCCACTGGTCAGGTACTTCCTCTGCTCTCAGCTGGTGTTCTGCATGCACTTCTGTGTCTGTAGGTGTATTCCTGATGTATCCGTGGAGAGAGATGTACTCCAAGTCGACCTACTCCTCCACCATCTTGTTCTCTCAGGCACCAATATTCTTACTCTGCTGTGAAAACAGACATGTTAACAACATAAGTTTTCAACCTATGAACTTGGTGTATCTATCAATTTATCTATCAATAAATCTAAAATTGATTTATTTTAGATCTTCCTTAATTTCTCTGAGCTACGTTTAGCAGTTTTCAACGTGTCATGCCTATCTTTTGTCAGAATTATCCCTAAGCATTTTCATATTTTATGTTCTTGTGAATGGTATTCTCTTTCCAATTTTAATTTCTGATTATTGCTGGTGTACAGAAATAAAATTGATATTCCTGTGTAAAGCTATCTTACAACTTTGCCAAACTCGCCTGTTTGTTTTAGTAGCATTTTTCTGTAGATTCCATAGGATTTTCTACATAAATAAGTATGTCTTTTCTGAGTGAAGATAGATTTTCTCTTCAAGTAAAAAGGAGTTAATTTCTTTTTCTTGCCCTTTTTCACAGGCTAAAAATCCCCTATTTAATGTTGAATAGAAGTCTGAAGAGTGGGCACCCTGACTTGATCATGATCTTTGGGAAAAGGTATTCTTTCTTTCATCACTAAGTATTATATTAGCTATAGGGGTTTTTTGTTTGTTTGTTTGTTTTCATTTCATATAACAATCATCTTGTGAGTCTATCTTTTAAGAGCATGTCTATAAATAGATAAATATTCCTTGCTTTTATGTTCCAAATAATAGAAACAAAGAGATTTTTTTAAAAGGTTGTGAATAACTCATTTTACCTTCTACATTTTTGATACACCTGACCATTTTTAGCCTTTTATCTCACACTGGATATATTAAGGATGGCTGCCAGCTTTTACAGTTGTTTTTGAGCACACTAGGGGCAACGTTGGAGTGTAAGCTGTATTTCCTGCTAGGAGTCAAGCATGTCTGGCTGGGTGGGTGAGTGGGCCTGCAAGAGATCTATTTGCATATATAAATGAAGCTTCCTGGGAAAGAACTCTAGCTTAAGAAGGAAAAGTCAGGCTGAGAAGGCTTGGTTTAATAGATGCCCCAGGCATTCAAGGGAGCCTTGCTTTTACATATAGCACCTTTTCAACTCTCAGCCCAATGTCCCTGATCCAGCACTACACAGGTTTTATAGAAAATAGGAATTAAGGATACAAGTGTCCACCACCTCTCTCTAAGACACAGGGACACTAACCACTCTAGTTGAGTTTCTAGGCACAAAATCAAAAAGTGAGAGATTGACTCTTCTTTTTCTGAAGGGAATACAGCATGGCTTTGACACATGTAGGTTTCCAGAGAGCTTGCCACATTTAGTGACATGAGAATTCAGCATCATGATTGCTTCGTCTGGCAGATGCCAAGTCTCCATGCTAGTCAAGGCAGGATGGATCTGTTTGCTCCTAGGGATTACCAGGTAAAACCAGAGGGGTTTTGAGTGAGTTTGGAGGTCCAAAAATTGTGGTTGGGGGGGCAAAATCAAACTATGGCTTGTTACTAGTAGTGTGTGTGTATGCTAAGTTGCTTCAGTCATGTCCCACTCTTAGCAACCCTGTGGACTGTAGCCGCCAGACTCCTCTGTCCATAGGATTCTCTAGGCAAGAATACTGGAGTGGGTTGCCATGCCCTCCTCCACCTCTAGTGTACCTTAATTCTATTCTCTAGGTAAGTGTTCGGTGGTAAACTATGGGCAACATATTTTGATTAAGTTAATTTAAAATACTTTAATTTAAAATTTCAGTCCAGTTTAATGAGGTGAAAGAAAAAAGGTGATAAAATCAACTACTAATCAACATATCTTTATTAAAAAGCCCTCTGATTTGGCACAATAATTATTTTCTGCTATTTTTGACTATTTTTAAATGATAAAAACTTTGCTGTGATTTCTAAGTGCTAATTAATTCTAAAACTCTCTCAGGTCTGTAAATGGTATTTTTCCTCTTATTTTTTCTGGCATTCTCTAGAACATAAACTTTTTTTTGGCTGTGTCATAGAAGAGAAATGGAAGGGACCTAGTCTGGAATTGAGACAATATGAAGATTCTGGCAAGTACATGACGGTCTAGAAAAGTATTTAGTAACTAAAATCTTTGGAACTGCATCTAAGAAAAATAATGTGTTGAAACATTAAGAAGGAAAAAAAAAATCTTTCTGGGCCTTTGTAGCCTAATCACAGGCTATCCTAAACTATTAAATTACTCTTTCAGAAAGAATTGTCAAGAACTACAAAGGGCCCAAGGTTTCACCCTTTCTGCCAGCTAACAGATAAGCTGGGCATGGTTTGATGGAGGCTGGTGGAGACATGGCACTCCTGGGCCTGAGAGTAACAAAAATATATGGGCACAAATACTTGTCTTGGTTCCTTTTGCCTCCAAAATCCACAGAGGTGGTACAAGCAGGCTCAGATGGATATCTTCATGGAAGTGGCTTGAGTTATAGGAGAGGAACCCTAAGCTTAGGGAACATGAATTTCTTTTCTTTCTTTCTTTTTTTTTTTTTTTTTTAATAATGGGCAACAAGCATGCCTATAACTTTCAAGGCTGTTTGCCATGCCAAAGTCCTTGAAAAAGATAGTTCAGAATAAATGACGTGACTTGCTTCACAAGAGGTGTAGAATCATGAAAGACTCATGGAAAATTGTCTTCCAACAAGGTATAAAGGATCTCACTCTTTTGCAAAGCCAGAAACTGGTCAGAATTTGTCTTTCTGAAAGCAAAACTGAGACCAGTACTCACTAGGGTGCTGACAAATGTCTAACAACTGGTTGTCTTCAAAGTAAAAAGAAAACCCTAATTTGTACTACTTGCAGATTTTTCACAGTGCAGAACTTCCTGTCATGACATTTTAAACTACCAATATAATCACTGAACATGGAATTAGAAAGAGATGTACAATAGCTCACACTTGTACAGTACTTCTCCCACACATGTATAATAGGCAAAAATAATCTCCAGAGCCTGGATGACACTAAAATTCAGTAAAATAATTAGGAAGTGATGAGTTTTGAATATTTACTACCTTTCAGTTTAATATATTTAATTATGTTTATGTAATTTTTTAATACGAGCTATCTTTAACAATTGGCTTGCAAAATTTCTGAAAATTGAACGATTGGTTGTTGCAAGCCAGCCTTAACCAGCTCTAGCACACCATTGTGAGGACTCCTTCTATCTAATTAATTGAGTTCCACTAGAGAGTCTTCAAAACCCAGTCTCTTCTGTGTTTTTTCTGCTAGCTTATTTAAAAATCCTTTTTCTTGGTTTATTTAAAGCTAAAATGATATTTGTGCAAACTGTTTAGTTTTCAGTCCCATGTGGTTAACATAAATAAATCTGATCTACTGTATCCAAACTTAAATTATGTTAGAAATAGTCAAATTAGATAACTTTGGGGGTTCTCTTTCTATCATTTTTAGAACTATGGGATGAGTGTGAATAGAAAACCTATTTGACTTTTTCTTTGAATTTGATATTTTTAAACCATCCTTTTTTTCTCAGGGTTATATAAAGAGAACTACCTCTGCAAAGTCTGTCAGAAAATCTTGGGAGAAGTCTTGGGTTCTTTATATTTTGAAAAGAGAATGTGATTGTTATGTGCCCCTCCTTTCTCATATCAGTATACACTCATTATTAAACATTTCTACTGCCTTTTTTTTTTTTTTTGCTATGTTGAGTCTTTATTGCTGCCCATGGGCTTTTCTCTAGTTATGGCCAGCCGGGGCTATGCTTTTTTGTGGAACACAGGTTCTAAGATGCATGAGCTCAGTAGTTATGGTTCACCACAACTGGGAAATGTTCCCAGACCAGGAACTGAACTGATGTCCCCTGCATTGGCAGGTGGATTCTTACCCACTGCACCACCAGGGAAGTCCACTATGGTATTTTTAACTGGAAATCGTAACAAGGCTTCCCTAAGGCCTCTGAGAGAGGAAAATGTATCCATATTCTGTGTGAATGTATAACCACAGAATATAGTTACACATTTTTGCTTGTAGTGATAATACATACACTATAGATTAGTGTAACTACAATGTATTCGTGTATCTATTAGATTCTCACATATAGTGATAACACATACATTTTGGTTATTGTGATAGTCTAGAATGAAATTGTGGGTCACACTTCACTAAAATATGCAAGAACATTTCAAATGAAAGTAATCAAATAGTTTGTTTATCAAACAGGAAGTGTAACTCAGTTTCAGGAGAAGTCACTGTCAATATTGTTAAAAATGGTACACAGAGCTATTAATATATAAATGCACCGATGAACATTTTTCAAAGGTGATTTAAACTCAGACTATACTAAAAATATCAAAGTTTTCATAGGCGATTATTTTATCTCGGTGGAATATCTCCTCTTTCAAGAAAGAGGAAAAGACCACAGCAAACTCTTACGGACTTTGGGTTAAGTATAGCTACAGAGAGTTTCTCAAGAGAAATAATACTCTGACCACTTTATTTGATAAATCTAAACCCAATGAGAAAATCAGTTAGTCACATCACTTGGTTTGTTGTGTGACTGTCATTTACTTATTAAGGAGAAAATAAATTGTACTCATTCCACAAGTAATAAAATGCTGTAATTGTATAATGTAATTGTATAAGTCTGGGCATAGCTTAGTGAGTATTTGTTAATTTGTGAGTTTATAGAAATCATTTCAGTGGATTTATTTTTATTTTTTCCCCCAGTGGATTTATTTTGTGTCCATTTCATAACCACCATTTCAGTGGGTACACTTTTAATGATTAACTGTTATCTAAGGATAGCAATTTTAAAACTGTAGAAGACAATTTAATATCTCATGTACACAACATAAATTCGCAAGATAGAGCCTGTTGTGTGGCTTATTTTGTTGGTCTATATTTATCGCTGGACAATCTGTTCCTTTGGGGAGATATCTACCAGCAGCTGGGGTGAGGGGCTGCTGTGGTTAAGTTACATATGATAGAAGATGTGGGTAGGGTAATTTCATTTAGAATGACCTAGGCAGATATGCTAGAGAAGGCAATGGCACCCCATTCCAATACTCTTGCCTGGAAAATCCCATGGACGGAGGAGCCTGGTAGGCTGCAGTCCATGGGGTCGCTGAGGGTTGGGCATGACTGAGCAACTTCACTTTCACTTTTCACTTTCATGCATTGGAGAAGGAAATGGCAACCTACTCCAGTGTTCTTGCCTAAAGAATTCCAGGGATGGGGGAGCCTGGTGGGCTGCCGTCTATGGGGTCGCACAGAGTCGGACATGACTGAAGCAACTTAGCAGCAGCAGCAGCAGGCAGATATGCAGAGAAGGCAATGGCACCCCACTCTAGTACTCTTGCCTGGAAAATCCCATGGATGGAAGAGCCTGGTAAGCTGCAGTCTGTGAGGTCGCTAAAAGTCAGACACGACTGAGCGACTTCACTTTGACTTTTCACTTTATGCATTGGAGAAGGAAATGGCAACCCACTCCAGTATTCTTGCCTGGAGAATCCCAGAGACGGGGGAGCCTGGTGGGCTGCCTTCTATGGGGTCGCACAGAGTCGGACATGACTGAAGCAACTTAGCAGCAGCAGCAGCAGCAGTATAAGGTGATTTTACTAAGGAAAGATTAGGTACCAGAAAATTAATAGTGCCTATCTCTGGGTGGGAGGATTATAAAGGTTTTGAAAAATATTATTTTTCTTTTATGTTTCTCTATATTCAAATTTTTCTTTAACAATTATGTATGATTTGGGAAATAAGGAAATAATATCATTGCAAAGTGATTTGTATTTTGTCCTCTGTAGTTTTGTAGTTTTGGTCTAATTCCATTTGGTAGAGAGATTTCAGTTTCTAGCAATATGATGTTGCGTTAGGAAAGATGAAATGTACTGGCAAAAAGAGAAAGAGAAAGGGAGAGAAAGAGAGAAAGTTAAGCATGTATTTCTATCTTAACCAACCAGAGCCAGTACTGGGTACATTTTTGAGTTGTTTAGTTTTATAGCATGGCATATGCTGGGGCTGCTGGTACTGGAAAGATCTACACTCTAAGACAAGGCCTCTAACTCCAAGTTCAGCTCAATAAATCTTTATTGAGTATTTTAATGTAGAATAGGGATCCAGAGGTGATAAGATACAATCATTGCCTTCTCAAAGAACTAGCAATGCAGTTAATTATAGGAACAGGAAAATGAAATGAATAATGCAGGGTGATACATGTGAAGGGTCCAGTGAATGACCCAAGAGTTCAGAATAGTGAGAAATCATTTCATATTGGGATACATGAAAAGGACCACATGAGAGGTGTGGGATTTGAATTGGTCTTATTAGGTGGTGACAGCTTGGGTAAATGGGGGTGTGATAGAGCGTTTTGTTTGATTGAGGGAATAGCTACAAAAGATATATAGGTAGGAAGGCACAAGGCGTATTTGGCAGACATGAGTAATCCGTTTTGTGGGCTCATACGGGAGAGTGGTGGCAGCTAAGATTGTTAAGTACTGATAAGGTTTCATTGAAAGCTTTTCTAATATGATTTCATGAAATACTTTGGATATAGTTTGTGTGTGTGTGTGTGTGTGTGTGTGTGTGTGTGTGTGATTTAGATTACTTTGGGGCTGACCAACTAGCCTGTATCTGATAAGGGGGATGGTAATCCATTGTCCTGCATCTGCTTCTCATCCATATCTTGCTTAAAAACCCAAAACTTTAGAATTCTTGTAATGAATAAGAACCCAAAGACCATCTCAATTTAACTCTGACATTTTTGTCCTGGCATTCTGATGTGGAATCCTTATTAAGACTTTTACTCCATTGGAAGCTCTTAATCTACTTTTAGGGACTTCCTTGGTGGCTCAGATGGTAAGGAGTCTGCCTGCGATGTGGGAGACCTGGGTTTGATCCTTGGGTTGAGAAGATCCCCTGGAGAAGGAAATGGCAACCTACTCCAGTAATCTTGCCTGGAAAATCCCATGGACAGGGGAATGTGGCAGGCGACATTCCATGGGGTCACAAAGAGCCAAATACAACTCAGCGGCTTCACTTTCACTTTCTTTCAATCTGCTTTTGCCCCTCCTAGCTATTTACTGCTAGCTGTTTTGCCTCTCCACACACTATCTATTACTGTCTTCACTTGGATGGATATCCTGATTCAAGTCATTGGTCTTAACCTAGCGTGTTTTACCATGATTCTAACTTCTTAAAAATTTATTTTTAATTAAAGGATAATTGCTTTTCAATATTGTGTTGGTTTCTGCCATACATCAACATGAATCAGTCATAGGTATACCTATGTCCTATATATTTGAGATTACTTGGGTGCAGTCTCAAAAACTACAGAATGATCTCTGTTTGTTTCCAAGACAAACCATTCAATATCACAGTAATCCAAGTCTATGCCCTGACAGTAATGCTGAAGAAGCTGAAGTTGAATGGTTCTATGAAGACCTTCTAGAACTAACACCCCAAAAGATGTTCTTTTCATTATAGGGGACTGGAATGCAAAAGTAGGAAGTCAAGAGATACCTGGAATAACAGGCAAATTTGGCCTTGGAGTACACAATGAAGCAGGGCAAATGCTAACAGCGTTTTACCAAGAGAACACACTGGTCATAGCAAACACCCTCTTCCAACAGCACAAGAGAGACTCTACACATGGACATCACCAGATGGTCAACACCGAAATCAGATTGATTATATTCTTTGCAGCCAAAGATGGAGAAGCTCTATACAGTCAACAAAAGAGGACCAGGAGCTGACTGTGGCTCAGATCATGAACTCTTTATTGCCAAATTCAGACTTAAATTGAAGAAAGTGGGGAAAACCACTAGACCATTCAGGCATGACCCAAATCAAATCCCTTATGATTATACAGTGGAAGTGACAAATAGATTCAAGGGATTAGATCTGATAGACAGAGTGCCTGTATGGACGGAGGTTTGGGCATTGTACAGGAGGCAGTGATACAGACCATCCCTAAGAAAAAGAAATACAAAAAGGAAAAATAGTTGTCTGAGGAGGCCTTATGAATATCTGAGAAAAGAAGAGAAGTGAAAGCCAAAGGAGAAAAGGAAAGATATACCATTTTGAATGCAGAGTTCCAAAGAATATGAAGGAGAGATAAGAAAGCCTTCCTCAGTGATCAATGCAAAGAAATAGAGGAAAACAATAGAATGGGAAAGACTAGAGATCTCTTCAAGAAAATTAGAGATACCAAGGGAACATTTCATGCAAAAATGGGCACAATAAAGGACAGAAATTCTATGGACCTAACAGAGGCAGAAGATATTAAGAAGAGATGGCAAGAATACACAGAAGAACTATACAAAAAAAGATCTTCACAACCCAGATAATCACAATGGTGTGATCATTCACCTACAGCTGGACATCCTGGAATGTGAAGTCAAGTGGACCTTAGGAAGCATCAACACAAACAAAGCCAGTGGATGTGATGGAATTCTAGTTGAGCTATTTCAAACCCTAATAAATAATGTTGCGAAAGTGCTGCAGTCAATATGTCAGCAAATTTGGAAAACTCAGCAGTGGCCACAGGACTGGAAAAGGTCAGTTTTCATTCCAATCCCAAAGAGAGGCAGTGCCAAAGAAAGTTCAAACTACCACACAATTGCAGTCATCTCACACGCTAGCAAAGTAAAGCTCAAAATTCTTCAAGACAGTCTTCAACAGTACATGAACCATGAACTTCCAGATGTTCAAGTTGGATTTAGAAAATCCAGAGGAACCAGAGATCAAATTGCCAACATTGTTGGATCATGGAAAAAGCAAGAGAGTTCGAGAAAAACATCTATTTCTGCTTTATTGACTATGCCAAAGTTATCGACTGTGTGTATCACAACAAACTGTGGAAAATTCTGAAAGAGATGGGAATACCAGACCACCTGACCTGCCTCCTGAGAAATCTGTATGCAGTTCAAGAAGCAGCAGTTAGAACTAGACATGGAACAACAGACTGGTTCCAAATTGGGAAAGGAGTACATCAAGGCTGTATATTGTCACCCCACTTATTTAACTTATTTGCAGAGTACATCATGCAAAATGCCCAGCTGGATGAAGCACATGCTGGAATCAAGATTTCTGGGAGAGATATCACTACTTCAGATACGCAGATGACACCACCCTTATGGTGAAAAGTGAAGAAGTACTAAAGAGCCTCTTGATGAAAGTGAAAGAGGATAGTGAAAAAGTTGGCTTAAAGCTCAACATTCAGAAAACGAAGATCATGGCATCTGGTCCCATCACTTCATGACAAATAGATGGGAAACAATGGAAACAGTGACAGACTTTATTATTTTGGGCTCCAAAATCACTGCAGATGGTGATTGCAGCCATGAAATTAAAAGATGCTTGCTCCTTGAAAGGAAATTTATGACCAACCTAGACAGCATATTAAAAAGCAGAGACATTACTTTGCCAACAAACCCCATCTAGTCAAAGCTATGGTTTTTCCAGTGGTCATGTATGGATGTGAGAGCTGGACTATAAAGAAAGCTGAACACTGAAGAATTGATGCTTTTGAACTGTGGTGTGGAGAAGACTCTAGAGAGTCCCTTGGTCTGCAAGGTGATCCAGCCAGTCCATCCTAAAGGAAATCAGTCCCGAATATTCATTGGAAGGAATTGAATTGTTGAGGCTGAAACTCCAATACTTTGGCCACCTGATGCAAAGAACTGACTCGTTTGAAAAGACCCTGATGCTGGAAAAGATTGAAGGTGGGAACAGAAGAGGATGACAGAGGATTAGATGGTTGGATGGCATCACTGACTCTTGGACATGAGTTGAGTAGACTCCGGGAATTGGTGATGGACAGGGAGGCCTTGTGTGCTGCAGTGCATGGGGTCACAAAGAGTCAGACATGACTAAGTGGCTGAACTGAACTGTTACGTATGTCCCCTCCCTCTTGAACTTCCCTCTCACCTCCCACCCCTTCCCACCTCTCTAGGTTGTCATCGAGCACCTGTTTCAGCATTCTGAGTCGTACAGAAAATTCCCACAGATATCTATTTTATATATGGTAGTGTATATTTATTTCCATACCATGGTACTAATTTTTGCTTCCCAATTTTGAGGTCTTTTTTCCAGATCCCAATCCATGGTATTCAGTTACAATCACTGATGGAGGGAAATTTAATGCAAAATATAAAAAATGGATCCTCTTTATCCTCAGATAATTTACTGGATTGAATGTAAAAAATAATATACATGTGTGTTTAAATAAATTAGCTCACAAAAAGTTTATTTCATAAAATAGGCACAAAGGGCAGTGTTAATACTAATATCTATTCATACTCTTGTTTATAAAGTTGATGTCCATTGTATTATGCTAGTAACTAAAAAAGCATAAAACCAGTTTTGCAAATGTTTTTCAACATTTTTCTCTTTCCACCTATTCTCCTCATTAACTTCTACTATCTTCAAAAGATGATGATGTTGTTGACTTTAATTATTCAAAATAAATATTTTTAAAGCAGCATAACTGTGTTTGAACTTCTTCACACAACACTAGATTGTTCTGAGAAGATGGTCACTATCAGTGGTACCATGGGGCGAGAACACTGGTCCATTAGTGAATCATTAGTGAATGCTTTTTGGTTTGTGACACCAGAGCTGTTATTAATCTGAAAGAATCCAGGGCTTAACTAATGCACAATTTATTTCTTCAAACTGTATGTCTTTCTGTGTAGTGGTTTTTAAGTACCTGATAACTATATCTTTAAACCTTACAATATTACATTTTCAAAAAAGTACTGGCTTCTCATATAAATCAGATTGGACCAGGTCCCACCCAAACATACTATTCTAGAGAATATTTGAGATGCTTCATGTCATTCACTGAATAAGTGTACTGAATACCTGCCATGTGCAAGGCCATATGCTATAAGGCTGCTGCTGCTGCTAAGTCGCTTCAGTCGTGTCCGACTCTGTGCGACCCTGTAGACAGCAGCCCACCAGGATCTGGCATCCCTGGGATTCTCCAAGCAAGAACACTGGAGTGGGTTGCCATTTCCTTCTCCAATACATGAAAGTGAAAAGTGAAAGGGAAGTCGCTCAGTCATGTCTGACTCTTCATGACCCCATGGACTGCAGCCTACCAGGCTCCTCCATCCATGGGATTTTCCAGGCAAGAATACTGGAGTAGGGTGCCATTGTTTTCTCCGATGCTATAAGGTAGGTGTTCCCAAACTCCAGTATCTAATGCCTGATGATCTGGGCAGAGCTGATGTAGAAATAGTAGAAATAAGTGTTAGTTGCTCAGTCTTGTCCAACTCTTTGCCACCCCATGGGCTGTATAGCCTGCCAGGCTCCTCTGTCCATGGAATTCTCCCAGCAAGAATACTGAAATGGGTAGCCATTTCCTTATCTAGGGGATCTTCCCAACCCAGGGATCAAATCTGGGTCTCCTGCATTGCAGGCAGATTCTTAGCCATGGGGGCCACTAGTGGAATCCCTAGAAATAAAGTGCATAATAAAAGTAATGCTCTTGAATCATGCCAAAACCATCGCCCCCGCCCCAGTTCGTGGAAAAATTTTCTTCCCTGAAACCTGTCCCTCATGCCAAAAAGGTTGGGTAACACTGTAAGGGATATAAAAATGAGTAAAACATAGTTCTGTCTCTAGTGTGAAAGAATTAAGACAACCACGCACAGACATGGGCACAGAATAGGGTAGCCAATATGATTTTTAAAGGACAAGAGAGCAGTTTTAATAATAATGATATGATCTCAGTTTTTTTTTTTTATCCTTGGCTAAGATAAAGAATAATTATATACTTAAGGTGCAAATTATTCCTGGCTTAATTATCTCTATCAGTTGAAGGAGCAGACATTCAGGTGTGCAGACAGATGCCATACTTTCTTGGGAGCACTTAATCTATGTCCTTTTATGGAGGTTGGGGAGGATATTCACTGATTTAAGCTGATGTTACATTCTCTAAGAACAAGATGTCAGAAGACCTTTTCTCAAACTGTACTTCAGTATCTAAGACCTTTGCCTGAATGTTCTTCAGCAGCCACAGAGACAGCCTAGCTGATGACAAAATCCACGTCTTCATGTTAAGCTAATTTAGGGAAGATTTCATCACCTAGCTTCACGGTGCAAAGAACATTAATAATTCAGTGGTTTGTATACATTTCCATTCATTCTCCTTGCCAAGCTGTTTATACTGCAAAGCACCGGTGAAGGGATGCAGGAGTCGGGAAGAACTCAGTTGATGTTCATTCTAGCTCATGCAGTGGTAAATCATCTGCCTGCCAGTGCAGGAGATGTGGGTCTTATCTCTGGGTTGGGAAGATCCCCTGGAGTAGGAAATGGCACCCCACTCCAGTATTCTTGCCCCGAAAATCCCACAGACAGAGGAGCCTGGCAAGCTACAGTCCCTGGGTTGCAAAGAGTCAGAGACGACTGAGCCAGCTGAGCACACCTGGGTTGGACAAGTGTTCGTGTGGTGTCTTTCTGCCACTGTGTCCCCGTGCATGTCTCTCAACTCTTCTGTTTAGAATGTCTGTGGTTTCAGCAACAGTGAAAATCCAGTGGTGCTGAGGAAGTGGTAGGGTTTGTTAGTACTTTATGCCTTTAGCAACTCCTCACTGATGATACCCTGCATGCGATCTCTAAGTTATTAATCTTTTTTTTTTTTTTTAGTTTCTTTTCTATGCTTTGGTGCAGGTAAGAATAAGGTTTAGTGTAAAATGTCTTTTCCTGTGTTGAAATAAAGACTTTTAAAAACGTAGACTTTGAGGGAAGATTCTGGAGACTTGGTCCCTTGGGAACTACCCATCTGTGAAAAAATATTATTTTTGTTGGACTAGAGACCTGGCAGTAGCAAAATGGACTGCACTGCGAGCCATTTTTTCTGTCTCACTGGACAGAATAAATGGTTTCCTAATTGAAGCTATGTCATGACATGAACTGTGAAATGTGGTAGCAATAATTTACTCTCAGCTTAAAGAGATGACAGAAAATTGTCTGCTCTTTTTAAAAGCTTTCTTCCTCCAACTAGACTGTGAGATAATGTTTCATAAAGGAATACTTTCTGCAATATTATTTATACATTAAGTGACATATTTTGCAACTTTTTAAAAGGATGAATTAAAAATATTGTGCGTGTGCTTTTGAATAGCATCATTTTTGATAAGTGCACCAGAGTTTCTTGAGCATAATTTCATTTATTGTGAATTATAAATTCATTTATTATGTCCTATAGGGCATAAACACTATTGCTGCCTTTAGGATGAAGTCTATAATATAGGAAACTTGCCTACCAGATATTAAAACATGTGTATAGATGTAGCAACTACACATATACTCTCTCTCTCTCTCTCACACACACACACACACACACACACACACACACCCTCTTTGTCTTTATTAACCACTGACACATCTGGAAATTTAGTGTAATAACAACTGTGGAACTTCAGAAATAATAGGAAAAATAATTATTCCAAATGATATTAAGATACTTGGTAATGTAGTTAGATCTCTATACCATGCCTTTCACAAAAATACATCCCAAATAACTAAAGATCTAGGCAGTAAAAAAAAAAACAACTCAGACTGTAAGAATGCCAGAAGAAAATGAATGAAACATAGGCTTATAATTGTGGGATGACAAAGGGCTTTCTCAGTATGAAATAAAACTAGAAACCATAAAGAAAATCAACATATTAAAGATTTATTTGAAAAGATAAAAAAGTAAGGGTAAAAGATAAGTGAGAGGTTGAGAGAGAAATATATGCAACATACATATGTAAAGACAAAAGATTACTATCCAGATTATCTTATTAACATTCAATACTAAAAATTTGAAAAAAGATAATCAGCCATATAGAAAATTGACAAAGAACTCAAACAGGAGTTAGTGAAAGAAGGGGTATAAATGTCCATTAAACTTATGAAAAAGTAATCCATTTCAATAATTATTAAACAAATGAAAATTAAATAATAACAAGATACCTTATTCACCCACTTGATTGGCAACATTTCAGCAGATTGATAACACGCACCTTTAGTGAGGGAAAATGGGCACTCTCATAATTGTATTGATGGGAGTGAATATGGGTATCGCTTTTTGTAAGACAAGTTATTTATCAAAATTAAAATATGCATGACCTTTGACCCAGAAATGTCATTAGGAATTCCACTTTTAGGGTTCTATCCCACAGAAATACTACCTTGATTACACACAAAATAAAGGTCTATGGATGCTGACTGCATTGTTTACTAGTCAAAAGTTGGCAGAGAACTCTCAATTAATAAGACAATGGTTAAATCAATACAGAATATTCATTACAGGAAATTCATATAGCAATTAAAAAGAGAGTTATATTAAAAAGAAAGTTGTATTGAAAAGGTTCATATGTACTGACTTGGAAAAATGTTCATTGTCAGTAAAAACAAATTACATTGCCAAACTATATTAATAACCCAATTCTATTTTAATTTGGGGGAAATCAACAAAAATATATATTCTTATAAGCATAGAATAAAATCTGGAAGAATGTAAAATGATCTCTCGATGGTGGCTACAGAGCTGGATGCTAAAAAGAAAGGAGACAAGAGAAGGCATTTTGCTTATTTCATATCCATTAAAAGGTAAAAGTGGGATTATGAGTGATTTTCTTTCTTTATATTTAGCATCTCTTCAGTTACCAACATGTATTACCTGTATTACTTTTGTATTAAGAAGCCAAATGTAACCTTGAAAAGATAATTCTTGAAAGATGGAATGAAAAGATGAGAGACGGGAGGCAGGAGGATAATTAAGGAGACCTTGAATGACCTTGGGAAGGACGTGAGCCACTGGCCCAATGCAGACACAAAGGGGTTGAAATGAAGGGCTGAGGTGAGACTCTGAAAGATGAACTTGAGTGGAGAGGCAGGTCTGGCTCACGGGTGACACCAATCTGAGTTACATCCCTAACTGCCAGTCCAGAACTCTTCCCCAGAGCTGTGAAAGGACCCGTGATCCATCATATAGGCCGCACGCTGAGGCCCTCAAGGACCAGGATTTGGACACAGGCACACCGAGAGCACACTTATGGCAGATGACAAAACCCAGGTTGTCTGGTTCCTAAGGAGGAATCATCTCAGTTCTGATTTCCCACTTCCGTGTTTCCACATGAGACCAGATGAAAGCAACATCATCTTTGCCAAGGGCCGCTTGGGCTGTTTTCTGCCGCTTGGTGACCTGAAGGTTATGCACCATTACATCAGCCTCCTCCTCAGGGGCTGGCAAGCAGCTCCAGGCTGTCTCCAGGGAAGCCAGCTCTCCTTCCTTCACTCTGCTTGATCCTGACGTTTGCTGTATGTAGTCTGCTCAGTTCAGTCACTCAGTCGTGTCCAACTCTGCAATCCCATGGACCACAGCACGCCAGGCCTCCCTGTCCATCAGCCTGTACTAAAATCTTCTGGTTCCTTTTTACTAAGTTTGCTCATAAACACGAGACTTAACCCACCTGTAGTCTGCTCTGACTTCCAGCATTGTCAGCTGCCCTGCAGAGTCATCATGAACACTGTTTGTGACCAAGGCATGTCTTACCTTCTTCGAGTTATTTCAGGCTCCGGGGCACACCTTCCAATGTGCATAACAGACTGCTCAGCACAGAGTAAGCAGTGTCATGTGATGGAAGCTAATTTTTCACATGGGGCATCTCCCTGATGAACTTGTTCACTTTTTGTTTGTTTACTCAGAAACAGATGTTTAAACATCTGCTTAAATGTTGTGAAATCTTTTCCCAGATTGGACCTTTGGTTCTTGCAGCATAACGAGGAAAGCTCATGTTATGAGTAGAGGCAAATTGCATGTTGAAAAGGAGAATTTAGTAGAACAGCTTTTCCAGCGTTTCGGTGAAAACAAGTACAGTGTGGATAAAAATTCATGTGTGTGGTAGGAAATGCCTGGCTGTTTGAAACTTTAAAGCTCATTAGTATATTATTACCTGAAACTTTTTTTTAAGTTTTATGGATATATAGAGTGTTACACATAAAATTTTATGGAAAATTTTGAATGAAATTTAAAGTATATCTGAGTGCTAAACAGGTATGGTAGAGAAAATATGTACAAAGCATTAATCCCTTTTTTTCTTCTCCAGTAAAAGGCTGGGCAACCTTTCTGATTTGAAGTTATTACATTTCCACATCAGCATCTCCAAGGAGCTGGCATATTGACCTATGAACATGCGCAACAGTCCTAGAGCTTTGCTTCTGTAATGCAATAGATGAACATTTGGCTTATACAATTAAGATAATCGGGTTACTTTACAGAGCTAATGTCTTACTTTGAATTTGAGTGATTTCTGTCTGATGTCACATGGAAGCAAATGTAATTGTTGCCTTGTTTTAGCGGCAGATAATTTGTAGATTTTGTTGCCCTGTGGCTTATCTTTAGAAGGAATTTTGAAATTACACCTTGAGGCTTGTATCATTTTGCATATGAAATAACTGATACTATTCACTGGTAGTTTTTTTAAGCAGAAGCAGGTGACTGGATGGAAGTGGAAAATTCAGTCAGTTGCTTGCCCTCCCTGATCTCACTCACTGGTTTTGACAGAAGTTGCTTAGGCATCATGGAGAACCATTTGGGGATGAAGAAATTATTTCTTATTCAATCTTTGTTACCTTTCTGGGCTCAATTTTTCCAGTAAACACACACACACACACACACACACACACACACACACATACACACACATACACACACTGAAATAACAGGGAGATTTCAATCCATTTTAGAGAAAAATAAAAAGCAATTATAAAATATTATTAAAACTCTCTTTTTCTGTTTAAGTATTAACAATGTGCTATGTCAAGAATGAAGTTAAGCTGGCGACCTTGAAGAGTGACCTCCACGATGACAGTGCTTTATTGTTCCTTCATGCAGATATCTGATGGCCATGAGTTTTAGATTAGCTCTTCAGCACTAGAGAAGATCATCACTCGTTTCAGTTGATTTGAAAGGCTATTGATCTGCCCTTAGAAACATAGCCTAGCTGTATGTACTCAGGTTTCCCACTCTAAATTTTTAAACTTGAAGACCTTGCTTCTCATTCATTTTCAAAAACTCCATTCAGAAGGACAAAATTCATAATGTGAATATCTAATATTTAAAACTTTCTAAAGAAATCATAGCCTCAGATATATGAATACCTAATATTCATAGGTATGCAATTGCCTGCAGGACATGTCATTCATCTCTCTTTTTGGACACTTTAAACCTCTCCACTAGGGAAGGCCAGGCCATGAGAGAGTTAGATCTTGCTCCTCGTTCACACTTGTGTGTTAGGATATCAGTCTACCTTTTTGAGACCTAGAGTGCTATGATACTGCAAAGCTGCAAAAGTGTTTGAGCAACTTTGATTTCTGTCTATGGCTATGTCTCCCAGCCTGCCTTGAGCAGATTCTGAGCAGCTATGTTCAGGATCAACTGCTTGTGTCCTTTTAGTTCTATTTTCTCTAGCTTCCCTTGTAATTGGCATAGCTGGTATGAGGAAGAATACCTGTCCATTAATAAGGTGCCAAGCTTGTCCCTGAGGTCAGTGATGAGGTGATGAGTAACAAGTCAGAAAAATGAATGAATGAATTTTTTTTAAAATTTGGATCTCACTAGAGGATGTAGTTTTTCCTGAAAAACTACAGACTTACTTTGCTGTTGTTCAGTTGCTCAGTCATGTCTGACTCTTTGTGACCCCATGAATGGCAGCATCCCAGGCTTCTCTGTCCACTGTCTCCCAGAGTTTGCTCAAACTCATGTCCTTTGAGTCGATAATGCCTATGCGGTAAGGGAAATTACCTAGATTTTCCACATTATGTATCTGATTTAAAGAGGAGAAAAGCAAACGTTGGTCATCTGAGTGGCTCATACGATGCCTTTAATAAAAATAATTAGGTAATTACTTAAATTTTGCATTTGTTTTGTCTATAAAATCATTGTCTTCATCATGGGTAAACTTTGGTTAATGGTCAGGGGATATTTTGTTTTTGAAGGGATTTTAGTAGCATCCATGGCCAAATTTGTTTTATTTTAGACATTCCTGAGTGAAATAAAGATGCCTGCCCCCATCTAATTCCAAGACTCCCAGTTCATTAACTATGAAATCTAATGAAAGTCACTCTCAGTTATATTAATAGAAAATATGCTACTTGTTTACTGGCTGTTTGTAATACAGAGAACAAAAGATTATAGCTTCCATTTATGCATGTGAAAGAGGAAATGGTGACGATTTTGCTTTGTCTCAACAGAGTAATTCCTTCAGCTCATTTTCTAAACCCTTCTGCCAGAACAAGCTGGTTCTTCTGGGAAGACAGAACTGCCTACGGGCACATGACCCCATCTGTTCTTCTTTGCAAACATGCTTTGGTCTTTTGTACACCCAGCCAGTGGGTTCTAGGGGTACCCACTGCAGGTGGCCGGGCAAGGTCTCAGCCAGATAAGAGAGCATTTAGAGTTAAATGTGTGGCTATAAGAAAACAATTACAAAAAAGAGTTTGCCATAACAAAGTTATTTCTCTGCTTCCACTAATGGCTCACAGTTTTCTGTGGGCTCTGTACTCTGCTTTATAAATGCTCTTCTTGATCTTTATCACCTCTGGTCAAAATAGCCTGTTTGTGTGCTATTTGTGTTGTGTAATTGATGCAAATAGTTGAGGTATGTGGTTCTCCAATTCTTTTGTCAAAAACATCAACTAACAACCATTCTTCCATTTTTGCTTTCTTGCCTCACTTACATTTCAACTCTTACTGAGAAAATACACCTGAATTCCCAGAGCATCCACTATACAGGCAGCATCCAGGCACTTGTAAGAAGATAGATTGGAATAGAGGGAAATTGATGTTCCTTCCTTTTTAATAAAGAGTTCCAAGATTTTCTTTTCTCTGAATAATCTTTCTCTTTTGGCTATTCTGTCTTGAAGCTATGTAGGCACAATATGTGAACTCTAGTATTCAATTCCCATCTAACATTTTATTTGATTAAAAATTATAAAGCTTATATGAAATTCACCACAAGGGGGTTTTTCCCTGTGGGTAATGAGGACACACAGACTTAAAATCATAGAACCCAAGAGTCAGAGTGATTGATGCAATCAATTCAATCCCTTCATTTGTCAGAGGAAAAAGATCTAAGAGATTCATAAAGTATGTTTACTTCCTATGGCTATAAGGACTTATTTAGGAAGAGAATGAGTTGGGGAAATTGTGGCAAAACAAAACAACAAAAAGCCAAATTCACCATCTATTTTCAAAACCAATATTGCTCTGGTTTTCACTTGGTGGTGGTTGTTCCGTGGCTCAGCGTGTCCACTCTTTGCAACCCCGTGGAGTATAGCACTCCAGACTTCCCTGTCCTTCACCATCTCCCGGAGCTTGCTTAAACTCATCCATCCAGTCGGTGATGCCATCCCACTGTCTCGTCCTCTGTATTCTCCTTATCTTCCTGATCTCAATCTTTCCCAACATCAGGGTCTTTTCCAGTGAGTCAGCTCTTAGCATCATATGGCCAAAGTACTGGAGCTTCAACTTCAGCATCAGTTCTTCCAATGAATATTCAGGGCTGATTTCCTTTAGGATGGACTGGTTTGGTCTCCTTGCAGTCCAAGAAACTCTCAAGAGTCTTCTCCAACACCACAGTTCAAAAGCATTAATTCTTTGGTGCTTAGCCTTCTTTATGGTCCAACTCTCACATCCATACATGACTGCTGGAAAAACCATAGCTTTCACTATATGGACCTTTGTCAGCAAAGTGATGTCTCTGTTTTTTACCTAGTTTTACTTGTTTTGTATTTGCATAACATCCCCTCTAGGGTACCTAACTGACCATAATTTCTGAATAAATTATTTAAATTCATGCTTCCTACATTGGATGGAATTATTATATACAGATCTCTGAAATTTAATGGTGTCACTTTCTCAGCAGCTCTGTTAAAAGTAATTAAGCTACATCACATAGTGTTTTAAAAATGATACCTCTGTACAGTTAAATGCTTTTTAGGCATTGACCTGGAATGATAGCCAGAAGTTGTGGTCTGAATGGAATTAATTTTCAAATTTAGCAGGTACATACTTTTCACATCTCCATCCCACTAAACAAACTGAAAGTTAACCTATGATGATAGAGAGCTTAATGGAAACTGGGAGTAACCTTTGCTTCCCTGTGGCTAGACCACACCAGAGTGTGACGTGTCTTTTTACACACTAGCCCTCAGCCTGTCCAGCTGCCTGTTTTGATACTCACTTCATCACAAGTTCCCTTCTTCCCTTCCTTTTCTGTGCAGTCCCCTGAGGCTGTCTTGGCCTCTTCACTTGCCTCCATTACAGCATTACTAGACCCAGAGCCTGCCCAAGTTTGCGGCAGGCACATCCTCCAGGCTCCTCTCTCCATGGGATTCTCCAGCCAAGAGTGCTGGAGTGGGTTGCCATGCTCTCATCCAGGGGATCTTCCTGACCCAGGGATCAAGCCCTTGTCTTTCACGTCTCCTGCCCTGACAGGCCAGTTCCTTATCACTAGCGCCACCAGGGAACCCACCTCCAAAGAGGTACATGTATAATTCCTAGGACCTATGAGTATGTTTTTACCTTACATAGTTAAAGAAACATAGCAGATGTGTGATTAAGTTAAAGATTTTTAACTGGAGCGGTAATAATGGATTATCTGGGTAGGTCCAATGTAATCACAAGAACTTTTATAAGGAGAGGCAAAGGAAAGAAAGAAAGAAAGGGTAGTGGCTCAGTTGTGTCCAACTCTTTATGACTTTAAGAACTGTAGCCCACCAGACTCCTCTGTCCATGGGATTCTCCAGGTCAGCATACTGGAGTGGGTTGCCATTTCTTTCTCCAGGGGGTCTTCCCAACCCAGGGATCAAACCTGGGTCTCGCACATCACAGGCGGATGCTTTACCCTCTGAGCCACCAGGGAAGCTGGAGCTGTGTTAACAGAACCAGAGGTCAGAGGGATACCCTTCGTACATTGAGGAAGGGGCCAGAAGCCTGAGAATGCAAGCAGCCTCTAGAAGCTGAAAAGGAAAGTAAACAGACTCTCTCCTAAAGCCTCCGTAAAGAACTGGTCCTTCCAACATCTTGATTGTAGACTTCTGACTTCTTGAACTGTGGAGTGGAATGAAAGTAGCTCAGTCATGTCCAACTTTTTGCAACTCCGTGGACTGTAGCCTGCTAGGCTCCTCTGTCCATGGGATTCTTCAGGCAAGAATATTGTAGTAGGTGGCCATTCCTTTCTCCAGGGGACCTTCCCAATCCAGGGATTGAACTCTGGTCTCCTACATTGCGGATTCTTTACTGCCTGAGCCACCAGAGAAGCCTTAACTGTAAAAGAATAAATTCATGTTGTTTTAAGCCACTAATTTGTTATTAGAAACTAATATAATTATTGCATATATTGAATCCCTCTCAAGGTCTTAACATGATAAAAGGTATTATTCATTATAAAAGATAATAATACAGTTAAACCCTTTTCCTTAGTACTGTGTTTAAATAGTAAATGTCCCTTTTAAAAGTATATTTCTAAGCTTGTTTCAAAATATTTTTCTAGATAAATCTTGTACCGTTTCTATATTTTATAATTAATAAATGTATTCACTCAGCTTATTTTTACTAAATATGTACTGTCTGCAAAGGAACATAGAGGACATAAATGTTTATGACGTGGACTTTGTTTCCAAAGGATTCATGAGGTTAATCCCTAGGAATTCATGTATGTATTTACGCTCAGTTGCGTCTGACTTTTTGTGAGTCCATGGACTGTAGCCTACCAGCTTCCTCGGTCATGGGATTCTCCAGGCAAGAATACTGAAGTGGGTTGCCATTTCCTCCTCTAGGGGATCTTCCTGACCTAAGATCAAACGTGTATCTCCTGCATTGGCAGGCGGATTCTTTATCATTGAGCCACCCGGGAAGCCCAGCAACTAGTTTATATGTGTAAATAACTATTACCCAAGGTGGCGTACTATATTCGTTTTCTAGAGCTCCCATAAGAAAGTACCACAGACTGGCAGCTTAAACAACAGACATCATTTTCTCACATTCTGGAGACTGGAAGTCCAAGATCAAGGTGTTGATAGAGCTGTTTTCTTTTTTCCCCCTAAGGCTCCTTTCCTTGGCTTGGAAATGGTTGTCTTCAACCTGTGCCTTCACATGGCCTTCCTTCTCTGCATGTCTGCATCCTGATTTCTTCTAATACAGATCCTACTCAAGTATTCTTGCCTGGAAAATTCCATGGACAGAGGAGCCTGGAGGACTACAGTCCATGGGACTGCCAAGCGTCTGACACAACTGAGAGACTGAGTGCGTATTGAGTTAAGTCCCACCCTAATGACTTCATTTTACCTTAATTACCTCTTTAAAGACTCTATTTCCAAATACAGCCATAAATGAGGTACTAGAGACTTGGACTTCAACATATGAATTTTTTAATTGAAGTATAATTCACAAAGTTGTATTAGTTTCAAGTGTACAGCAAAGTGATTCTGTTATTCATATATACATGAATGATGTATGCACATATGGTATATACTTGCACATATCATTTTGAATTAGAGTTTTCTCCAGATATATGCCCAGGAGTGGAATTTCTGGACATATGGTAGCTCTGATTTTAGTTTTTTAAGAAACTGCCATACCATTCTCCATAATGCCTGCACTGATTTGCACTCCCGCCAACAGTGTAGGAGGGCTCCCTTTTTTCCACACCTTCTGCAGCATTTCCTGTTTGTAGACTTTTTGATGATAGCCATCCTGACCAGTGTGAGGTGATATTTCTTGTACTTTTGATTTGCATTTCTCTAATAATTAGCAATATTGAGCCTTTTCCCTATGTCTGCTGGCCATCTGTATCAACACATGAATTTTGAGAGAACACAACTCAGCCCACAACACACAGTAAAGGTCATAAAAGATGCAAATAAATTGCTTTGGGAAAATTCAGAGCAGAGTGAGATACTCCAGATACTGCAAATAAAATTCACTTAAAAAATCAAATGATTGACAAAGAACTTCTTTGCCATGTGTAATTAATTTTAAGGCTAGGCCATCCCTCCTAGAGCACATGAGGCAAATGGAACAATCCTGATGAAGTAGTGTGGAAATGGTAAATAAAATGATGGAGCATGCTTGTGTCCTTTTATGAAAGGCAGTCATCATTGTGCAGTTTCTCAATTCCATTCCCAGGTAACAAATAAAGCCAGCGGCTAACAAGCCTTCTGATGAATTGGCCCTTTAGAAGTAAACAGATTCTCTTGTGCTCTCAGGAGTTGTCAGGCTTACAGATATGAATGCATCTTTGTGGAGGCAAAAACAAGACAACAAACAAGCAAAAATTTAAAAAACCCACAGCAAAACATTTTGAAAAGCTTATTGTTCTCATAGGAGAAGCTGTTTCAATAAAAAGAGGATGGCATATTAACATGTAACATAGCAAAACATGCTATGTTCCTTAGAGTCCTAACTGATATGTTCCAGAGAAAAGACCCACCCCAAAGTTAAGTCAGCTGCAGCCAAGATGTAATCCCGTAGAAACAGTCTTTTCATTGCCCTGTCAGCAAACTGGGAATGCTCAGGATGGTGGGAACTCACTGGAGCTGGTGATTTAATCATCCTAATTTGACCCATATTATTCTAGTGCTGCAGATGGAAAAATGTGGACCTGGGCCCTGGAAAGTCCCTGCTAAGAGAGGTAAGATACGTACATATGATAACTCACTCATTCATAAGTGCTAATTGCTTCAGTCATGTCCGACTCTTTGTGACCCTATGGACTGTAGCCCTCCAGGCTCCTCTGTCCATGGGATCCACCAGGCAAGAATACTGGAGTGGGTTGCCATGTCCTCCTCCAGAAGATCTTCCCAACCCAGTGATCAAACCCTCGTCTCCTGTATCTCCTGGCCTGGCAGGCAAGTTCTTTACCAGTAGCACCACCTGGGAATGCCAACTCACTCATTGCTGCTGCTGCTGCTAAGTCACTTTAGTCGTGTCCGACTCTATGTGACCCCATAGACGGCAGCCCATCAGGCTTCCCATCTGTGGGATTCTCCAGGCAAGAACACTGGAGTGGGTTGCCATTTCCTTCTCCATGCATGAAAGTGAAAAGTGAAAGTGAAGACGCTCAGTCGTGTCCGACTCTTAGCGATCCCATGGCCTGCAGCCTACCAGGCTCCTCTGTCCATGGGATTTTCCAGGCAAGAGTACAGGAGTGGGGTGCCATTGCCGTCTCCAACTCACTCATTAGAAGGCCTTAATACATAACAAAACACTATATCAAGAGTTTGAAGGACAAATAGGTATAAGTGACTTTGAATTTCCAGGCACAGAAAGAAATGAAGAAATTCCACTTTTAGTTTATTTGTTTGCATAAATGTTTACTAATTTTGTACCTTATATGTTTCTGTATCTTATACATCACTGTATCATTCTAGAAAATTGCGCTACTAAAATTTGAAATAATTTAGTTCTCAAATCCCAAATAATAGTACTAGTGGGGCAAAATGAATCTTTTCATGCAAAGAACTAAATGGGGAGAATGGAAGGATGCTTAGTAATGCCAGTTAAAATGCTTTTTTTCCCCCCTAACATAGTTCTGTTGCAGTTGTAAAGTAACTGAATTTGCTTGTCTAAAAAGTGTTTGCTGGGGTCACGTCAATTGGTTTAATGATAGTGTACAATTTTTAGTAGGAGTTACTGGAAGGTTTCTAAGAATGTTGATTCATCTCAAATCACATTGTTCTGCACATGGTGTCTATTGGGTTTTAACAAAAACCCCTTGGTTAATTGAAGGTAGGAAATAACTATACGACATAACTGTTTACACTGATGGTGTTGGTTTTGTCTTAGATCCAGTACAATGTGCTTCTTAGCAATACACTTCCTGTAATCGAGGAGGCATTGACACGCACGTAGAGGAAGAGATGGAAATTGATATCTAGGGTTGTCCTGAAGGTATTGAGAGTATACTTGCTCACAAATAACTGTCTCTATTTTAATTAAATTAAAAGCAATTTTAATCACAACTTAAATGATTGAGATTGGAAAAAAAAATTTTTTTACAGTAAAGATGCCTAAACTTGGCTACAGAGAGATTTTTATAGCTGGGGTATGCTCACCTGAGTCTTAAGGCACAAATTATCCCCCAGATTGGAGATAAAGGCAATTCTAAGATTCTATGCCTGAGAGATGAGGAGGATTTCTAAAAGAGGGCTTTCAAGAAATGTGAAAAATGTAAAGAAAAGCCTGAAGGGAAAATTTTCTTGTCCTTTACCCATATATCTCAGTAATCATATACAGTACCCAACCAGTCTTTGTAGATCTGCCCTGCTCTGCTCCAAACCAACAGAAGAGCATATAAAACAGCAACAAACTGGCTCTGTGCTTTCACCTAATTGCAGAGAAGCTTCAAAGAAAGCATTCAGCTCTTTTGTATTGCAGTGCAGGCATTGGCAAACGACAGCAGCGACGTGCATGCCCAGTTGTGTCCGACTCTGCAACTCCATGACTGTAGCCCACCAGACTCCTCTGTCCATGGGATTTCCTAGGCAAGAACACTGGAGCGTGTTGCCATTTCCTCCTTCAGGGGATCTTCCCAACCCAGGGATTGAACTGTAGTCGCCTGCATCTCCCACACTCGCAGATGGATTCTTTACTATTGTGCCACCTGGGAAGCCCAGCAAACTACAGACTGTGAGCCAGATCTTCCTGCTGTCTGTTTTTGTACCACCTGAGAAATGAGTATTTTCTGTAGAAGAACGTTTGCAATTTATTTGATGACAGGACACACTAATTTTGATCCCCAGTTCAGCAATCACTGGCAAAAGAATTCCATTCATCTCATTAGAAGACCTGTATTACAAAAAATTATACTCAGTTAATATTATGATATTTTTATTTTTTGGCTGCTCCACATAGCTTATAGGAAATTAGTTCCCTGACCAGGGACTGAGCTCAGGTCTTTGGCAATGGAAGCACAGAGTCCTAACCACTGGACCACCATGGAATTCCCATATTTTGAATAAATTTTTTTTATAAGCTTGTTTTCTCACTTCTATATCATTTATATATAGTATCCATTTTGGCCTCTTGACCCACAAAGCCTAAAATATTTACAATCTGAGATTTTGTACAAATGTTTTCTAACTTTGTTCTAGTGAAGGAAATAGATGGTCTGTGTAGTTATAGCTGTTTCCGACATCTCACCTTGCACAGCTAATCAGAAAATGATTGGTAACGTTTATCAGCCCGTCAAGATACACTCGACTTTTCATCAATTGCTATACTTTTAGTGAACATGTGTGTGTGTGTGCTTAGTCTCTCTTTCATGTCCAACTCTCTGCAACCCCATAGACTGCAGCCTGCCAGGCTCCTCTGTCCATGGGGATTCTCCAGGCCAGAATATGAAATGAGTTGCCCTGCTCTCCTCCAGGGGATCTTCCCAACCCAGGGTTCCAACCCAGGTCTCCCACACTGCAGGTGGATTCTTTACTGATGGAACCACCAGGAAAGCCCATAACCCTGAGAAATTCATTTGTTTCACATGATATTGGTGAAGGTCAATTTGAATTTGAGATATTCAGCTGGTAGAGGGTTTCTCGCACATGTAGCTTCTTGGTAGGGATGGCTAGAAGGCTGGGCTCATTTGAGACTGTTCACCAGGGCACACATATATGTCCTCTCCAGCATGGTGGTTTCAGGAAAGTTGAAATTAGATGGTAGCATTCAGGAAACGTTGGGTGGAAGTTTCAAGCCTAAAAGTCCTAGAGTTACTTCTACTATCTTCTATTGATCACGAAAGTCACAAAGACTAGCCCAGATTCAAAGTGAGGAAATGCCTTCTGGTTCTGGCTTGTTAAATTTTTTTAAAATGACTATTTATTTAAATCCCAAATGAGTTTTAAAAATGATCGAATATTTTTCTTGAATATACTATAACATTCTTTTTCTACTCTGTTCTGTAATATAATACATTATATTATTGATTTTTCAAATGTGACACCACCTTTGAATTCCTAGCAAAACCCCTATCTTGGTCAAATACTTTTTATATATTGATTAATATCTTACAGGGCTTCCCTCGTGGCTCAGATGGTAAAGAACCTGCCTGCAATGCAGAAGACAACACTTTGTTTAAACTTTTACATCTGTGTTTTTGCAGAGACTCACCTGTAGTTTTCTTTCTTACAACTTCCTTGTCAGCTTTTGGTCTAAAAATTATGACGGCTTCATAACTGAGTTGCTACTTGTTTTCTCTGTTTTTTGATTTGCTGAAAAAACTTGGTGCTATTTCTTTCTTAACTTCACCTGTTGGGTAATTTGAACCTGGAGGTATATTTTTTCTTTTGTTTATCTTGGGAGAGTTCCAAATTTTGGATTGAATTTCTTTAATACATATAAGACTATTCATTGTATTTATTCTTAAATCAGTTTTGGCATATTGTGTTCTTCTAGGATTTGGGCATTTCATCTACATTTTCATCGACAAAAGGTTGTTAGTAATCTATCATTATTATTCATTTTATTAATGACTCCAGCATTTGTACTGATGGCCCCATTTTCCTTCCTGTAGTGATTGTGACTTTTTTCTCATGTCTTAATTGGCTGTACTAGAGATTCATATATTTTTTTTTTTCAAAGAATTTTTTGACTTTTTAAAAAATTTTATTAGCCTCTGTTTTAAAAATATTTTTTCCTTTTTATTTGTGTAATTTTTGCTATTTTTCTAAATTCTTTACGTTGGTATATACATCATTGACTTTAGTCTTTTTTATCTAAATATGTATTTAAGGCTATAAAATTTCCTCTTAAGAATTATTTTAGTCCATTTCACATATTCCTGATATATTTTATTTTAATTATCACAGTTTAAAAATTGTCTGATATTTATTGTACTTTTCTCTTTGACTCAGTTATTTAGAAGTTTTGGAGATAATAAATAGACTAGGGTTTAAAACTTATTTTTTTCTTACTGAATTCTTGCTTAATTCCACTGTAGTCAGAGGGCAATTGCTGACTACATGGCCCAGCATAGCTTCAATTTTGCATGTTCCAAATGTACTTTGAAAACGTGTATATTCTTATTTGTTGAATACAATGCTTTAAATATGATTATTATGTCAAATTTATTAATCATCAGTGTATGTAAGTGTTAGTTGCTCAGTTGTGTCCGACTGTTTGGACCTCATGGACTGTATGTAGCTCGCCAGGTTCATCTGTCTATGGAATTCTCCGGGCAAGAATACTGGAGTGGATAGCCATTCCCTTCTCCAAGTATTGAACCTGGGTCTCCCAAGTCTCCTGCATTGCAGGCAGATTCTTTTTTTTTTTTTAATTAATTTTTATTTTTTTAGTTTGTTTTGCTTTACAATACTGTATTCGTTTTGTTACACATTGACATGAATTCTTTACTGTCTGAGCCACCAGGGAAGCCCCAAATTTATGAATGATGTTATTCAAATCTTCTCTGTTGATATTTTTCCAGTTATTCTATTCATAACTAAGAGAATTGTGTTGAAGTATCACACGCTGTGGATTTGTCTTATTCTCCTTTTCAGTTCTGCAAATTTTTATTTCTGTATTTTGAAACTGTGTTATTTGATGCATACAAATTTACCTTTTTTACATCTTCCTTTCCAACTGTCCCTTTTAACAGTAGGAACACATTTTATCTCTAGGAAGCCTTATTGTTTTAAGGTCTATTTGTCTAGTAATTGTAACTCTTCCAGTTTCATTTTTCTATTGCTTTTAATTATTCTATTCATAACTAAGAGAATTGTGTTGAAGTATCACACGCTGTGGATTTGTCTTATTCTCCTTTTCAGTTCTGCAAATTTTTATTTCTGTATTTTGAAACTGTGTTATTTGATGCATACAAATTTACCTTTTTTACATCTTCCTTTCCAACTGTCCCTTTTAACAGTAGGAACACATTTTATCTCTAGGAAGCCTTATTGTTTTAAGGTCTATTTGTCTAGTAATTGTAACTCTTCCAGTTTCATTTTTCTATTGCTTTTATTTGTGAAATCTTTTCCATTCTTTTAGTTTCAATAATTTTTATGTCAGCTGT
Source organism: Aepyceros melampus (assembly GCA_006408695.1). Lineage (NCBI taxonomy): Eukaryota > Metazoa > Chordata > Mammalia > Artiodactyla > Bovidae > Aepyceros > Aepyceros melampus. The sequence goes on along the minus strand of SJXQ01003140.1, from coordinate 83,645 downwards.
TTTGTCAAAAGTTTTACTTTGATTTTAGGTTTAAAGGATTTGTTGACAAAATAAAACATTCATTACAGACAAATAATTTCAATTTTTCATAGAAGATTATTTGACAATTTCAATATACAATTATTAAAAGAAAAGAAATAGAAACAATAGAGAGAAGTAACAGTTTGTTTACATCACCAAATTCAGTTCAGTTCAGTTCAGCCGCTCAGTCGTGTCCGACTCTTTGCGACCCAAAGAATCGCAGCAGCCAGGCCTCCCCGTCCATCACCATCTCCCAGAGTTCACTCAGATTCGTGTCCATCGAGTCAGTGATGCCATCCAGCCATCCCATCCACTGTCGTCCCCTTCTTCTCCTGCCCCCAATCCCTCCCAGCATCAAAGTCTTTTCCAATGAGTCAACTCTTTGCATGAGGTAGCCAAAGTACTGGAGTTTCAGCTTTAGCATCATTCCTTCCAAAGAAATCCCAGGGTTGATCTCCTTCAGAATGGACTGGTTGGATCTCATTGCAGTCCAAGGGATGCTCAAGAGTCTTCTCCAACACCAAAGTTCAAAAGCATCAATTCTTCAGCGCTCAGCCAACTCTCACATCCATACATGACCACAGGAAAAACCATAGCCTTGACTAGACGGACCTTAGTCGGCAAAGTAATGTCTCTGCTTTTCAATATGCTATCTAGGTTGGTCATAACTTTTCTTCCAAGGAGTAAGCATCTTTTAATTCCATGGCTGCAATCACCATCTGCAGTGATTTTGGAGCCCAAAAAAATAAAGTCTGACAGTGTTTCCACTGTTTCCCCATCTATTTCCCATGAAGTGATGGGACCATGGGATGCCATGATCTTTGTTTTCTGAATGTTGAGCTTTAAGCCAACTTTTTCACTCTCCTCTTTCACTTTCATCAAGAGGCTTTTTAGTTCCTCTTCACTTTCTGCCATAAGGGTGGTGTCATCTGCATATCTGAGGTGATTGATATTTCTCCTGGCAATCTTGATTCCAGCTTGTGTTTCTTCCAATCCGGCGTTTCTCATGATGTACTCTGCATATAAGTTAAATAAGCATAGTGACAATATACAGCCTTGATGTACTCCTTTTCCTATTTGGAACCAGTCTGTTGTTGGGCTGACCTATAACCAGACTTGAACAGCACTGCAAAGTCCCTTGTTAATAGGAATCTGAGTCCCAACTGGGAAAGGGTCCCAGGTAATATGTCCACCCTACGGGTGAGACTTCAAATTGCAGTTTGGGGGACTCCCATTTATAATCCCATTTTGCATTTATAATGCAAAAATGCAGCTCTGGTTTCCCTTTAACTTTTACAGTGCTGTTTGTTTTACCTCATAAGTTATATATCTTAGATCCTGGAGGGTTGGCCAGGCCTCCAGAGCTTGAGATTCCAAGACCCACCCTCTTTCTTATTTAAAGTGATGCTTGACTTTGTGATAACAGTTGGTGTGCTTGCAGTCAGGGCTGTGGTCCAGGCAGGGTTCAGGCAGAAGTCAATCAGAGGCCTCCTCCCCTACTTATAAAGCCTAAACAAGACGATATCCATTGTAATTTCTCTAACATTGAAGTTATATCTCTTATTTTTAAAAGTTTACTCTGTCCTTTAATTAGAATATTTAGTCCATTTAACTTTAATGCGGACTTCCCTGGTGGCTCAGAGGTTAAAGCGTCTGCCTCCAATGTGGGAGACCCGGGTTCGATCCCTGGGTCGGGAAGATCCCCTGGAGAAGGAAATGGCAATCCACTCCAGTATTCTTGCCTGGAGAATCCCATGGACAGAGAAGCCTAGTACATTACAGTCCACGGGGTCGCAAAGAGTCGGACATGACTGAGCAACTTCACCTTCACCTAACTTTAATGCAATAGTGACATATTTGAGCTTAATTTAGTCCATTTAACTTTAATGCGGACTTCCCTGGTGGCTCAGAGGTTAAAGCGTCTGCCTCCAATGTGGGAGACCCGGGTTCGATCCCTGGGTCGGGAAGATCCCCTGGAGAAGGAAATGGCAATCCACTCCAGTATTCTTGCCTGGAGAATCCCATGGACAGAGAAGCCTAGTACATTACAGTCCACGGGGTCGCAAAGAGTCGGACATGACTGAGCAACTTCACCTTCACCTAACTTTAATGCAATAGTGACATATTTGAGCTTAAATTTACCACATTAATATTGTTTTTCTCATTTTCCCTGATCTATCTTCCATTTCCTCTTTTTCTTGTTGACAAGAAATTATAGCTTATTATTCATTCATTCATTAGCATTCTATTCTCCCCCAGCTGCTAGCTGTGTGCACATTCTTTTATCATCCTTTTCATATTACTCTAGAGGTTATAACACGCATCCTTCACATATTAGTGCCTAACATTGGTGGTGGTGTTTTTTTTTGGAAAATGCTGTTATGTATTTAGGCCTCAGAAAATATTTTTAATTATTTAATATTACTTTAGATTTATCAACACATTTCTCATTTCTATGATGTTTTATTCTTCCTTGAATTTTCATACTTTTAATATGGAATTGTTTTTCTTATGTCTGAAGAACTTCATTCAGTGTTTTCTTTTAGTGTGGTTTACTATAAATTAAATCTTTCTGTTTTTGTTTTTCTGAAAATGCCTTTTTGGGTAATTTTTAGAGAACATTTTCCTTGAAAAAGAGAATTTTCTTTCAGTACTTTAAAAATGTCATTTGTGATGATTAATTTTATAGGTCAATTTGCTTGGGCTATGAGATGTCCAGACATGGTCAAACAACATTTTGAGTGTGTGTGAGAGAGTGATTCTGTAGATCATTTGTTCTTGGGTAGATTTCCCTTTTTATCTTCAGAATATTGACGTCTTCTACTCTCTTCCCAGAATTGTGAAAAATACTTGCTTTTCTTCCAGTGGAAAGGTTCTTATTTCTGATACTGTTCGTTTTGTTTTTAATGGAGTTAATCCCTTTATTTCCAGTATGAATTGATTGATCTAAATCTATTTTTTAAAGGAGAATAAAACTTAATTCAGGCCTGAGGTATACTGGAGTCCACTAACTATAAACGGTCTACATGTATAGAACATTTTAATAATTTTGATGGTTACTGTTTATCTTCTGAAAATGGAAATTTGTTCTTGAGTAGAATCAAACTTGGCCAGATTTTCTTAACAGTTTGGCTGCAATATCACACTATTGGAAAATGCTTAGTCACTCAGTTGTGCCCGATTCTCTGTGATTCTCTGTAGCCCACCAGGCTCCTCTGTTTGTGGGGATTCTCCAGGCAAGAATACTGAAGTGGGCTGTCATACATCCTCCAGGGGATCTTCCCAGCCCAGGGATTAAACCCAGGTCTCCCGCATTGCAGGCAGATCCTTTACCAACTGAGCCACCGGGGAACCCCACACTATTGGCATATGTATTTTGTCACTAGCTTTTACAAGAATAAAGTAGGTATAGATTTAAAGCAGATCTACAGTTTATTCCAATATCTGAGAACTTTATATGTTATTCTGTGAAATGCTTGAGTCACTGTAAATTTCACCAGTCATCTATGTAGCTAAGCAGTTGGAAGACCAAATTACAGTAAATAAAATCTAAACATCTATCCGTAAATAATATCACTGAGCAGGTCAAATTTGTCTTTTGTAAGTTAGAATTTTTTGGTTGGTGAAAAAATTTAAAGTGAAATAAATGTAGTTAGTATTGTGCAGGTCTTTGGGAAAATGTTATGTCATGCCTCTGTTATTTTACTGCATGAAGAAAGCATAAATATATCTTTTGGGAAATCAGGTGTTCTTTGAAAAGGTTTTGAACACGGTTGGTCTTTGAGAATGGAAAAATCTGTTAGTAGTAACAAGGACTAACAGACTAAGAACAATCTTAGCAGCAGATGACTCTGATAGTTCACTGCATTTTAGCAATAAGAATGAAGAAATCTTTGTCAGAATCATGTATTCATTTACTTGTCAACAATGCCTGTCATCATAAAGCCTAGGTGAAAATTGTTCTTTCAAGATTTATCATGTTTTCCAGTTCAAAAAACTTCTATAGCCAAAATGGCACTGAAATCTGAAATATCAAATTCTTTCCCTCTCAGCTTTGTCTCATTTGCCAATTGCTCCCTGAACTTTGGCAACTTTCAACAAATCAGGTTGATTAATTCCTTAAATTTCTATTTCTAGTCCCAATTAATTTACATGGATGAAAACTTTATTGTGAAGATTAAAAAATTATCTTCACTAGACTTATGGAAATCATTACCAGTTATTGCTTTGTATAATTTTATTAAAAGTAAAGTTGAAAAAAAATCAATTTTCTGGGATAATAGTAAATTATGTGAGTGCTAGTTTTTCCTAAAGTGGCTCTTTACTAATTTTATCTTTGACAATTTCCATTACTATGTCTACAGTACAACATTCTTTCCCTACATTTCAAAATAGATATTAAAACATAAGGAATACTATGGGAAAATAATAGTTGACAATCTATTATTGTTTAACATTGGAGATCAATGGTTGAAAAAAAATGGAAGCTTTGAAACAGTGATTGTGTTAATGATTAAAGTCCAAAGCTTGTTTTTAAATTCATACTTTAAGTGACACAAAATTGTATATTTATCAATGAAGTTCTTTTTGGTTTCAAAGTAAATTTTGGTTTTCTACTATAAATTTTTATTGTACATATTTTGATTTCTAGTGTCATTAGCTTCCCTTTTCCTCTCTGATACAATTTACTTATGTCTTTCACTTCATGATTAATGATTTTTTTACATCGCATTTCTATTCCATGTTGTCTATTAACAGCTGCATCTATTATTATACCTTTCATTCCATGCACGGTTCTTTCTCTGATTCCCTCTGACCTGGCATGGAGCTCACTGGTGTGTTTATCTGGGTTTGTAAGCAGGTTTTTTGCAATACTAAGCAGGCCTTCCAGGGATTTACCCAAGATTTATTAAGCACCTAAGACATGCCAATCAGTGTGCTATATTTTAGAGATAAGATAAAGATAGTCCCTTTGAGCTCTTTAAGATTAGGGGTTATGTCTTTTTCATCCTGTATCGAGAGTGTTAGACACATGCCTGACCCATTAGCAGACCTTCCATAAAATTGTTCATGAAAGTATTCCCCCAAACCCACCTGCCCTGTGAAGTATTTCATCTATATTGACTATTTCCTCTTAGTTCCAATAATGTTTGATCAAATTTGGGAGACCATTCCATGTACCAATCAGTAAAATATGGGGGGGGGGAATATTATTCTTTGATTTCCAAATGACATTGATAACTATGGCAGTAATTGCCTGGGTACAAGGAAAGCACACTGTGCAAAAGACCGCTTCAGGGACTTCATTGCTGTGTTGAGCTGGGTTGGAATGAAGCATTATGAGTGAGTTGCTGACTCTCTGGTTAGGATGTCTGCTGTAGAAAAAGCAATCAATTTGTGTAGCACTAGCTTCATGAGGCTGCATCTGAAGTATACCTTCTGTTTTGTGACCCAGAGACCAAAAAGTTGATGAATGTACAATGTAAATGAAATTAGTTTGTGTATTTTGAAAGTTTACACTGTAATTAATTGTATTCATATCACAAATGAAGAGAATAACACATAGTAAGATATGTAAAATCAAGACATTTGTGAAATTAATTTGATTTTTATTTCTGAGTAAAATAGCACACACATATTTTTACACTTCAGAAATGCATTCCAGAAAAATCTTAATCATTATTTCCTGACCTTTCTTCTCTGGGTAATCAAGATGACATGTTCACATTCAATCATTCAATTATTCACTGCTTGACCTTGCAAACTTGGCTTAATATAATTTCTTTTCAGCCAAACTACTTCCCAGAACTGTGAAACCACTCAATTTGTGTATCGTATGGCATTGGGTCGACATGTCCTTCTGAAATCTCATTCTTTGTTTTGCCCAGTTTTCTTGTGAAGAATGCATTGCTGACTAATTTTAACAGCTCCTCCCTTTTTTTCTAGATAAGGTGTTTTTTTAGTCTTCATGCTTTGCAGAGTTTTGCCTTTTTCAAGATCAGACTTGTTCAATGCCATTTCCTTCCTTCATTTGTTTCCTTTGTCAGGAAATTACCATTTCAGGGGCAAAGGAATTGATAAAAGATAACTCTCACAGTCAAGTCTGTTTTAGATTGTTTACCAAAAAAGGATATGAAAGGAGTCTACTTCCAAGGGGAGGCTTAAATGACTGAGAAGAGAAAGGAAGCAAAATGAAATCTAACAACCTAAAGAACAAAGACCTGAAATTTGAAATAAAAAATATAAATCTATCCATACATTTCTGACATATTTAATCATAATTTTGACCAGAGTTCTTTGTCCATAAGACTTTACACAAGTTCAGAATATTGTTCAGTTAATTTTTACTTTCATCTAAAATAAATTTTGTCAAGCGTCTTCTTGTTAAAATATTTTAGAACCAAACCCACAACACAATTACATCTAATTACATCTCCAGAAATGACATTAGGCTTTCTAAAGGAACATCAATCTACTTAGAAGTGTGAGATCCATATTTTTAAGCTTGTTTTACACAGATGCTTTTTTTCTATAGGCAGCGTGATGCAGTGGAAGGAATACAAGATTCTGGAATTAGAAAAACTGGGCATGAGTCCCAGACTGTGCTACCAGCTGTGTGACCTTGGGTAAGTCACTTAATCCATCTGAGGCTTGTTTTCCTAACTATCAAATGAAAAATGAAAGACACCAAACTTTCAGGTTTGGCGTGCCAATTAAATTGTGAAATTGCTTTGTGAGTCATAAAGCATATTGCAAAGACTAATTATTTTATTTCAGATTAATTCAAATATTGCTTTAAATTGATATGTCCCCAGACAAAACAAATGACTATTAATGCCTGTAGTTCTATCTTAATTCTTTTCTCCCTTTGGAGAAAACTTTTAATTAGCCAACTGTCCACTTGTTTGAAAATCTTAAAAGAATTCTTGTATACTTGAATCATTTAAATACAAAAAATATATAAGACTCTTTTAAGAGAACCTCCTTAAGGCTGAATCATTTTACCCTTATCTCAAGTTTGGTTCTATTCCCAAGCTGGTTCTATTCTGAAACCAAACTCATTCTCCTTAAGAGAAGCCTCTTTAGGCTGTGGATTATATAAGTGAGAAAAATGTTTAACTGAAAGCGTAGACACACAGGGAGAGTTTATTCATTACATAAAATAGGTACAGTGCCAAGGATCCACTCTACTCTTAGAGGTCAGTAAAAATGTTTTACTCTCTTTTGAAATTGGAAGAAAGACATGAACTTTAGGTCAAAGAAAATGTTGTAGTATACAATATTATGGGGCTTCCCAGGTGGCACAGTATTAAAGAATCAGCCTGTCAATGTAGGAGACTCAAGAAACATGAGTACCACCCTTGGATTGGGAAGATCCCCTGGAGGAGGACATGGCAACCCACTTCAGTATTCTTGGCTGGGAAATCTCGGGAACAGAGAAGACTGGTGGGCTACAATCCATGGGGGTCGCAAAGAGTAGGAAGTGATTCACAACTGAGCACACGCACATACAATATTATATACTTATCTTATACCAGTAAGTCATAAATGTAACTAGTAACACTTGTAGCCCTGGGTAAGCTAAGATGAGTTCTTTGAAGAGTCCAGTTATCTGAAGTTCAAGGCACACGAAGGCATTGCTCCAACATTGTCAGGAAACACAGATGTGGAGCAATTAGTTCTATCTTGGGAAATAGGAAAGGCTTTGCAGATTATTGTTGCTGTTTAGGCTTCACAGAGCTGATATTACATCAGTTATTTGAAGATAAATATATTTTCTACAGGTGAAGATGGTGTGCCGGGGACCAGCCCCGGAGGATCCAGGGATATTCAAAGCGGGGACAGAGCAGGCGAGATAGGAAAGGATAGGAGAGAACAGGACAGCTCAGGAAAGAATAGTATAGTAGGAAATTAGTGGAAGAAAAGAAGGCTGAATAACTTGGTTTACGTGGAAAGCCAATAAAACCTCGAGACAAGAGGTTTGCACCATCTACGTTAGGCCACCGGCGTCTGTTTGAATATCGGAGAGTGCCCCGCCCTGGGCTCTCTCTCCTACAGATCTTAGCAGCCGGGACAGTAAGTAGACATGGCGAGTCTCCGCGCCCCAGATGGGAATTCAGCAGAAAAAGGGGAGAAAAAGAAAAGAACGACATGGGGAAGCCCAGCCTTAGTGTAAGGCTCCAAGAGGGAAAAAAGGGGAAAAAAAGGAGCAGGGGAAAAAGGGGGAAATCTAACGTTGGCGTAAGGCTCCAAGAGAGCGTTTATTGTTCAGAATCAACTTATATACCCCAAATTACACACAATAGAATATGCAGAGTTACGCAGAAGTAGCAGTCCCGACCCTCATTGAGACAAGGCTTTCTTTTTTGCATATTCTCCTGTTACAAAAGTCTCAGGTGGTTTACACTATCTTCTGGCCAAGAGGCCTATTAACATTTTTATGGCTCTCTCCTGATGAAGTTTTTGTTAACCAGAAGACTTATCTGTGTTAATCTTTCCAAAGTCTGAATGCCACTCTCAGAAAACACTAAATAAGAATACAGCAGTTTGTAAAAAAGGAAGTACAGTGACTTATAGCAAAAGGAAAGTAATTTACCCAAAAGTTCAGTATTGCCAACATCAAAACTACTACATATCCCTTTTTCTATATCCCAATTACATAGATCACATCTTCCCAGGTGCCTGAGAGATAAGAAATAAGGAGGTCTGGCAGCAATCATTGAGTCAACTGTGAAATCCTGTCACCAATATAAATTTGAAAAGGCTCTGAAACTTTACGATACTTTAAGGCTTTTGTGCCTCTCACAGTTGGGAGGTTGTGAGCAATTCACAAGCTTGTAGAAAATTAGGGGAACCTGTCAGGCAGGCTAGAGCATTATCAAAGGGGGTTGGGCTGAAATGGGAAAACAGACAAATTCTTATTTTGGGGGGCGCATGTTCAGGAAAAACCAGGGAGAAATCCGATGACTCAAATTGCCCTGCCATCTGAGTTTGCCACGTGACCCTGTCACGGGTGGGATTTCTCACTCTGGCTCCCGACAATGGTGGGAAGGGCATTTCTGGGAGAAAAAGCAGCAGAAACCAAGGGATAGGGCTATGGAAAGAGGGTGTTGGATCTTGGTAGTGGTCAATAACCAATAATGCCTTCAATCATAAGGGAAAATTCTGTTACTTCTATTGCTAAATCTTACTCAAGTAGTTCTTGTCCAGTATTTTGCATGAAAATATTTTAGAGCTAAACTCCAAATTACATGAACATCTGTGGCAATACCTAATGAGCAAGCAGTTGGTTCTTCAAAGAGCTAATGAGCTTAGAAAGACTTACTAGAGATATTGTATCAAGAATAAGCAAAGTATTTTATGTAGCAGCTTTTCTTTGATTGCAAGCAATAGGAACTGATGCTGTCTAATTCAAACAGAAAAGAGACAAAAGGGGGAAGAAAGAAAGGATACTGTTCCTATAAACACTAATCTTTTTTAACTTTGAGTGGTATTCTCCTTTCCCCACAACTGTACCAAGTAATCTCCACCTACACAGGTTCTATTTAACCCCAGAGACCATTGGGCTGATCCCACCTTTGTCAGCACTTCTAGGTCAATACTTAGGGTGCTGCTGCTGCTGCTGAGTCACTTCAGTCATGTCCGACTCTGTGCGACCCCATAGATGGCACAGCCCAACAGGCTCCTCTGTCCCTGGGATTCTCCAGGCAAGAATACTGGAGTGGGTTGCCATTTCCCTCTCCAATGCATGAAAGTGAAAAGTGAAAGTGAAGTCGCTCAGTCATGAAGTCCGACTCTTAGCGACCCCATGGACTGCAGCCTACCAGGCTCCTCTGTCCATGGGATTCTCCAGGCAAGAGTACTGGAGTGGGGTGCCATTGCCTTCTCCAAATAATTAGGTTACCCAGCACCAAATATGCAAGCATCTGATACGTGCTCAGCTTTTTTAATAACATGTGTGCCTTGCTTCAAGGCTAATATGAATGATGTGGTTAGCAAACTGTGTTTAACCCTGTTCCTCAAAACAATTCCTCACATTATAGCCTAGTTCTACGGTCCTCTGTCCTCTTATCGATCTCTCTCTGTTCCCCATCAACCACATCTGCTTTTTATCTCCAAGGACCTATGAGCAGTGTTGTTGCTCACGCCCTAACAATGCATTTGATTGGTAATTAATAGTGATATATTCTTACCTATTGAGGCATCCTTTGGCAGGGTCATGTATCTGTTCTGACTAGTTTGTGCTCATATATGTATCAGTGGTTAGATACATTCATGTCATTCCTGCCCATAATCAGCATTTAATTTGACATCTGATGGCATCATTGGAATCTCATTATGAAGATAGAAAGTGAAAGTGAAAGTGAAGTCGCTCAGTCTTGTCTGACTCTTTGTGATCCTGTGGACCGTAGCCCACCAGGCTCCTTCATCCATGGGATTTTCCAGGCAAGAATATTGGAGTGGGTTGCCATTTCCTTTCCAGGGGATCTTCCCGACCCAGGGATGGAACCCAGGTCTCCTGCATTGCAGGCAGACACTTTAACCTCTGAGCCACCATAGTAAATGTAGATCTTTTGTGTGGTGAAATATTACCTCTCTCTTCCTTTAAGGATCAGCTAGAAGTGTTTGTCCACCAGAAAATGTTATTTTCTGAACTGGACTGTTTTTGTTGCTTAAAAGGCCAGGCGTGTGTGACTCTAATCAAAACTGTTAACCGATTAGACTTTTAGTATATGTTTGCCAAATATGCCAGGATTTAGGGACAAAAGGATAAATTCGCAATGAATTTTGTCTGCAAGGAACTCACTGCGTAAGGCTTCTATTCATGAATTTGTTATTACTTGATTCAGAACTTTATTCCCAGGTAGCTCAAATGGTAAAGAACCTGCCTGCAATTCAGGAGACCTGAGTTCAATCCCTGGGTCGGGAAGATTCCCAGTGAAGGGCGTGCTGCTGCTAAGTCACTTCAGTCGTGTCCGACCCTGTGCGACCCCACAGACGGCAGCCCACCAGGCTCCCCCGTCCCTGGGATTCTCCAGGCAAGAACACTGGAGTGGGTTGCCATTTCCTTCTCCAATGCATGAAAGCGGAAAGTGAAAGGGAAGTTGCTCAGTCGTTTCCGACTCTTAGCGACCCCATGGACTACCGCCTACCAGGCTCCTCCATTCATGGGATTTTCCAGGCAAGAGTACTGGAGTGGGGTGCCATTGCCTTCTCCGGGTGAAGGGCGTGGCACTCCAGTATTCTTGGCTGGAAAATTCCATGGACAGAGGAGCCTGGTGGGGTACATACAGTTCATGGGGTAGCAAAGAATCAGACATGACTGAGTGACTAACACTTTCACTTGCACTTTATATTTGTTAAATTTAAAATTATGGTAGATTTCTTACTGACTTAAAAATGTGTATGATTAATTAGATTCAGAAATATGTTTGAGAGTATTACAATTTGCTTGAAAGGTGATTGGATAGACGTTTGGAAAAATCCATGCAAGTAATCTGTCAAACGCTCCTTTATCTGTCCATCCATCCATCCATTCATCCATCTAGTTATTTGGTTGTTGGATTCATCTGTCTTCCAGGAAATGTGCTTACAAACACAAAAAGACTCCCAAGGAGCTACAGACTAGTGTAGAAATAAACACACAAATGAACAATTACAGTGCACTAATGGAGGTAAATTTACATGTGGATGAACTCACACAAGTTCTAGGGAATATAGTGAAAATGACCCTATAATCTGGAGGATGTACCTCTGGATTTGAATTTCAGCTCCGTTCTTGTTAAAGCTATGGCTTCAGGTGACTTGAGCTTCCCTGATGATGGCTCTGCAGGTAAGGAATCCACCTGCAATGCAGAAAACTCAGGAGACTTGGGTTCCATCCCTAGGTTGGGAAAGTCCTCGGTGGAGGAAATAGCAACCCACTCCAGTATTCTTGCCAAGATAATCATGGACAGAGGAGCCTGGCAGGCTACAATCCAAAGGTTGGAAAGAGTTGGGCTTCCCTTGTGGCTCAAGCGGTAAAGAATCCGCCTGCGATGCGGGAGACCTGGGTTCAATCCCTGGGTTGTGAAGATCCTCTAGAGAAGGGAAAGGCTACCAGCTCTAGTATTCTGCCCTGGAGAATTCCATTGACTCTATAGTCCTTGGGGTCGCAAAGAGTCGGACACAACTGAGCAACTTTCACTTCACTCCACTTCACAGAGTTGGACACTCACTGAGTGACTGAGCCACCTCCTCGAGTGGCTTATTTAACAACTTTAAGTCCCAGGCTCCTCATTGATTATATATGCATAATGTCATTTGTCTGATACACAACAAACGCCCATCGTGTTACCTACCCCTGTCTCCTCAGCTCTCTCTCATTCATCTCTAAACGTTGGTTTCTTTATCTCATAATGGAAAGGCTTTATGATTTAGGAATGATCTCCCAATCTTGAAAAAAGTGCATTCATTTCTCATGGTCAAAATATGCAGTGTGTTTAGTAAATACAATAAAGCTTTTTAATAGCCTTAATTAGTTTCAAATACACCCTCTTTTCCAGGACTTGGCACATCCTACACCTGCAGATCTCTGTCCCTTGTGCTTACCTGGCTAACACCTGCTCATCTTTCAGGACTCTGGCTAGAGGTCACTTCCCCCGGATTATTCCCACAGGTGATCTCCAGGGGGCTAAACTGTGAATTTCTCTGGACTCTACTCACCCTATCAAAATAGCCACAATGGTATAGCAACCCTCACATTAATGGCAAAATTTGAGATTGCTAACCTTCTAGGGTATTTCCCTTAAAAAAATGTCAGTGACAATGACTCTTCCAATAGATCCTTCTGGGAGCAACTTTATTGTTTACTCTAGAGAAAGAGAATCTATTTATATTTCATCCTCTCAATACAAAAGGTGGATACTAATTATTAATGGATAACATGTATAAATCGTTCAGTACATGCCAGGCACTATGCCAGGCACCCTATATGCATTATTTCATTTACTCCTGACATTCACTTTAAAGAACAGGTTTATAAATAAAACAGGCATGCAGATGAAGAAGTGGTGGCTTCAGAAGTTCAAATAAACTGCATACTATTACACAAATTCAATTCAGTTGCTCAGTCGTGTTCGACTCTTTGCAACCCCATGGACTATAGCACGCCAGGCCTCCCTGTCCATCACCAACTCCTGGAGCTTGCTCAAACTCATGTCCATTGAGTCGGTGATGCCATCCAACCATCTCATCCTCTGTCACCTTCTCCTCCTGCTCTCAATCTTTCCCAGCATCAGGGTCTTTTCCAGTGAGTCAGTTCTTCGCATCAGGTGGCCAAAGTATTGGAGCTTCAGCTTCAGCATGAGTCCTTCCAATGAATATTCAGGACTGATTTTCTTTAGGATTGACTGGTTGGATCTCCTTGCAGTCCAAGGGACTTCTCTAACACCACAGTTCAAAAGCATCAATTCTTCAGTGCTCAGCTTTCTTTATGGTCCAACTCTCACATCCATACATGACTACTGGAAAAGCCATAGCTTTGACTAGATGGACCTTTGTCAGCAATGTCTCTGCTTTTTAATATGCTGTCTGGGTTTGTCGTAGCTTTTCTTCCATAATTTCATGGCTGAAGTCACCATTTGCAGTGATTTTGTAGCCCAAGTAAAGAAAGTCTGTCACTTTTCCATTGTTTCTCCATCTATTTACCATGAAGTGATGGGACCGGAAGGCATGATCTTTGTTTTTTGAATGTTGAATTTTAAGCCAGTTTTTTTTTTACTCTCCTCTTTCACATCAAGAGGCTCTCTAGTTCCTCTTCGCTTTTTGCCATAATGTTAACATACTATAAGCTGTAAGACAAAGCAAGGCCAAGAAAGCCCCAAACATCAAAGCTTCAAAATAAAAGCCAGAACACTATTGGCTGAACAATAGCTTTTCAGGGAGAGAAAAAAAAAGAAAAAATGGCATTATATACACACAGCAGTTCTGAGATGATCCTGAGGTCAGATGTTTTTGAATTGAGGAGCCTCAGAGGCAAGTTTGAACTCAGGACTGTATGGCTTCAGAACCAATATTTTTACTATTATTCTCTGCTCTTCCAATTCAAAACATCAGTCCTCAACTACAAGATACTTGTGAAATGCTCATGAAGAAAATAAAATTCTTATACAAAATTGTGAAAATGGGAAAATATAAAACCAAAGGAAAGTATAAAATATGCTCCCAAATCAAACAAAAACACCATTAAATTCAAACTTCCCAGCAACATTTAAAATAAATACATAAAATATAGACTGTGTATTATGTACCTGTCACTTTATATAATTTATTTCATTTAGTCTTCTTAACAGTTGTATAAAGTAAATGTATTATTCTAATCCATATTGCTGGAATCAAGATTGCCGGGAGAAATATCAATAACCTCAGATATGAAGTGACTTAACAGCATCAGCAGATATGCAGATGACACCAGAAAGTGAAGAGGAGCTAAAAAGTCTCTTGATGAAAGGAAAAGAGGAAAAAAAAAGAAAGTAAAAGAGGAGAGTGAAAAAGTTGGCTTAAAGCTCAACATTCAGAAAACGAAGATCATGGCATCTGGACCCATCACTCCATGGGAAATAGATGGAGAAACAGTGGAAACAGTGTCAGACTTTATTTTGGGGGGCTCCAAAATCACAACAGATGGTGACTGCAGCCATGAAATAAAAGACGCTTACTCCTTGGAAGAAAAGTTATGACCAACCTAGATAGTATAATCAAAAGCAGAGACATTACTTTGCCAACAAAGGTCCGTCTAGTCAAGGCTATGGTTTTTCCAGTGGTCATGTATGGATGTGAGAGTTGGACTATGAAGAAGGCTGAGTGCTGAAGAATTGATGCTTTTGAACTGTGGTATTGGAGAAGACTCTTGAGAGTCCCTTGGACTGCAAGGAGATCCAACCAGTCCATTCCAAAGGAGATCAACCCTGGGATTTCCTTGGAAGGAATGAGTCTAAAGCTGAAACTCCAGTACTCTGGGCACCTCATGCGAAGAGTTGACTCATTGGAAAAGACTCTGATGTTGGGAGGGATTGGGGACAGGAGGAGAAGGGGACAACAGAGGATGAGATGGCTGGATGATATCACGGACTCTATGGACGTGAGTCTGAGTGACTCCGGGAGTTGGTGATGGACAGGGAGGCCTGGCGTGCTGCGATTCATGGGGTCGCAAAGAGTCGGACACGACTGAGCGACTGAACTGAACTGAACCCATATTTAACAAGTGAGGAACTGAGGCACAGAATCTGCCCAGTTTATATACTAATCAAGGGTAGAGTTTGTATTACATCTAGAGAGACCACAAATTGTGGAACTGGTAGAAAATTCTATAATTTCCCAGATCACAAGGATGCAGCAATGTTTTCTGAATAACTGGATGAAATTAGTCAAGAGCAATGTTTGCTGTTGAAGCAAGGCTTTTGTCATGGGGAATCTGCTTTGCTGTGGAAATGAGATCCTTCCATACCCCCTATTTTCTACTGGATGTTAATTTTGCCAGATCCCATTTTGACAATCATGGTAATTTTAGGAACATGATCCCATGAAAGCCTAAAAGTAACTGCATTGTAATCTTTGGGTACCCATTTTATTGTACCTAGACTAAAAGCTCTTTGTGGTCAGGTGGTATGGTTTGTTCTTGGGTATATCACTGTCTGGGACAGCCAAGGAACTCAAAACATACTTGTNCACAGCAGTTCTGAGATGATCCTGAGGTCAGATGTTTTTGAATTGAGGAGCCTCAGAGGCAAGTTTGAACTCAGGACTGTATGGCTTCAGAACCAATATTTTTACTATTATTCTCTGCTCTTCCAATTCAAAACATCAGTCCTCAACTACAAGATACTTGTGAAATGCTCATGAAGAAAATAAAATTCTTATACAAAATTGTGAAAATGGGAAAATATAAAACCAAAGGAAAGTATAAAATATGCTCCCAAATCAAACAAAAACACCATTAAATTCAAACTTCCCAGCAACATTTAAAATAAATACATAAAATATAGACTGTGTATTATGTACCTGTCACTTTATATAATTTATTTCATTTAGTCTTCTTAACAGTTGTATAAAGTAAATGTATTATTCTAATCCATATTGCTGGAATCAAGATTGCCGGGAGAAATATCAATAACCTCAGATATGAAGTGACTTAACAGCAGCAGCAGATATGCAGATGACACCAGAAAGTGAAGAGGAGCTAAAAAGTCTCTTGATGAAAGGAAAAGAGGAAAAAAAAAGAAAGTAAAAGAGGAGAGTGAAAAAGTTGGCTTAAAGCTCAACATTCAGAAAACGAAGATCATGGCATCTGGACCCATCACTCCATGGGAAATAGATGGAGAAACAGTGGAAACAGTGTCAGACTTTATTTTGGGGGGCTCCAAAATCACAACAGATGGTGACTGCAGCCATGAAATTAAAAGACGCTTACTCCTTGGAAGAAAAGTTATGACCAACCTAGATAGTATAATCAAAAGCAGAGACATTACTTTGCCAACAAAGGTCCGTCTAGTCAAGGCTATGGTTTTTCCAGTGGTCATGTATGGATGTGAGAGTTGGACTATGAAGAAGGCTGAGTGCTGAAGAATTGATGTTTTGAACTGTGGTGTTGGAGAAGACTCTTGAGAGTCCCTTGGACTGCAAGGAGATCCAACCAGTCCATTCCAAAGGAGATCAACCCTGGGATTTCCTTGGAAGGAATGAGTCTAAAGCTGAAACTCCAGTACTCTGGGCACCTCATGCGAAGAGTTGACTCATTGGAAAAGACTCTGATGTTGGGAGGGATTGGGGACAGGAGGAGAAGGGGACAACAGAGGATGAGATGGCTGGATGATATCACGGACTCTATGGACGTGAGTCTGAGTGACTCCGGGAGTTGGTGATGGACAGGGAGGCCTGGCGTGCTGCGATTCATGGGGTCGCAAAGAGTCGGACACGACTGAGCGACTGAACTGAACTGAACCCATATTTAACAAGTGAGGAACTGAGGCACAGAATCTGCCCAGTTTATATACTAATCAAGGGTAGAGTTTGTATTACATCTAGAGAGACCACAAATTGTGGAACTGGTAGAAAATTCTATAATTTCCCAGATCACAAGGATGCAGCAATGTTTTCTGAATAACTGGATGAAATTAGTCAAGAGCAATGTTTGCTGTTGAAGCAAGGCTTTTGTCATGGGGAATCTGCTTTGCTGTGGAAATGAGATCCTTCCATACCCCCTATTTTCTACTGGATGTTAATTTTGCCAGATCCCATTTTGACAATCATGGTAATTTTAGGAACATGATCCCATGAAAGCCTAAAAGTAACTGCATTGTAATCTTTGGGTACCCATTTTATTGTACCTAGACTAAAAGCTCTTTGTGGTCAGGTGGTATGGTTTGTTCTTGGGTATATCACTGTCTGGGACAGCCAAGGAACTCAAAACATACTTGTTGAATGAATGAACCATATAGGAAATTGAGTGCAAGCAAGTTGGATTTAAGATGAAACAAAGAATAGACATATCATTAGGAATATATTATCAAAGAATTAAGGAATACATATCATGTGGTCACCAGGCCACAACCAACCTCTACAAGGGTTTTTACAAATTAGAAGAGTTATCCCTTGGTTGGATAAATTAGGAAAAGGCATCCACTTGATAGATATGTTCTTTCTGACTTCCTCTCTGCTCATCTTCTCCCCACCCCAGAAGATAGCCTCCTCTGGAGAACTATGGAGTCCAGCTAGGCAAATAAAGCTTAGATTTCCAAACTCTTTTGCACCCACCTTGATCATATGCATTTAAGCAATGCACAAAATATATAACTGTATGAGATGGTTTAGTTTATTTCATTTTCTCCTTTTTTTTTTTTTTGTGGGAGGGTGGTAGGGCAAGTGTCCTTTTGTATTTCTCAATCAAGAAATACCAGTCTGCCTAGTTTGAAAAGATATAAAATGTTTATATTCTAATGATTTATACCTTATTAAACATCCATGTCATGCTTTATTTTTCAAGGAAAATGCATTAGGTAGATTAGTTCCTTCCCTTTTAATACTGTAATCTATAAATAATAGGCCCTTTTGAGATTTTGAAAACCAAAACCATTGAACTCTGAGCCTGGATATTGTAGTAATGAAACATTCAGTGAATTTTCTTATTTTCTTGTACATTCTTATTTTGTGTTAGAAGAGCCACTAGAAAAAAGAAAAATGCAATTAAAAAATTAGCAAAAGCCACAGTCTAAAAAACTTGAAATCACTTTTTTCTCTTTTAGACACATGCACAGCTTTTCTGTGCTAGGTAAGAATTTAGGAGCAACCTAAGTCACAGTAAAAACAAAACAAAACAAAACAGAAATTCAGTTGGAATTAGTGGCTCTCTAAACAGCTCCAATTAAATGTATGTAACCATCATAATGATAATTCTTCAAGAGGAATTTGTTAAAGCTAAAATCTTAAAACTCCATTTCATCTCACTTAGACATACACACATTCCAAATATTAAAGGAATTAAAACATTTACTTTGTATTTACTTTTAATAAGGACTACAGAATCTTTCTTTAATTTTAGACACTATTAGAGGAAGAGAATGCCAGTCTTCAGGTTAGACTGTTGATTTCCTGTCTCCAAATCCATTTAGAAATGTAATTCTTTTTTAAAAATATAAAGTTATTTATTTTAATTGGAGGCTAATTACTTTATAGTATTGTATTGGTTTTGCCATACAGCAACACGAATCCGCCACGGGTGTACTGTGGATGCATTTTACTACCTATTGTCCCTTTAATCCTCATCTTCTCCCGTAAGTTTCTCATTCATTAAGCTGAAGCAACAAAGTAGGGAAAATCTTGATGATGAGGAAGAGAACTTCACCAGCTCTGAGCTGTGATTCACTCTGTTGTGTGGGTGATGTGTGGGTGGTGTCCGGATATAAGTGGGCTCTGTTTTTCCCATTGGTAAACAGGGCAGAGACAACTCTGACAGGAGAACACTTGAACATTAGTGAAAACCATTACCTAAGTGTTTGAAGAAAAGCTAATCCTAGTGTTAGGATTGCTAATGCCTTCCAATATTGGTTGCATGAGTGCTATGTCACTTCTTGCTTAAATAAATAAAGTGAAGTCATTCAGTCGTGTCCGACTCTTTGCGACCCCATGGACTGTAGCCCACCAGGCTCCTGCATCCATGGGATTTTCCAGGCATGAATACTGGAGTGGGTTGCCATTTCCTTCTCACTTTAATAGAAACATTAATTTGTAGCACCTTTAAAATGATGTGCTTTCCTGATGTCAAAGCACTTTTTATGGTTCAAGTTGGTTTTACCATTGGCTTTTCCAAGAAGCCCTACGGGCTTCCCTGGTGGCTCAGATGGTAAAGAAAGTGCACACCCTGGACTGGCCTCTACGCACACCAGCAGGACTGGAAAAGAGAGGGTCGGGATCATCTGGGAAACAGTTTTGGGTGGTAACTAAAGAGCAAGGGTTTTAAAGACTTGCCTTGAACCCCAGCTTGTATCTTACCGTATGAGCTTGGGCAAATTGTTTAATCTCTAAAAGGCTTTGTTTTCTTCTTTTACAACAGCCTCTGCTCTAAATGGTCATGTAAAGGATTAAATTAGATAGTGATTTAGCACATAACCTGGCACTTGGTTCTCAGTAAGTAACAGCTTTTTCTGCTGTTTATGTATGATCCTGGAGCATCTCTTTTGGTCTAAATTTTCCTTCTCAGGGGTTGAATTGTTAAGTCCTAGGGACAGCTAAAATGAAACAAAACTTTGGAGACTTTTAAGTTTGTACAAAATATATTGCCAAGTTCAGTTCAGTTGAGTTGCTCAGTTGTGTCCAACTCTTTGCAACCCCATGATGGCCAGGCCTCCCTGTCCATCACCAACTCCCGGAGTTCACCTAAACTCATGTCCATCGAGTCAGTGATGCACCATCCAGCCATCTCATCCTCTGTTGTCCCCTTTTCCTCCTGCCCCCAATCCCTCCCAGCATCAGAGTCTTTTCCAATGAGTCAATTCTTCCCATGAGGTGGCCAAAGTACTGGAGTTTCAGCTTTAGCATCAGTCTTTCCAAAGAATACACAGGGCTGATCTCCTTCAGAATGGACTGGCTGGATCTCCTTGCAGTCCAAGGGACTCTCAAGAGTCTTCTCCAGCGCCACAGTTCAGAAGCTTCAATTCTTCGGTGCTCAGCTTTCTTCACAGTCCAACTTTCACACCCATACATGACCACAGGAAAAACCATAGCCTTGACTAGATGGACCTTAGTCGGCAAAGTAATGTCTCTGCTTGTGAATATGCTATCTAGGTTGGTCATAAATTTCCTTCCAAGGAGTAAGTGTCTTTTAATTTCATGGCTGCAGTCACCATCTGCAGTGATTTTGGAGCCCCCCAAAATAAAGTCTGACACTGTGTCCCCATCTATTTCCCATGAAGTGATGGGACCAGATGCCATGATCTTCGTTTTCTGAATGTTGAGCTTTAAGCCAAATAGCTACCAAATTAGCCTTAATATGCTTCGAATGGTTTCCAATGAACTTGGTTAGATATATATACTACAAATAAAAGTAATAATGATAAAGCTTATAAAGATAATAACATTAAAGATCTCTATTTGTTCAAGGTAAACTTTATTTTCCAATGACTTTAAATATTCAATTTTAAGTATTTATAATAATGGTGAAATTATTAGCATTTTTCATATATTATAGATAAATCAGTCTCAGAGAGATTATAGAACCTGTCAAAGGCTGCACAACTAGTAAGCAGAAGCCCTGGGATCCAAAGCCAGGTCTTTGTTTTGCTCTTTAGTCTTTGTTCTTTCTACTGCACCAGCTTTGTGCTCAGAGATTGTGCCAAAAGTTACAGGAAATGGGTCCTTCCATTTACAGGGAGCGATAATCAGCAGGTGGTTTTGTCTCCTCAGTGAATACTAAATATTTTGCTGCCAATTTCATAATTTACATTCAGAATCCTACATTCTCTTCTTTGCTAGAATCTAGAATCCCTTTAGCTGATTAAATTATTTCCATTGGTGTGGAGTTCCATTCAGTCTAATAGCAGCAAGACCCCATCTTGACAAAGGATGTGCTGCTGTTAGGGGTTTTTTCTGAGATGCAATTCTTTCATAACGTTTTCAGTCAGATGAATCTGAGAACAACGTTATTCATATCTGTATAGTCCATGGCAGAGAAAAATCATAGTATAGGAAATAGTGTTACTTCTAGTGGATCTTATAACATTTTAAAAATGATGTAAAAGAAAGAAGAATCAATATGTTGTTAGGAGAACAGATCACAGGACACATCAAAGACAAATAAGACATGGACCGCTTAGGAGGAAGAGACAGAGCTAGTAACGAGATTAGAGGTACCAGGAGAGATAAACGTGTATGACATAGTAGGGGCAAAAAGGAGGGGGATGGTCTGACTTATGGGAATTCAGAAAATTCCTCAAAAAGTTAAAAATCATTTAATTGAGTGTTGACCAGTGAATGGATGCTTCCAAATGACGGAGGAGAAGAAAGGAACGCGCAGTGCAGTTAAAGCTCATATGATGACGTAAAACGTCAGACAACTTGGAAACAGACCAATAGAAATTACCCAAGAGGGACACAAAACAGAACACAAGCAGAATGTAGACCTGTGTCCAACCGTGTCAGCAACTGCTTTAAATGTTCACGAACTAAACCTGTGCTGTTTAGTATGGCTGACACTGCCATATGTGGCTATTTAATTATAAATTAATTAAATACAATAAAAAACTCAGTTTCTCAGTTGTATTAGCCATATCTCATGTGCTCAATAGCTACATGTGGATAGTGGCTACCATATTATATAGTCCAGAGGTAGAGCATTTCCATCATTCCAGAAAGTTCTATTAGACGATGTTGGAAACAGAGAAGATAAAAATGAACGTCAGACAACTTGGAAACAGACCAATAGAAATTACGCAAGAGGGACACAAAACAGAACACAAGCAGAATGTAGACCTGTGTCCAACCATGTCAGCAACTGCTTTAAATGTTCACAAACTAAACCTGTGCTGTTTAGTATGGCTGACACTGCCATATGTGGCTATTTAATTATAAATTAATTAAATACAATAAAAAACTCAGTTTCTCAGTTGTATTAGCCATATCTCATGTGCTCAATAGCTACATGTGGATAGTGGCTACCATATTATATAGTCCAGAGGTAGAGCATTTCCATCATTCCAGAAAGTTCTATTAGACGATGTTGGAAACAGAGAAGATAAAAATGAACTTTAAAAACTTACATATAGTCTACAAGAGATACGCTTTAAATGTAAAAATATAAAAAGATATACCATAAAAATGTCAGATAAAGCATTCTTCAAGACAACAAGTATTGTTAGAGGTAAGTGGGATTATTTCATAATGATAAAAGAATCAATTCATCAGGAAACCATAGCAATTATAAATGTTTATATACCTGTGTGGTTTTTTTTCTTAACACCAACCAGTTCTCTGATGCCAACTGTGGTCCTACATTCAGTTCAATTTATTCAATTCTGATACTAACTGTTCAGACATGGTATAGCCACAAGAGTTAAGGGCTGAATCCTAGAAGACTGCTCCCCACTTCAGACACCAACCAGAAATGGGGTCCCCAGGAGACTTACACTTCTGCCAGACAGAATACAAGTTTAGAGGTTCTCTTGACCCTGCCTCAGATACAATAATTTCCTAAAATGAATCACAGAATTCAAGAAAGTACTTTGCTTAAAAAATTATTTGTTTACTGAAAAGTGTCAACTCAGAATGACAAATGGAAAACATGTATCATGCAAGGTATTAGGGGAAGGAGTGAAGAGGATCCGTGTTCATTCTGGACACATCACCTTCCTAGGGTGTCCACCAGCCCAGGAACTCCCCAGACCTTAAGTTTTTTTAATGAAAGTTTTATCATGTAGAAACCATTCATTAAAATTACTTGTTATTGGACTTCCCAGGTGGCACTAGTGGTAAAAAACTGCCTGCTAATGCAAGGAAACAGAGATGTGGGTTCGATCCCTAGGTCAGGAAGATCCCCTGGAGACAGGCATGGAAATCCACTCCAGTATTCTTGCCTGGAGAATCCCATGGACAGAGGAGCCTGGTTGGCTACAGTCCATAGGGTTGCAAAGAGCTGGACATGAATGAAGTAACTTAGCATGCAGAAAGGTGACCAGCCCTCATCCTAAACCTGCCTAAGGCCCACCCCTGAGTTATCTCATTAGTACATAAAAAGACAGGAAATTCTGGGGGTTCTAGGAGCCCTGTACCTCTACCAGGACTGGGGATGAAAACCATATGTTTATTTTTCATTATATCACAATGGCTAATAACTGTGCTTCCAAATACATGAAGCAAAATTAACAGAATTAAAGGGAGAAATAGGCAATTCCACAGTCATATTTGGAGATTTAAACATTCCTCTCTCATTACTTGATAGACTAGACAAAAAAATCAGTAAGGACATAGATGAAGTGAGCAACAATATCAACCATCATAATCTATCTGTTGTTTATAGGAGGCTACACCAAACAACTGGAAAATACACAATCTTTAAACATAGGCGTGATCCTTACACTATGCTGGGCAATAAAATGAGCCTCCATACATTGGGAAGAATTAAAATTATTGACCTGAACCAAGTAGACTGCCAGTTATTTTTACAGCAGAAATGGGCTTGCTTGGGATCAGCAAAGAAATACATTTCAGGGTCTGCAATCATGGTGGGCAACTGTGGAATCCGCCAAACACCAAGGGAAGGAGACATCTTTTAATGAGGGGAAAGGAAGTTATAAAGTAAATAAAGAGTCCATTGGGGGAACTGAAACTTCAAGTATAGTGGCTTCTCACTAGTGGGTGGTGATGATCTCTTATTGGCTGAGTTCTTGATAGGTAAGAAGAAGTCTTCTTTCTTCCTGTTGGGATTTGCTGTCATCAAAGGGTGCGAGGGCTCCCCCTTCTGGCCTCATGACTATTATAATTGAGGTTATGCTTATTAATTTTCACAAAATCATAGAATATTATTTTGAACCACTACAATTACATTTAGAATCAATAACAATGACATATCAAGGAAAATCTCATTTTTTTTTGGAATTTTGAACTTCTAAATAAACTGTAGATCTAAAAAGCAGTAAGAGAATTAGGAAATAGTTAAGACTGAATGATAAAATGGCAATGTATCAAAATGTGTAGAATGAAGCAAAAGTAGCACTTCTAGAGAAATTTAAGTTTTTTAAATTTATCTATTTTTTTATTGAAGGATAATTGCTTTACAGAATTTTATTGTTCTCTGTCAAACCTGAACATGAATCAGCCATAGTATACATATATCCCCTCCCTTTTGAACCTCCCTCCCATCTCCCTCACCATCCCACCCCTCTAGTTTGATACAGAGCCCCTGTTTGAGTTTCCTGAGCCATACGGCAAATTCCCATTGGCTATCTATTTTATATATGGTAATGTAAGATTCCATGTTACTCTTTCTACACATCTCACTCTCTCCTCCCCTCTCTATGTCTTTCTCTATGTCTGTTTCTCCATTGCTTCCCTGTAAGTAAATTCTTCAATACCATTTTTCTAGATTCCATATATATGTGTTGCTGCTGCTGCTGCTGCTGAGTCGCTTCAGTTGTGTCCAACTCTGTGTGACCCCAGAGACAGCAGCCGACCAGGCTCACCGCCCCTGGGATTCTCCAGGCAAGAACACTGGAGTGGGTTGCCATTTCCTTCTCCAATGCATGAAAGTGAAGCGTGAAAGTGAAGTCACTCAGTCGTGTCCAACTCTTCAGGACCCCATGGAAGCAGCTCACCAGGCTCCTCCGTCCATGGGATTTGCCACGCAGGAGTACTGGAGTGGGGTGCCATTGCTGTTAGAATACGGTATTTCTCTTTCTGACTTACTACACTCTGTATAATAGGTTCTAAGTTCATCCACCTCTTTAGAACTGACTCAAAACGCATTCCTTTTTATGGCTGAATAATATTCCATTGTGTATATGTACCACTACTTCTTTATCCATTCATCTGTTGATGAACATCTAGGTTGCTTCCATGTTCTATTGTAAATAGTGCTGCAATGAACAATGGGATACACGTGTCTTTTTCAATTTTGGTTTCCTCAAGGTATATGCCTAGGAGTGGGATTGCTGGGTCATATGGTGGTTTTATTCCTTGTTTTTTAAGGACTCTCCATACCATCTTCCATAGTGGCTGTATCAATTTACACTCCCACCAAAAGTGCAAGAATATTCCCTTTTCTCCACACCCTGTCCAGTATTTATTGTTTGTAGACCATTTGATGATGGCCATTCTGACTGGTGTGAGGTGGTATCTCATTGTAGTTTTGATTTGCATTTCTCTAATAATGAGCGGTCGGAGAAGGCAATGGCACCCCACTCCAGTACTCTTGCCTGGAAAATCCCATGGACGGAGGAGCCTGGTGGGCTGCAGTCCATGGGGTCGCTAAGAGTCGGACACGACTGAGCGACTTCACTTTCACGCATTGGAGAAGGCAATGGCAACCCACTCCAGTGTTCTTGCCTGGAGAATCCCAGGGACGGGGGAGCCTGGTGGGCTGCCGTCTCTGGGGTCGCACAGAGTCGGACACGGCTGAAGCGACTTAGCAGCAGCAGCAGCAGCAGCGATAATGAGCGGTGTTGAGCAACTTTTCATGTGTTAGCCAGCTGTATGTCTTCTTTGGAGAAATGTCTGTTTAGGTCTTTTTGAGAAATTTAAGTTTTTAAATGCTTATTTAAGGGAAGAAGAAAGGTCTAAAATCATTGTTCTGACATTCCATCTTAAGAAGGTTGGAAATGAAAAGCAAGCAAAATGAAAATACATACAAGGAAAGAAATAAGATAAGAGCAGAAGTTGGTGAAATTGAAACACACACAAACACACACACACACACACACACACACACAACAGTATAGAAAGTTAACAAAGCCAAAATCCAGAGGGAAAGAGGCTGAGTGGTCTGGGGTTGCCAAATGTGAGGGCTACAGGTCTGAGGGGGTTGAATGTCCCTCAGTGTCGCCAGGTCTGTGTAGAAACATCCATCATGGGGGTCCTGTTGACACTGTCATTTTGCCTCAGTACAAACAGTGTTGAGAGGCAGGTATTATTTGAATAGCATTTGAAATTTTAAAATGTTAGCATAATCTTATGTTGTGCCTGTTGCTTTTCTTGCTTCCATTATCTCTTTCTGCTATTTAGCACCCTTAAAACCTTAGACTCTTGAGAGTCCCTTGGACTGCAAGGAGATCCAACCAGTCCATTCTGAAGGAGATCAGCCCTGGGATTTCTTTGGAAGGAATGATGCTACAGCTGAAACTCCAGTACTTTGGCTGCCTCATGCGAAGAGTTGACTCATTGGAAAAGACTTTGATGCTGGGAGGGGTTGGGGACAGGAGGAGAAGGGGACGACAGAGGATGAGATGGCTGGATGACATCACTCACTTGATGGCCATGAGCCTGAGTGAACTCCGGGAGTTGGTGATGGACAGGAAGGCCTGGTGTGCTGCGATTCATGGGGTCACAAAGAGTCAGACACGACCGAGTGACTGAACTGAACTGAACTGAAACCTTTTTCTCTATTTCTCGCCATCATTGCCTTTGCTGGCTCACAGCAATATACAGTACAGTCCTATGGAGATTTTATTCAGTACCTGAAGGGCTGAGCTTGTAGAGGTCTCCAGGAGAACTATCTCTGGAGGAGAGGGCTCCCTATTCTTGCTTCAGTTTAATATGTTGAAATTTGCAAATGCCATGCACACTTGTAAGAATGTCAGTTACAATTTAATCTCTAGGAAATGACCATCTGATCAATACATTTTTGCTTTTAATTGCATTTGAGTTGGGATTTTTTTTCCCCCTTTAAGTGACATTCACAAAACTCAGCAAAACTTTAGATATGTTATACATAAGCAATAGAATTTTATTCTTATGCTGTTTGACCATAACATTCTTTAGCTCCATTGTGACTTTTCTTTCATTTTTTTTCTCCATGCAAGCAGAATAAGAAAAAATATGTGTACATATTAAATGAGATTTGATGAAAACTAGAAAATATAGAACTTTGTCATACAGCAATTTGTGATACATATAGATTAGGCCACACCATAGATCAAATACTATCCTCTGAAACATAACTCTATTCAATAAAAAATTCTCATCAAAGATGATTTTTATTCTAGCCATAAATATTAACATTATCAAGACTCCACTTGGTAGGAGGTGGGGAAGATAAATTAGAAAGACTGTGCACTTGAGTCAGACAAGCCTGGTTTCAATACTAGCTGTGCACCTAGTATTTCTGTAATCTTATTTCCCTTTGTTGTTGTTCAGTCGCTAAGTCGTGTCTGACCCTTTGTGACCCCAGGAACTGCAGCACGCCAGGCTTCCCTGTCCTTCGCTATCTCCCAGAGTCTGCTCAAACTCTTGTTCACCGGTGATGCCATCCAACCAGCTCCTCCTGTCGCCCACTTCTCCACCTGCCCTCAGTCTTCCCCAGCATCAGGGTCTTTTCCAGTGAGTTGGCTCTTTGCATCAGGTGGCCAAAGTACTGGAACTTATCCTTTAATGGTTTTGAACGTCAGTTTTCCTACCTCCAGGGTTGCAATGTGCTGTGGAAAGTCCTGAAACACAGGGAATCCTCTGTTTTCTTACCTCCTTGACCTACAACAGTATATACCTATAATGCAACTAATTAAGAGGTTTCTGCTTTTTTGGAGAGCGAGCATGGCAAAGTGAAAAGAACAGAGCCTTTGAAGTTGCACAAAACCAACCTTAGTCTCTTTTGTCACCCCTTGGTCACTGGTGACTTTAGGCAAATTAATTAACTTCTTTGAGTTTCCATTTCCACATAACGAAAGAAAAAGTAGACTGTCTGCAGACACATGAAAATCAAACGAGTTATGATATGTAAACATCTAGCACAGTGCCTGGCGTAATAAAGGCTCATTTAAGAGTAGCTGCAGCTATGAATATATTATTTTTGTGCTATTAAGGGTTTCTATTTCTTTTTTAAAGACACATTCCATTTTAATGATCAAAGCCCTCAGGATTACAATCAGCGATGCTAGAGCTCAGAGCAATTTCTGGTTCAAATACTGGATACTTAATTTGATCTCTGCCTCTGTTTATGGGGGCTAGAGAAGAAATCTCATTGTTCCACACACTGCAAGGAGAAAGACGCTCATGAACTCAGTGGAGGTTATTTTTTATGACTTCAGGAATGTAATCTTTATGATTGATGATTGTTGTTTTTAAGATTTTTTAACGTTCCATCAAAGAATTCATATCTCAGATTATTGATTTTTATTTTTCACTCACCTACTTTTCAGTGCAACATATTAATAGTATATGACCAGGGAGGTAAAGAGCAGTGTTTATTTGATAAAAACTTCTTCAGCTTAATTTTCTTGTTGCTAGCAGCAACCAACGAAAAAATATATCTAAAATGACAGGCAACAACCACAGTGATTAGAGTCTGTGTTTTTATCTTTCCCCAGCTGTAATTTTAAAATAGCCTCTCCAGTGCTTATGGTCATAAAAATGATTACTATATACACTGCTTTAGACATATTGACAAACCACCCACCTAAACAACCCTGTTGCACTAATGAACCTTTTCCCAGAGCTTAAAGTCAACTTCAGGCCACATGTGCTATTGCTACCTTAAATGGCTGTAAGGAAGGTGATATTGTGTATATTATTGAATTATATTCCAAAGTAAATTTTAACTGATATGTCTTAGATCAGCACAATATTATGCATAGCAGTAGTATTTACACAGTTTTTCTCTTTTTGAAAACAATATCACTTCCTAAACACACGCACATACACAATGTGTATCTATTTAAGAATTAGATGATTTTGATATAGATAATACTAAAATCATTAAAGGAAATTAAAAATATATCCTTGGCAGAGCTGTTCATAATACAGTGGAATTCTATGAGATTACTTTCCAAAGACAAAAGAACATTGAAACAGGAACAGCAAACTAAGAACTTTACAGAAACACGCCCCACCTTTGGGATGCGTTTGCTGGCTATTCCAAAACTGAACCTGATATCCAGGAACACACTAGAACAGCATGTGACCTTAGTATTTAATAAAGGCCACTCTTCCTGTGTCATCTTCCTCATTTGTAAGCCAGCAGAACCTTCTAGCTCAGGACTTGATCTCTACATGCTGTCATGCTATTTGTCTGACTCCTGACCTACTGCATTCACTTGGACAGGAGTTCCAGAGGGGTGGCCATGATCAGACTTACAATAAGACTTCAGCTGGTTGAGGAGCTTTTTGGATGAATATCATGTATGCTAATTTGCATTTCTTGAGGCCGAGAAAATGTTTCCATATCCTCTGTGTTAAAGGATAGGATTTCTTAGGAGGGATACTGTAGACTTTTGGGGATGGATCTGGAAGCAAAGTATTGTCTAGTCAGCTGGGAATTAATGAAGCCAGTACTCCCAATGAGGGAAGGCCCTTAGCAGCCAGATTTGATACCAGAAGTCAGTGCAGGGAGAGCCTCTCTGAGCTGAGCAAGGTGAGAGGGCAGGGGAGGAAGCCAAGATGAGGCTTAAGAAGATCAAAAACGTTTTGTCTACTTCATAAAGCTTCTTTGGGCTGGCACTCAAAATGGTTTCTAATGAATTTTTTTTAAAGTACGTGTCTAGCCAAAGTCACAAAATTAAAGAAGCAGTTTCCCATTTGCTTTTCTTCTAAATCTGTACAACATTGCAACACTCTTCTGTCTCCTTGCTTAAATTTGCCACAGGCATGAAGATCTGACTTTCCAGGCTTTGAGTCTGGGTTGGATCTGAATGAAGACTGCCAGGGTGTAGGTTATTAAACTAAAGAAGGGATGACTAAACTGTTAAATGCTTACCTCTGCTTGCCTTTCCATCAGCATTCAAACTGAAAATGGATTAGAACCCTCCTAAAAGATGATCGATCCTTGGAAGAAAAACTATGACAAACCTAGACAGTCTAATAAAAGCAGCGATATCACTTTGCTGACAAAGGACTGTATAGTCAAAGCTATGGTTTTTTCAGGAGTCATGTATGGATGTGAGGACTGGAATATAAAGGAGGCTGAGTGCTGAAGAATTGATGCTTTCAAACTGTGATGTTGGAGAAGACGCTTGAGAGTCCCTTGGACAACAAGGAGACCAAAACAGTCCATCCTAAAGGAAATCAACCCTGAATATTCATTAGAAGGACTGATACTGAAGCTGAAGCTCCAGTACTTTGGACACCTGATTCAAAGAGCTGACATGTTGGAAAAGATCCTGATGCTGAGAAAGACTGAGGGCAGAGGAGAAGGGGGCGACAGGATGAGTTGGTTGTGTGGCATCATAGACTCATTGGACATGAATTTGAACAAACTCTGGGAGATTGTGAAGGACAGGGAAGCCTGTTGTACTGCAGTCCATGGGGTCACAAAGATTTGGACAATACTTAGTGACTCAACAGCAACAGTTCTCTAGGGTCCCAGTACGCATGTTTTGTTGTTTAGTTGCTGAGTCGTGTCTGACTCTTGTGACCCCACGGACTGTAGCCTGCCAGGCTCCTCTGTCCATGAGATTTTCCAGGCAAGAATACTGGAGTGGGTTGCCATTTCTTTCTCTAGGGGATCTTCTCGACCCAGGGATCAAACCCATGTCTCCTACATTGGCAGACGTATTCTTTACCACTGACACACCTGGGAATACTATTTATTAACCAGAAGACAGGTGTGCTTCTGGGAAGAAGTGTTTGGCTCCAGTCTTGACCATCAGGCATTCATTCATTTATTGAACATATGCACTCTCTACTGCACTGGGGTATCCTGTGAATGTATTAATAGCAAAATTCCTGGTAGACTGAGGGCGTGTGAGAATATGCTCTCTAACTCAGTCATTAATTCAATTATTTTGTTGTTTTGTTGCTGCTGCTGTTCAGTCACTCAGTCATGTCCAGCTCTTTGCAACCTCATGGACTGCAGCGCACCAGGCTTCCCTGTCCTTCACCATCTCCCAGAGTTTGTTCAAACTCATGTCAGTTGAGTTGGTGATGCCATCCAACCACCTCGTCCTCTGTCGTCCCCTTCTCCTCCTTCTTTTTTTTTTTTCTTATATTTATTTTAAATATTTTCTCTGTGTGCTTGGGACATCCACTCTGACTGTATTGCTTGGGTTTTCTCACCTTGTTTCAGTCAGTAGGGGGGTGATGGAAGCTCCAGAGCTAGAAGCAGGGGATTCCACTGAGGACTTGGTGGACTGTGGAGCTTGGTCTTTTTTTTTTTTTTTTCTTTTTAACAGAATATGAAAAATGCTCTTTAAAATAACTTGACTCCATTGGCACGGAATGGAAAATAAGTAAACAGTGGCCTCAAGCAATTCAGATTTTTGAGCATATAAAAACCTGGCAAGCCAAAATAGTAATTTATGAATTTAAAGCTATATCTCCCTGGGAAACTGATGGCAAAGATGCTTAAAGACTGGAGGATATTTGAAGGAGGAAGAATTTTTGAAGCTTCATAATAGCAGGGACTGTATTTTTCTTACTAATCTTTCTCACCTTGCATAAAATCAACACTGAACAATTTTGTTGAATGAATGAATGAATGAACGTTTATTTTCTATTTGTGTTGCTGTCTCTCCCTCTCTCTCTAGATCCTGCTTCTCTAGAGCCTACATTTATTTATGCAACAAATATTTATTAACTGCCAACTTTATGTTAGGTATTATGGTAGATTAAGAATATTTAAAAATGGATAAAACCTGAGGCCTACCCCACAAAAGACCTCAGTCCGCTATTGCAATCCTTAGATTTATTGAGCAATGCTGCTTATCTTTACCCCTTTTTCATCTCATTCCTATTAAATTTTTAATTTTTTTTTATACTGGATTATAGTTGATTTATAATGTTGTGTTAGTTTCAGGTGTACAGCAAAGTGATTCATTATACTTTTTCAGATTCTCTTCCCATGTAGGTTATTACAGACTATTGAGTAGAGTTCCTTGTGACATACAATAGGTCCCTGTTGATTTTTTATTTTGTTTATAACTGTGTGTATATGTTAATCCCAAACTCCTTTTATCCTTCCTCCAAAATTTTCTCTTTGGTAACCATAAATTTATTTTTGAAGTCCGTCAGCCTATTTTTGTTTTGTAAATAAGTTCAGTTTTTGGATCCCACACATTCTTCTAAACTTTTTTCTTCAGTTAAAAAATTGTAATTACTTACAAGGCTTCCTAACATTTCTCCTCTCAGTAGTTCTCATTTTGAAGAACATTTCTTCAAAATGCTTTGAATTTTGAGCAATCCTAGTGTTTTTGTGAACTTGCTAAATTAGATTTACTTCTTTCCTTCCTTCCCTCTCTCCTTTCCTTCTTTTCTTCCACATTGATTTTCTCTACATATAAATCGTGCACTAATTCTTTCAAAGTTTTTATTACAGTGTGATTCCCAAGTGTCTGGGACCAGAGTTTTGAAAGCTTATGACGCTGTTGTAGGGTAAGGGAGTTAGAGAAGGCGAGGTTTGGAAAAAGAACGAGACTGGAGCTTTACAGGAACAGAGCACCTTTAATGAGGTGAGAAGGGGCAGCAGTCAGATTAGTGAGCTGCTGCACTAACCCAAGAAAAGAGTTAAGTATATATAGGCATATATGTGGAGATCTACTGTCTTAAGGCGGCCTGTTTTCTCCAAGGTTGTTCAGATTAGTTATCTCTTAAACGGCTAGGGCAAGGAATTCTGGTGATCAGCCAGAGGCTGGGACTGGCTGGGAGCTGGGCATAATCAACCTTAATGTCCGTTTTTTTCTTCCCATGAGAGAGTTCTTTGTTTTGCATAGAATGGTG
Organism: Aepyceros melampus; assembly: GCA_006408695.1. Taxonomy (NCBI): domain Eukaryota; kingdom Metazoa; phylum Chordata; class Mammalia; order Artiodactyla; family Bovidae; genus Aepyceros; species Aepyceros melampus. The sequence goes on along the minus strand of SJXQ01003140.1, from coordinate 50,741 downwards.
AGGAGGAGGGGAGTTTTAACTCTAGGCTATTTTGAGCTGTGTAACTTTCCTTCATTCCAGACCCTAAGGAATATATATAAAAAGAGAAAGAGAAGTTAACGTTCAGGGCTTCTTCATGCTGAAAATGAGGGTCAGGGGTGTGTGGTCTGGGAGAAAGGAAGTCTAAGGCCCGTAGTGTTGATTTTCTATTCTAGCCGTCAGGGTCTCAAGCAAAAGAACAGTCTTGACTTGGTCTCGGGAAAGGGCTCAGATTCGGTCTTGGAGGAATCCCTGGAAAAGATTAAACAAACAAGGCCCAAAGGTGAGTAGGTGATAAAAATGAATGGTCCTAGAAGGGGTAAAAGTTATAAAAGGTTCTCTGTAGCCACAGGGTGGAGATGTAATCTTCAACATGTTCAAACTTGGATCCTTGAGGACTCGAGACCCAAATATCTGCCAGAAGTTGTTCCAGGAATAATTGCAGCTGTGAAACTGACAGGCTCATCCGTAGCCAGTTGGGGCCGGTAGAAGCCATGAGAACTTTAGAGGTGTAGGACCTGTGTGAGAAACTTGGTAAGTATTAGTCTGGCAAGCATTTTCATCACTGGGCTGCACAACCTTTTTTTAGAGGAGTGATATGTACCCAAGGGGTGATTTCTTTTAATTTTGCAGCGGTAGGGGTCAGCAGAATTACCGTGTGGGGACCTTACCATTTGGGGGTTAGATCTGAGTCAGGCTGAATCGTCATATAGACTTGGTCTCCTATTTGAAATGATGAGTATGGAAGATTGGGATGTGGTCGAGGGAGTAATTCATCCATATGTTGCCAAAGGGCAGCTCGTATCTGGGCAAGTAAAGGAAAAGGAAGGTGGATGGCAGTTTGGGACCGTCCAGGAGAGGCGAAAACCTAAGGGTACTATGGGCCTCGCATACATGGCCTTGAATGGACTGATATTTAAGGGTGTTTTTTTGTTGTTGTTGTTAAGGCCCAGACCTTTAAGAGGACTAAAGGGTGGGGTTTAGTCCAGTCTTGGTGAAGTTCAGTTGCTAATTTGGTCAGAGTTAATTTTAGGAGTCAGTGGCTCTCTCAACCTTACAGGAAGACCGGGGATGATAACGAATGTGAAACCTCCAAGGAACTTGAGGGCTCATGCAATATTTTGTGCATTTGGGATGTGAACTCGGGCCTGTTGTCAGACTGCAGGGAGGAAGGCATTCCAAATCTGGGGAGGATTTCAGTAAGAATAAGGTGAGCCACAGTAGGGGCTTGTATGTTAGTAGTCGGGAAAGCTTCAACCCATCCAGAAAATGTATCTACGAAGACTAGGAGAAATTTAACCCTTTTCATAGGTGGCATGTGGGTGAAACCTACCTGCCAGTCTTGTGTGGGAAGATGTCCACAAATTTGGTGGGTGGGCGAATGTTAGAATTAGGATTTGTCTGCTGACAAATGGTACAAGGTTGGGTCAGATTATTTAAATAAGTCACATTGTCCTTAGTCAGCTCAATAAAGTTCTGAAGGAAAGCCTTAAGTTCTTTTGCAGAGGGGTGGAAAAGGGAATGTAAATATGAAAGTAATGTGCAGATGTTAGGCTTGTCAATTTGCGCTATAGTATGGGGCTTCCCTGGTGGCTCAGAGGTTAAAGCGTCCACCTGCAATGTGGGAGACCTGGGTTTAATCCCTGGGTCGGGAAGATCCCCTGGAGAAGGAAATGGCAACCCACTCCAGTATTCTTGCCTGGAGAATCCCATGGACAGAGGAGCCTGGTGGGCTACAGTCCACGGGTCGCAAAGAGTCTGACACGACTGAGCGACTTCACTTCACTTCACTTCAAAGACAGGACTAACAGGAGGCCTGCCACTTTGCTTGGTGATCTGCTATATTGTTATAAAAGGAGATAGGACCATGTCGCTGATGTCCCCAGCAATGTGTTACAACGGTTTGTTTGGGGGCTGAGACGAATGGAGGAGTTCAGAAATAAAAGAAGCATTGAGAACAGGTGTGCCCTCTGAGTCGGGAATCCCCTCTCCTTCCAGATTATAATGTTAGAATGTAATATGATATAGATTCACTTGGAGCCAGTGTAAATATTTATCTTTCGTTCTTTGGCTAGGGTCAAAGCTTGTGTAAGAGCTATCAGTTCAGCCTGTTGTGAGGATGTGTGAGCTGGGAGTGTGGCTGACTTGTGAGGCAAGGGGGGATAGCTTTATCGGGCTGTCCCTGGACTATGGCATATCCAGCCCCAAATGGGGCTTGTTTCTGGGCAGTGGCATATATGAACCAGGATGGGACTGTGGGGTCAGTAAGGGGCTGATTGGCTATATGTTCAAAGGGATTAAGAGTCATATCTAAGGTCTGAACACAGTCATGAGATAGGTGTCCTGCTTCTGGATCTGGTGTAGGGAGTAATCTAGTGGGACTAAGAGGTTTACAAGGCATAAAAGAAAGGGATGGGTTGAGGAGGTGTGCATGGAGGATCTGTAGTCGAGCAGGGGGCAGAGAAAGGAAAGCCCGATGAGAGAGTAAATCTTTGAAGGAACAAGGTGAGCATACATTTAGAGGAGCATTTCGGGTCAATTTAGGGCCTTCAGGTATTAAGAAGGTAGTTCCAGCTAAGGCCTGGAGACAAGGTGGCCATCCGAGCATGACGAGATCAAGTTGTTTAGATTAATAAGCTAGAGGCCCCCATATGACCCCCGTTTTGGGCGCAGAATCCCTAAGGCATGTCCTTGTCAAGAATGTACAAAAAAGATAAAAGGCTAATCAGGTAAGTAAAGAGAAGGGGCCTGTAGTAACTGTTTGATAAGAGTGTGTATTCGGATGTGGAGAAAGGTGGGGGCCAATAAGGGTTCATCTAAGTTTCCTCAAATAGCTTGCTAGACAGGTTTTGTGTGGAGGGCAAAATTTGGGACCCGTATTCAGAAGACATTTCATGTGCCCCACCATCTCCCAGAGTTCACTCAAGTTCATGTCCATTGAATCAGTGCTGCCATCTAACCATCTCATCCTCATTCTTCTGCTTATCACACATCTAATGGGCTCTCAAAAAATAAGATTCCTTATCCCTTTTTTGATTGAAAGGGTAGCTGCTTCTAACTCAGATTCTGACTCTGTCTCTTGGCCCAGGTGCTTAGCATATCTTCTCTGCTTTAAGTCCAGTGGAACAACACCTGATGTAATACTTTTATGGGAGAGTATATTATATTATCCAGTATTCTTTTCTGGAAAATTCCATGGACAGAGAAGAAGCCTCATGAGCCATAGTCCATGGGGTTGCAAAGAGTCAGGCACGGCTAAGCACACACACACAATATTACCTTGTAGATCAGAACGAATTCTTTATGTGTGACTATATGTAGGTAATTCACACATAAGGAATTCATTCTGGTCTATAATGTAATATACTCTTTCAACCCCTGGGTTGGGAAGATCCCCTAGAGAAGGAACTGGCAACTCACTCCAGTATTTTTGCTTGGAAAATCCCATGGACAAAGGAGCCTGGTGGGCTACAATCCATGGTGTTGCAAAGAGTCGGACACGACTTAGCAACTAAAGAGCAACAAACAAATTCGTGGGTAATATATATTTTTGGTTACTAAAAATGAGCTTGACTCTGCAAAATGTCACTTTACATTATGGCACTTCTACTACTAGTTTTATATAACTACATGATTTTAGTAATGGTTTATGAATGCTATTTTGTGTGCTATAATATTTTCTAGCTTTTGCTCCTGTGTCTTTGTACCTCTTTCTCTTTTTCCTAAGGAAAGTAGAGCAAAATTTTGTAGTATTCTCTTTGGAATAGAAGATAAGGATTTTAATCACTGAGATGATGTAAACTCCCATTATCCCACTGGTGTGAATATTAGACCAGAATAGTTTTTAAGATACAGCAAATCATCAATAAACATCATGGAGTCTGCTAGTGCCTGTGTGTTCATAGGAACAAAATGTTACTACTGTCCTTGAGGAAACCATACTTTACAAGAAAGAGCATATACAGAAGAGAGAATTAGCAATCTGTGGGGTCAGTACTCATACCAGAAAATTAAATAATGGTGATCCAAATTTTGTTAGTAGATGACATTCAGACTTTAAACATGCAAGCAAAGATATTTCTTCAGGAGCTGAAGGTAAATGTCACTTGCTTAAGTTCATAATCAGAACAAAGAAGGTTGGCAATTTCAACACATGTCAAAATAAAATTTCTAGTTTGAAAAAATTTTAATTCTTCTTAATGTTATTAAATTGGTGTTATTAATGAATAGAACATTAAAACTGGTATTTCAGAGATTAGAAAAGACGTGAAAGCAATTAAAATACTTTTTTTGATTTGGGGGATTTTTTTTTATGAGATACCATTGAGTATTTGTATCCTAAAAGAATGTGGAGGACATAGGTCAGTGGGGAAATAAAAAGAAAAAACTTCTGTCTCTTGATGAAAAGAGATGACAGGCAGATCCATAACAATTAATTATAGTACAAAAATAATGTAAGTAGTTACATCTCAGAGAAACATAGTTACCTATAGTTGTATGGAGCCAATTACATTAATTTTTAGTTATTGGGAAAGAGAGAAGAATAAGAGATAAACAGTATTTCTTAAGTGATTGTTAAGAAATTTCAGTTTTAAGAAAAATTCTCCTATAAACATGTATTGTTACTGTGAATCTTTCTGATAGAGTTGACTCAGGTAGCTTTAGCATCATAGTCCTTCAGTAGAAGACGTGATTATATTTGTGACAAGGAGGCCTTGTGATTATCTCTTGCTTTTGTCTACCCAACCCAAGATGGTTTATATTGTAACTATGGGGGAAAAAGATCTTACCATTTGGTCAGTGTAGAGTTGCTATTTCTTCATCTCAAAGGATTAAAAATCGCTTTGTGTGTATGTGGTTGAGGTTGAGTTGGGGTCCCATTATATAATTATAATGACTGGAGCCAGGATGAGGATGTTTGAGAACCACTGCCTTGGGTCATGAGACCTGCATCCACTTGCTGCTTTTAGCCAAGTCATGTTTTATTTCACTTGAAAGTTTGCTTGGTGATTTTAGGTGGACAGTAAAATTCAGTCATGGTGATTCTAATCTTGTTGGGAGATGGCGAATCAGTTCTTAAAATTGTATCTATATGTCACCAAAATAACTAAACCTATTGCCTGAATTTGTTATTTTGGCTGCATAAAGTCTTTGTAGTCAAATCCATGTTGAAAAGTAGCCAACAATAAGGGCTGAAAAGAACTTTAAGGAAAATTAAGGCAACCTTTTCATCTTGGAAATGATAACTTTTGTGATCAACTGAAGAGACCATAGAATACTTTCCTGAGGCAGTACAAAACTCCTGCATGCAAGAAGGTGGTTTTGACCTAAAATTTCCAAATTAGCTGTTTTATTTATTAGATTATTATTCATGGCCCCCTGTGTTTTGATTGGGTCTGCTCCCAGGATGGCAGAACTGGAGAGGCTAAAATTGACCAGTGATTTATAGAGGCCAGTCTGTAAACTTAATGAATGGCAGGACCTTGGGACTGTTAGTACCTATGCCAGAAAAGGTGAACTTTATCTTTGCTGTAGCTGAATCCTGTAAATGCTGGTCATACCACATTGTCTTTTGTAATACATCCAAGCTTAAACATAATAATATGTCCAAGCTTAAACATCAAATTTTCCTTGGAAGTAATCACTCAGTCATGTCTAACTCTTTGCAACCCCATGGACTGTGTCCCTTCAGGCTCCTCTGTTCATGGAATTCTCCAGGCGTGAATACTGGAGTGGGTAGTCATTCCCTTATCCAGGGGATCTTCTTGACCCAGGGATCAAACCTGGGTCTTCTGCATTGCAGGCAGATTCTTTACCATCTGAGCCATAGTGGAAGCCCTGTAACAGTCACAGATTCTTAATTAGCTTGGTGCTTTTATGTGTATGGTGTCAAAATTTAGTGCATAATACCAATCCATCAATACATGATCCATTGGAAAGAGAAACTGACATGTTAGAAAGCAAAAGTGAATGCTAAATTAGCAATTATGAAAATTTAAAACATAACTTTTAAGTGTCATAAGGCATTAGTGCAAGAGTTTTGTATAAGTGTTATGTTTCCGCTTTTTAAAAGGGATCTGGGGTAACTGAGTTGCTTCAATTACCAGTGGTTTTCTGGGTACTTGTCTTCAACCATCTCCTGCTCTGCTTGCCTCTGCATCCTTTCTGCTCTTCAGATGGGCTTGTGGGTGTACTACTTTCTTATGTGTTTCTGTGTTAGCAGTAATTAGACTGGATTGGGGTTTTGCAAGATACTTAGTTTCTCTTTTTTAATTTTTTTTGTAAAATGAGGATAATATTTGCCTTGAAGATTTATTTTAATGATGTACATAAATGTATGTAAAGTTCCTCCTACTCAATAAATGTTCAGGAAACTAACTAAAACTATGTTCATCCAGGGAAATGTCTGTGGTTTCTCTTTGTCTTGCTTTAGGGTGGATATTCAAGAAATATTGCCAAATAAAAAACTACTCAAATGCAAACACAAGAGCAAATGCTGAAACTGGCTTATAGATACAAGCCAGCTGGCTGCTCTAGACAGTCTTAGGAAGAAAGTCTCCTTCATCTAATTCATAAATGGAATAGCCAAGCTTAACTGGCTTTTTTTGTGTGTGAGTTTTGCTTTCTCTTAATTTTTGTGAGCTCTGCATTGCTACATAACTGTGACAACATTAACCAGAGAGTACAAGAATAAAGTAAGTGAGTGGATGTTTACAACACAGTGTTTACAACCATCTCTGTGAAAGAGTCTAGAGATGGTTCCATGTAGGAAACCCTCTGTATGGATGATGTGACCTCATCCATACATCAGCACCCCATCCATCAGCACAGCTGATAAGTGAGAAAGGCAAATATATATTTATATTTATACATATATATATATGTACACACACAGGCTCCTTTGTCCATGGAATTCTCCAGGCAAGAATACTGGAGTGGGTGGTCATTCTCTTCTCCAGGGTATATTTCCTCAGGGATGGAGCCCAGGTCTCCTGCATTACAGGCAATTTCTTTACCATCTGAGCCACCAGGGAAGCCTATATAAATATATATGACATTTATTTCCATACTTTTATACTCTCTCTTCATCACAGGGCTGGAAACATGAGAATCTTATTTTCCTGACTCTTTTGCTTTTGTTATTGTGGCTGTAATCTACATTATTAAAACAAAACACAAGAAAGTAACGTCAGTAAAATGAACTCATCCAAGATTCTGAAGGCAGAATCGAGGCTTAGTGAGCCCTTATATGAAAAACTAAGAATTTCTGTGCAATATAAATAATAATTTCCATAATTTATTGATTTTATAAGTTTGGAATTGTGAAGGGAGTCTTTCTACACCCCCATGACTTAAAGCAAGAAATACCTGCTCAGCATTTGCTGCAAAGGTTGAATCCTTTATTAGAAAGATGAATGACTTTTCTTTTCCTTTTGCTTGCTCTTTTTATGTGACATTGTTTGAGAGACTGAGCACAGTATTTTTAAACAGATGATAAGATGTCACCTTTGAGTGGCAGAAATTTAGAAGCAACGGTGGAGGGTTTCATTATGATTTCCTTCTATGAGTCCTATGATAATCTTCGCATGAAACCCAAAAGTTACTCCTCCTTGCCTTTGTGATGAAATCACACTGAAGGGCAACATTAAGACAGTGATTGGAAGGAAAGGCGCTCATAGGAGGGTAGGACCGTCATTTTCATCTAAGGAAACAGCCCTAGACTTGCAAGAAGGGAACCGCATGTATTACTGAGCAATGTGATGGTTCTCCCATATGGATAGCTCATCTCCAAGAAGCATTCAATCAGGTGAGCTATCAACAAGATTTGGCCTTTGATAAACACATCCATTTTAATAGCAGTTCCTGAGATGAAAGGTTCAGATTCTTTCAACTTCATGGCACTCAGTTTCTGCAGCCTGCAAATATGAAATGATAACTTCCTAGTGTGCTGCCTTTAAAACCATCAAATTATGCTAGAATCATCCTTTTAGTCATAAAAGGAGATATAGGATGTTACTAATTAACCTATCTCCTTTATTATTCCTAAAATGATTTAAGGCAACTGGCTATATGATGTGATGGGAAAATACTCCTTGGCCTGATGTAAGCTGACAGATTGCCCAAGATAATCTTTATGGTGTCCTGCATAACATGAGAACATTTTGGGAGTCCATCATTTAAAACTTGATTGCAAGGGATCATATTAAAATGGAATCTGAATAATTAATCTCCCAGTGTGGAGTTTAAGGTAGGCCTGCATGCATCCTAAAATCTACCCCCTCTTACATGTATCCACAGAGTTGATGTAAACCCAATTCCCTGGAAAATTAGAAGACAAGGACTCGTTCTCTGTTCTTGTTACTATCTTGGTGAATTTGGCAAATGGTTAGGCACAAATTTTGTAACTAAAGGAGACTGTTATCCAATTTCTATGTAATATGAATTCTAAAACTGTTTGGTGATCTGGAGGGAGGTTGGTTAAAAGGATAGTACACTTTTTCTCTAATGAAATGACCCTTAACTTGCAGGAAGGTAATTGTATTAACAGGATTACTGAATAACATGCAGTTTCTTCCTTGACCATATAGGTTTCCACCTGAAACAAAAGGTGTCAGTCTTCTCTTATTGAGAAATTTTTTTAGCCAATATTTTACAAGAAACTTCTGTTTTACAAGAAATGTTTTTTTAAAAGAGTTTAAACAGCAGGAGGAGACGGGGACGACAGAGAATGAGATGGTTATATGGCATCACCGACTCGATGGACATGAGTTTGAGCTAGCTCTGGGAGTTGGTGATGGACAGTGGAGAGGGGGGTGGCATGCTGCTGTCCATGTGGTCACAAGGAGTTGGACATGACTGAGGGACTGAACTGAACTGAAACAGCATAAGTGACAAGAGCCAAAAGATGGAAGCAAAGCAGGTACCCACGGGCAGATAAATGACCAAAGGAAATGTGGTGGCCACTACAGACAGCGGACTATTTTTCAGCCTTAGAAAGGAATGGAATTCTGATGCATACTACAACATAGATGCATGTTGAGGCTATTATGCTACGTGAAATAAGCCAGTCACAAAAGGACAAATATCATATATTTTCATATCACTTTCATAAGGTACCTAGAATAGTTCAATTCACAGAGGTGAAAAGTAGGATAGTGATTGCTGGGGGCTGGGGAAATAGGGGGTGGGGAGTTAGTGTTTAATGCAGGTACAGCTAAAGTTTGGGAAGAAAAAAACATTCTAGAGATAGATAGAGGTAATGGTTACATAACAACATGGTGCCTGCACTTTAAAGCCACAGATTATGCACTTAAAAATGGTTAAAATGGCAACATTTACGTTATATATATTTTATCATAGTTTAAAAAATACATTTAAAAAGGAAAAAAGAGTTTTAAAATTTCTAGGGCCCCCCTGGTGGCTTAGTAGTAAAGAATCCACCTCCCAATGCAGGAGACATGGGTTCGATCCCTGGTCCGGGATGATTCCATGTGCCATAGGGCAACTAAGTCAACTAAGTCCATGCATCACAACTGTTGAGCCTGTGCTCTGCAGCCTGGGAACCACAACTATTGAACGCATATGCTGCAACTACGGAAGCCTCGCACCCTAGAGCCCAGGCTCTGCACCAAGAGAAAAGCCCACGCAGCAGTGAAGACCCAGCACAGGCAAAAAGATTATTTTTTAAAGACGACTCTGGCTGCATCTTCATTTTCATCCCTTTTCCTAATTTAAGAAGGAGATAAATATCACCTCTCTAAAATTCTGTGTCCCCACTGCTTTAAGGCCAAATAAAATGTCACCAAAAGTGCTTTGTTTTTTTTTTGCTTCTTTTAAGATGTTTCTCTTGGTAGACCATTAATTGAGACATATTTGTGTGGCCCAACTTCATAAAATAGAGTTGCATCTAGCATTTGTTTTACAATTACAAATATGGAAGGAAAAATACTGTTATTATTTTAGGAAATTGCTTTTTTGGAGATAGTGTACATGATGTTAAAGATGTGATATTATCATGTCTTTTTTATTACTGAATATATTTTAAAATGTACAGTTGGGCATTAAGTTAAGGATATTTATGAAATATTTTCTTTTGCTAAGGTGAACCCCACCAATCAAAGATATATTTCTTGTTCCCTTATGAATATTTGACTAATCTTACTGTTCTTTTATTTTTCTGAAGTAGGCTAATAGAAGGCTTTTTAAAGTAGGCTAGTAGGCTAATGTAGCCTACTTGCTTAAAGTAGGCTAATAATGCCTTCAAAAGTTGCTTATTTTTCTGTTTACTTTCTGAGATAATAACTATCATGAATACTTTCATGTGCAAAAATTCATGCCAAAAATACTCAAGAGAGAATGATTTTTCCATTTTTTTTAAAGTAGAGTCACAGTAATTTATCCAGTGTTTCAAAATTCAAATTACCATTCAAAAACTTGCATGAGATTTATTTTAGAAGAGTTGTCTTTCCCCACAGAATGGTGGTAAAAGGTGAGAAAATATGACTCCAAGAACCTAGACATATTTTGACAGAATATAAAGCATCTAGAATTTTCCTTCTTAATTAGTCCATTTTTATTATGAGTCTCTTGTTAAGTTTTGACAGAAGAATTTCATAAATGATTAATTCTTCCGCAGATAAACTAATTTAAAATAAAACTATCATTACAGAGAATAATCAGTAACTTGTAGCATTGTGTTGAATTTAAAGGTGAAACCATTTATAATGCAAGCACAACCACACTTGGAAGTTTCAGGAAAGTTATTTGCACAAAAGTGGAATAAGCTATAAATAAGGCAAAGGCAGGGATGGGTGAAACAGAACTTTTATTGCTTTTCTAAAATTTATTTTAAAATTTCTATTTACTTTAAAATTTCTATTTTAAATTTTTATTGGACTATAGTTGTTTACAATGTTGCATTCGTTTCTGGTGTATAGCCATTGTCGTTATTCAGTCACCCAGTTGTGTCTGACTCTTTGTGACCCCATGGACTGACCCCATGGACTGTATAGCCATTACTCAGCCATTAAAAAAAAAAAAAAAAACTGAAATAATGCCCTTTGCAGCAACACCTAGACACTGTCATATTGAGTGAAGTAAGTCAGACAGAGAAAGACAAATATTATATAATATTTATACGTAGAATCTTAAAAAAAAAGTACAAATGAACTTATCTATAAAATAAAAATAGAGTTACAGATGTAGAAAATAAACTTATGGTTATCAGGAGGTAAGGGGGGATAAATTGGAAAGTTGGGATTGACATTTATACACCACTGTACACAAAATATGGAGAAAGCAATGGCACCCCACTCCAGTATTCTTGCCTGGAAAATCCCACGGACGAGGAGCCTGGTAGGCTGCAATCCATGGGGTCGCTAAGAGTCGGACACCACTGAGTGACTGCACTTTCACTTTTCACTTTCATGATTGGAGAGGGAAATGGCAATCCACTCCAGTATTCTTACCTGGAGAATCCCAGGGACAGAGGAGCCTGTTGGGCTGCCATCTATGGGGTCGCACAGAGTCGACACGACTGACACGATTTAGCAGCAGCAGCAGCAGCAGTACACAAAATAAAAACTTAATATGGACTTACTGTACAGCTCAGAGAACTCTACTCAATATTCTGTAATGGCCTATATGAGAAAAGAATCTAATAAAAGATTGGTTATATGTATACGCAAAACTTTTATTGTTAAACACATCCTGGGCAGTGCTGACCCTGGCTTTGGAAAGATTCCTTAATTATTTTTTCCTCCCAAATCTATTGCAGAAAGGAGTTTCAAGTATTCCCAGGAGGTGGTTGGTTCAGTGAGAGTGAAACTTCATGGTGAAAAGTCCATGTAACTGGAGTACACTGAGTCAGGTGTTCCTGGTGAGTGGTTTGACTCTATTTTGGGTCAGTCTGAGTGAAAGTCAAGTGCTTCTTCATGTGGGGAAAGTGAGCTCTTCTGTGGCACCTCTTATGAAAGGCAGGGTAGTGGCAGGGATGGGGCAGTGCCTCAGTCCTTTATGGGCTCACAGAGTCTCATCCTCATCTCCACTGGGTCCTCTGCCTGGTCTCACAGTCCTGACTTTATATCACTGACTTTATACACTACTTTACCTATCTTAGAAAGTTCTCTTTGTATTGTATTTCCCCATTATTGAGAACCACCCATAATACCAACAAATCTACTACTGATCACTTCTCATGGTGCATCTTGAATTTATTCACTTAATTATTAAGTGACTACTGTGTACTAGGTGAGCTTCACTGGTGGCTGAGATGGCAAAGAATCTGCTTCCAATGCAGGAGACCCAGATTTGATCCCTGGGTTGGGAAGATCCCCTGGAGGAGGTCATGTCAACCAATATTCTTGCCTGAGAATACCCATGGACAGAGGAGCCTGGTGGGCTACAGTCCATGGGGTTGCAAAGAGTCAGACACGACTGAGTGACTAAGCACAGCACACGGTGTACTGGGTACTATACTATACAGTGGTGAGCAAGCAGATGTGGAGATTGTCTTAATATATGTGTATGTGTGTGTGGGGGGTGCAAGTGGCTGACAAGTGAATCAACACTTTTTTTAAAAGAAGATCATTTCAGGTGATGATAAATTCTATGCAGAAAATAAATCAGGGCATTGTAATGGAGAACTGAATGTTTCCTTTAGATTGGAAAGTTGGAAAGTTCTCAGTATTATGCTTAAACATGCCCTCTCTACTGAGGGTGAGGATCCACCCAGGAGAGTCTGCCTTCCCCACTGGATGGGCTGAGGAGAGTCAGAGTGAAACACTGTACCCCAGAGTGGAACTTGAACCCACAGTCTCTTAACTATAATCATTCGCTTGGTGTCCATAGACAGATGGAAGGGTAAAGAAGGATGTGGTACGTATATACAATGGAATGTTACTCAGTCATAAAAAGGAACACATTTGAGTCAGTGCTAATAATGTGGATGACCTTAGGGCCTGTTATACAGAGTGAAGTAAGTCAGAAAGAGGAAAACAAATATCGTATACTAACCCATATACGAAATTGAGAAAGATGGTAGTGATGAACCTATTTGCAAAGCGGCAGTGGAGAGGCAGACATAGAGAGCAGACTTCTGGACACAGGGTGATGGGGGAAGGAGCGGGTGGGACAAACGGAGAATACCATGGAAACATACACTACCATATGTAAAATAGAGAGCCAGTGGGAATTTGCTATATGACTCAGGGAACTCAAGTCAGGGCTCTGTGACAATCTAGAGGGATGCAAAAGGGCTTGGGGTGGGGGGAGGTTCAAGAGGGAAGGGACATATGTATACCTATGACTGACTCATGTTGATGTACAGCAGAAACCAACACAATATGGTAAAGCAATTATCCTTCCATTAAAAATAAATAAATTTTAAAGAAAGGAAGTGGGGAGAGCGAAGACCACCTTCATCCTCATTCTTTCAGTAGATGTCAGGCTTACCTCCCTAACTCTTCTTTTGCACTGGGCAAGAGAGTATATGACCCTATGAAGTCAAACTAGGACTGTCTCAGTGCTTATTCAAATCAGTAGCAGGGTGGTAACATAGACCAAAATATGTTAAGTAATCTCAGGTTTCAGAGGGTCTGAATGAGGGTCTCCTACTTTGGAAAGTCACCTTTTCCTTATATTTCTGTCCTTGTTTCTAAGGATCAATTTCTTACTAGACTTCATCAGCAGGATGAAGGCCTCATTGTTTTTTCACTTAATAACCTGGAGTATGTCTTGCGCTTTTATTGATGACTTTGTAGTTAATTAAGTCTACTTCCTTCCTGCCCATAGCTTTCTGAGCTTACAGTAAGTTCCCTAAATTTCCCTATCTACAATTCCCTAGTCGGACATGTCTGAAGTGACTTAGCAGCAGCAGCAGTGGGACTTCTAAAACTACCTGTGTACCTATCCTTCTCTATTTCTATCAAAAGGAGTAAAGATGAAAGAAACCTGGTCTAGTTAATGCAGCCATTTCAGAAATAAAGATCCAGAGGGCAGAGTTACCTAGGCTACTCAAACATGTTTGACTCAGAAGGGATAAGGTCAAGATTCCAGCCTCTGCCTAGTTATTCTTTGAACAAAAGCACTAGTTCTAGGCCCACGGTATCCAAGTCTTGAAAGCCTTGGATAAAGTGATCTATCTGTCTGTGCAAGTGAGGCTATTACCAAACTAAGTATCAGGGCTAAATGATGTATTCATAAAGACACTGTGAATGGTTTGAAGACATGAAACCAATGGGCAACATCAAATCAAAATTTTCACAACCATACCATGTCATAATTGTAAAATGGGCTTCTCTGGTAGCTTAGATGGTGAAGAATCTGCCTGCAGTGCAGAAGACTCAGGTTTGATCCCTGGGTTGGGAAGATCTAGAGAAAGGAATCTCTACCCATTCCAGTATTCTTGCCTGGAAATCCCATGGACAGAGGAGCCTGGAAAGCTACAGTCCTTGGGGTCTCAAAAGAATTGGACACAACTCAGTGACAAACACTTCACTCTCATTTGTGGAAAAATATCTGAAAGGTTGTAAAGTGGGGCTAATGCAAGATTTGAAATCCAATCCAGGCTTATTTCAATGGTTGACATACAATGTAGCTAATTAAACAGTCTAAAGAAAAACTTTTTTAGATAGTTGGGTTTAAAAAATCTACCAAAGGTCACCTAGCCCCTCCCTTCTTTTCTAGGAAGGAATGTGCCTAAATTTTCCCAGAAAGATGGGCGTTCCCTTCAGAGAAATAGATTGCTCAACCTTGCTTGGTGGCAGCCAATTCCAAAGAGTCACAAAAATTAGGACAGGATTTTTTTTTTTCATATTTTACCAAAAGGATTGCATAGACATTCAAGGCTCTGCACAATGGGTTGTGCTTCACGGTGGTATAAAAAGATCCAGAAATTGCTGCTGCTTGATTGGTGTGACAGTCCCCTTAATACTCTGACAAGACACCGGGGGTGTACCTTGACATGTGACTATGGAGCGTGGCTTGGTAGAGCATGGGAAGGTGCTTCTCCTCATTAGTCTTCCAGCTTGTATCTAGCTTAAGGGACTACAATCAAAATTGTCTATACAAAACCAGGAAATACACTACCTACTTTAAAAGGGAGCTAAGGGCTTCCTAGGTAGCACTAGTTAGTGGTAAGGAACCCGCCTGCCAGTTCAGGAGACTCAAGAGACTTGGGTTTGATCTCTGGGTCAGGAATATCCCCTGGAGCAGGGCATTTTGTCAACCCTCTCCAATATTCTTGCCTGGAGAATCCCATGGACAGAGGAGCCTGGTGGCCTACAGTCCATAGAGTTGCAAGGAGTTGGACACTCCTGAAGCAACTTAGCACTGTGTCTACTGTAAGGGAATGAAATGACAAAGGGTTAGAAAATAAGATTTATGAAGGAAAATTGAAGAAAAAGGGGAATGATGATGAAGTCTGAAGGGATCAGTCCAACATTGGTGCTGATCCTGTTTTCTCCTCATCCCCTGGGCAAGACCTCAGTGTCCCTTTGAAAATCCTCTGAAGTGCTTTCAGAATCTGTTCAAGCTCCATCCAGTTCCTATTCCTATTCTGAATTTCCTTCTTCTGGTATTCCTCCTCCCTTCCTCCCCGATTTCTTCATACCTGGTTTGTTTCTGCCTACCCAAGCCTTTAGTTAATTATTTTATTAAGCTGTGCATTTTATGGGGCTCCACCCTTTTTCTTGACAAGTATTTACCACTCCTATCTAGTGATTAACCAAAGGAAGACTTCCTGGTTTCTGGCACACAGCTTTGCCTACTAAATGTTTTTTTTTTGAATTGAATATTCATAGTATCTTTGCCAGGGCTATATTATATTGGTCTGGAGCTTTGTGAATGAGTGACAGAAAATGGGAGAAAATAGTAGGTGTCTATATTCACACCAGTTCCCAGCAGCTTGGTTTCCCATTCCAGCACATGTTGGCAAAGAACTATAGAAGAACATTAATTTTCTCAGACTGGTGTATTAGTTGGAACAGGCCAACTACTATAATACAGAACTTTAATGTTTCAAAGTTTAAGATTTGGATTACAAATCCAAAATAAAGTTTATTTGTCACACATATTAAAGCCTTCACCTGGTTGGGCTGGGTCTACTGGGCAGGTTTCCTCCAAGCAGCAATGTAGGCATTAGATCTTTTTCTTTCTTCTTAGACTTCTCTGTTCACTAGGTGCAAGGCGAAAAAGAGAGAGTACTGTGTATGTGAGCCATGAAAGTCATATACATTTCTATTCATACACTATTACCATTCATATACTGTTCATTCCATTCATATTCCATTGACCACCACCCAGTAACAGGGCTCTATTCAACTGCAAAGCCAGCTGTGACATGTCCCCCAGAAGTGTGCTTGGGGAGAAAGGAAAATTCACTTGGTGAACAACTGACTAGCTGTTGGCATAGATGCAGTGAATGAGTCTTTGTTTCTGTTAATCGCAAATGGCTTTACTAAAAGCTAAGAAAAAATAGTGCAGTCTCAAAGGGTACATACAAAGTCCTCAAAGATCCCTTCAGGTGGGAAACCACTATACTTTGACACATCAAGTTATAAAAATGAAGTGAAATATGCTATATTAAAGTCTCAGTTCAGTTCAGTCGCTCAGTTGTGTCCAACTCTTTGCGACCCCATGAATCGTAGCACGTCAGGCCTCCCTGTCCATCACCAAACCCCGGAGTTCATTCAAACTCATGTCCATCGAGTCCATAATGCCATCCAGCCATCTCATCCTCTGTCGTCCCCTTCTCCTCCTGCCCCCAGTCCCTCCCAGCATCAGAGTCTTTTCCAATGAGTCAACTCTTCGCATGAGGTGGCCAGAGTACTGGAGTTTCAGAGCTTTAGCATCGTTCCTTCCAAAGAAATCCCAAGGCTGATCTCCTTCAGAATGGACTGTTTGGATCTCCTTGCAGTCCAAGGGACTCTCAAGAGCCTTCTCCAACCCCTCAGTTCAAAAGCATCAATTCTTCGGCGCTCAGCTTTCTTCACAGTCCAACTCTCACATCCATACATGACCACAGGAAAAACCATAGCCTTGACTAGACGGACCTACTGAAGGTTAAAATATATGTGGTTGATATACCAGAATTGTGACTCTGCCAATATAGTACATTTTTCTCTTGGCAAAATAATGATCAGTGTTTTAGTGGACTCTGAAGACAGTTTGATCATGCTTTGTCATTTTTTGCAGGATGTTTGACACCTTCTCATTTCTCCATTTTTCATATTTTCAAAGGAAAAAAAACTCCTTTGTTTATTTGCTAACATGTGCGATCATGAAAGAATGAATAAACAGAGAGAGAGAGAGAGAAAGAAGGAAGGGAGAATTTTCCTTATATTCTAAGTAGAATGTAAACACCCCTACACTTACCTTCTTGTGTTTTGTTCTGTTTATTTCTTTAGGGCTGCACTGGGTCTTCGTTGTCGTGCTTGGGCTTTTCTGTAGTTGCAGGGCACGGGCTTCTCATCGCGGTGGGGCTTCCCTTGTTGCAGAGCATGGGCTGGAGGGCTCTTGAGCTTCAGTAGTTCTGGTACACGGATTTCGTTGCCCCAAGGCATGTGGAATCTTCCCGGACAGGGGATCAAACCCATGTCCCCTTGACTGGCAGGCAGATTCTTAACCACTGAGCCATGAGGGAAGTCTTCCATACTCATGACCATCTTCTGCACCATTTTGTTGATCAATGGATCCCGTTAAATTTTAAGGTCTTCCTCTGAACTGTGAAAAACAGGCAGAATTTTATTTCAGGGTTTGTTTTGGCACCAGGTTTAGCGATTTTTCTTTTCTTTCAGTTGTATCAGATTATCCCTGCATCTATCAGCAGTCACTCCTAATACAGGAGTGTATCAGCTCCTGGGCAGAGTACATATGAAAGACACAGTGCAAGCGGTTTCACAAATGCCATAACCTGGAGGAGGTATGGGAAGAAAAGCAGAGCCTGGAGAGAATAAGTGGAAACATAGCTACAAATAGAGCTATAAGCCAGATAAAAGATCCAAGAGGCCAACTTTTTCCTCAAACATAGAACTTTATGAAACCCTCATTGTGGGAGCTCTATGGCCCATCCCAATGGTATCATTAAGTGTAAGGATAGAAGAGACTGGAAGGGCTTCCAAAGAGAACCATTAGGCAGATTTGATTTTGAAAATTCTGTCTATACTCAAGAATCCAGAGCTTAATGTCTTTCCATATAGTCATTCTCTCCTTCCTTCCTTCCTTTTGTAGAGCATACTTGCAACATGAGAGATACTGTGCTAGACATGACCCAGTCCACACAACCTATGGAGGAGTAGTAAGTTAACATTGTCCAACAGCTCAAGAACTTGGAGGTTCATTGGTGCAGAAGTTGACTGGCTTGTACATCTAGACACGGTAACCTGAGGCAGCACTGACACCTGTGAACAAGGTGGAAACCATCCTTGGAAGTGCTGGGTCTTCTCGCCTCTGGCTGGGGGATTAAATTGCATTAGAAGGGAAGTGCTCAGGCAAGTGTGTTGCTGAGTCTCACCTCTGGCTTACCTTCTGTCTTTGCAGTCTCGTTCATTGGGTCAACGTTCACTGAATTACAAATGTATAAGACAGTCCAGGCTGGAGGAAGGCATGGAAACCCACTCCAGTATTCTTGCCTGGAGAATCCCATGGACAGAGGAGCCTAAGAGGCTATAGTCCACGGAGTCCAGGACAAATGAATGGTGCATGAGACACCACCCAGTGTTTTAGGACTTTATAGTAACCATAAGATACACAGGGCCATCTGAAAGATACAGTTATAAGCTACAAGGGTGCATATCTCTCCTGGTGAGACCAGAGAAGCTTCAGAGAAGGATCTCTGGAATCTATTTCATTGCATGTTTTAACTGGGTGCCCCAAGTCTCAAATGTACATGTACTTTAGCATCTGAACTTTTAACTTACATGTGACTGACTGAGTTTACAACCTGTCCTGAAATTTACACAGTGTGGGCCAGATTCTTTGCCTTCAGTAGTAACCAGATGTACAGAACCTCTTCGGTGCTCAGAACCTATGTAGCTTATGAAGACCTCCTCAGGAATTTTAGAAATCACTACTCCAAATTCCCCTGCCTCTTACAGAAAGTAGAATAACTCCAGTGATTCCACGTGGCCAAATATTTAAGGCCTGCCTGATTCTACTGTGTATGTGCTAAGTAGCTTCAGTCATGTCTGACTCTTTGTGACCCCATGGACTGTAGCCTTCCAGGCTCCCCTGTTCATGGGCTTCTCCAGGCAAGAATATTACAGTGGGCTGCCGTGCCCTCCTCCAGGGACCTTCTTGACCCAGGGATCAAACTTGCGTCTCTTGTATTGCAAGCGATTCTTTTACCACTGGGCCACCAGGAAAGCCCACCTGGTTCTACTGCTGCCTCGCAAACCTGCTCTGTAGAAGGAAAAGGAAAGGCAAACCCAAGGTCATATAGATTCTCTTTTTCCACTTAGATATTTAGAGAGGAGTTTAGAATAAAATATACTCAGAAGACCCATTGTAAGATGGTTTCCATTAGCCAAATAATTTGTTTTTCTATGCACTCATCTGAAAAGTACATATTTCCTAACAAAAATATAAGTAAATATGTTCAGTATATTGCAGCTCTGTTTTGGACAGATGGTGAGGAAAACTGTCTTGGACCTAAGCATCACACTTATTCCTTTTTACTGTCAGCAAGTTAGGATTAGTCATCTCTCTCTGAAGGAATAAGGATGTGGTTATTTCCCACTGTCTCAACTTCAAGTGCCTAAAACTTTTTCCTGCAAGGATCCAGGGTGCTGTCCAGGGAAATCCCAACACCTGCTGGCTGACCTCTGCTTCAGAAAAGCAAACATGTTCTGTGCTTATTTATTACATTCATACATAGAATCCCTGGAGATTCTTTGGTTACTTTTAACATTTGCAAACTACATTTATCATCACAGTTGCATGGTCAGCTGAACAGTTACTGATATGGAAAAAGCCTCTTGGATGTAATATCACAGTGTAAAGACTTCTGTTTTCACTTTAAAATGGTTAAGAGAAAAATCAGACTAGAAATAATGGGAAATAATCTATGCTGAGAACCTTAAAATACTTCTTATCTGTAAGGTCTAGGATTATGCTTAGAATTAATTCCTGTTCATTATGCTTAGAATTATGCTTAGAATTAATTCCTGTTCACATCCCCCTCACTCCTAGCCCTATTCTCCTTTTGGAAAGATTTTTTAAAGAATAAGAACTCATCTAGTGAGGTGGATGAACCTAGCATGAAGTAAGTCAGAAAGATAAAAACAAATATCATATATTAAGGCAGACATATGGACTCTAGAGTGGTACTGATGAACCCATTTGTAATGTAGCAATAAGGATTTCAACTCTGAATATTCATTGGAAGGACTGATACTGAAGCTGAAGCTCCAATACTTTGGCCACCTGATTAGAAGAGACGACTCATTGGAAAAGACTCTGATGCTGGGAAAGATTGAAAGCAAAAGGGAAAAGGGCGGCAGAGGATGAGATGGCTAGATAACATCACCAACTCAATGGACATGAATTGTGCAAACTTCAGGAGATAGTGAAGGACAGGGAAGTCTGGGGTGCTACAGTCTATGGGATTGCAAAGAGTTGGACATGACTGAGCAACTGAGCAGCAATAGAGGGGCAGACACAGAACAGACTTGTGGACACAGGAAAGGAGAGTGGAACGAATGGAGAGAGTAGCACTGAAACATATTCCTTAGCATGTGTGAAACAGAGAGCAGGGAGCTCAAACCCGGTGCTCTGTGACAACCTAGAGGGCTAGGGTGGGGTGGGAGGTGGGAGGGAAGTTCAAGAAGGAGGGAACGTATCTATACCTATGGCCGATTCATGCTGATGTATGGCAGAAAGCAACACAACACTGTAAAGTAATTATCCTTCAATTAAAAATAAACAAATTTTTAAAAAGAAGAAAAAAAGAAGAACTGAGTGCTTCAGTGTCTGTTACCATTTTATCTGCATTCTCACACACGTTTGAGCAATTTTGTGAGTCATTTTTTCCTCACTTCCCACAAATAGCATGAGTTAAATGGAGCTATGGGAATTTTTTTTTTTAGAGTAATAATTCTGATTTTGGAATCCAAAACGACATCACTTACATTAATAAGACACACGTAGAAGGCAAACCATCCACCAGTGCAGCTGCCTATCAATGTTCTGTAAAGCCAATGACAGTGATTTGTGTTTTGGTGTGTTATCCTTGATTCTTTGCTGTTTGGGAAGCAGT
This sequence comes from Aepyceros melampus, assembly GCA_006408695.1. Taxonomy (NCBI): domain Eukaryota; kingdom Metazoa; phylum Chordata; class Mammalia; order Artiodactyla; family Bovidae; genus Aepyceros; species Aepyceros melampus. The sequence goes on along the minus strand of SJXQ01003140.1, from coordinate 29,470 downwards.
GTTAAATCAGAGGGGATTGGGAGACTGACCTTATCACATCACAGGTGCTGATTCACTGTCCACTGTCCTCCAACTTCCTTTCCGAAGGCACGGGGCAGACTGAGAAGTGTCATCACCCTGCCATGGAAATGTGTGCAAGTGAAAATCCTTGCAGGCTTGTGTGATATTTTTACTGCTGTCTCCTCGTGTCCCATTAATAGCATGTTAATGCAATCAAGAAGATACTTTGTCTCCCCGCCCCAGCCCGCAGCTAAACAATCAAAACACTTCTAAAATCCTGCAAAACAGCTTTCATTTTAAGGTTCTGATCCAGAACTTGCCTTGCTACATTACCCAGTGTTTTGACTGCCCCCTAGTGGCTGTTTGGAATCATATTCTCTTTCAAGAAGAGAATTTGTCTTTTTGTTTCTTTACTGTGTCTTACAGAAAAACCGGTGTGCTGGGAGTGGTCCTGGAAGAACGCTATGCTTTCCTCTTTGAAAAGAGCAAAAAAGAATAAGGATGGATTTTAATCTCTATTTTGTATTACCTTTGCTGCAGTCTGAAAAACTCAACCTCTGAAGTGTTAAGTAAATTAATCCGTGTCTGTTCAGCCCCCATCAGCGAAGGCGATAGTTTAAGAATAGTCATTCTTTGAGGAACAAACTGCTTTTGTCTGCGCCACTCAGTTTAAGGGAAAACCACCTCTGGAATGTTATCCAAGCTCTTCATGCTCTACACGATTTCGGCTGCCCCTCTAATTATCAGCCAGGACGCTGATTTGTAATCACCGGCTTTCAATAACTTAAATAGGTAGTTTTTCAGCCAAGTATTTTTATTCAAAATGGGACAAAAGCTAAAACTGCATGTTGAATTTTATCCAGAAGCTGTCATCTTTTAAGATGTGCCAACTGATGCAGAGCAGTTGTTCATTTTCTTATGACATGTCGGAAGCACTTGCTTTATGAATCTAACCAGCAATCTACCTCAAAGTCTACAATTTATATATCAGCTCAGTTGCTTGCCAGAACCAGCATGCAGGGAATTTTAAGATTTAATCAGTGTACCGAATCATCAAACATAACCACACCCAAGCTCTGTTATTCTTCAGAGACTTTAAAGATTAGCTTTTCACTGTCTATTTGAATTTCAGAGAAAATCGTCTTGCTAGCTACATTTTTCACTAGTTATTATAAAGATTGTTTTGAATAAATTTGTCCGTGTGAATGACACTACCACTTACTATTTCTGTAAAGACCCTAAAAGTCTTTTGTCTAAATTTTCTTTTATACTTTTATGTATAAAATGGACACATTTCTTAATCTCAAAAAAAACTGAATCAGACAGAATCCAGATTCTTAAGAAAAAAATTTCTCTTGTTTCAAACTTTCTTTTTTAGTCCAATAATTTTGGTCTTCTGGGCCAGAAAACGAGGTCACTCTGAAAAGTCCCAAAGCTGCAAAATTGCAAAACTGAGAAGCTAGGTTAAAGGTCTTCTGTTTTGTGAAATGTGCTGGATTTTGCCACGTTTCAGGTTTTGTGTTGAAAAATGGTGTTTTCCTTTGTCTGGGTCCTTGTTGAAAAACACGTCTCTGAAGTGAGTAATTGCTGTTAGCAAAGGCAAATAGAAACAATTGCCTCAATGCAGCTCAGTTTTTCCAGTTCCCAGGAGGCCTCCTCCCACTTCCTTGCTGTGGCTTTTTCAAAGTCTTCATTCCCCTCTTCAAACCCTCCCCTGAACTCCCTACGCTCACTGTCAGCAGATTACCTTGGCCGTTACCTCACAGAGCAAATAGACTCTATTTACAGGAATTCCTTCAAGCTCCTTCCAGTGAGCAGACACACCATCCTCTGCCGTCTCCGAGTGGAGTTGGGGAGGAGGGCAAGGAGGCTGATTTTCCAAGACCCATCCCTCCCCTTCAGTCCTCTTTTCTCAGGGCCCTTGCTCAAACCTGTCTCTTCTCTCTTGATACATCTTCAGTCTCTACTTGTCATCGACTCCATTCTCTCGGCATGTAAACCTGACACCATCTCTCCCAGAGGATTGACTTAGGGCCCATGAAAGTACAAGCAACAGCTTCCCGCTTCCTCCTGAACACGGAGGCCACAGGTGACCCCTCTGACAGAAGCTGCCATGTTTCCAGTGCCGTGGCCCTACCACCCTGGCCCCAGGGAACTGGATTATGATGGGGGCTGTAGTCAAAGGCAGCAGAGGTAAAGGCAGAGGGCTTCCGTGGTGGCTCAAATGGTAAAGAATCCACCTGCAATGTGGGAGACCTGGGTTTGATATCTGGGTTGGGAAGATCCCCTGAAGAAGGGAGCAGCTACCCAATCCAGTATTCTTGCCTGGAGAATTCCATGGACAGAGGAGTCTAGGGGCTACAGTCCATGGAGTCACAAAGAGTTGGACACTGTTGAGTGACTTTCAAAAAAAAAGAAAAAAAGGCTGTTACCAAAGGCAGCTCAAATGTGAGAGCCAAAATTACATGGTGTCTGAGTCCTGCTTGAATTCCTGTTTGCAAGCAATAGAAAATGATCTTGCCTAATTTAACCTCAGCAGGATATTCACTGGAAGGATGTCTGTGGTTCACACATCGGTAGGGGTCTGCAGGACCTGAATTAGAAAAGAGGCAAAAGCCAAGGAGCTCTGAAGAGCTCTGCTGTGAAGAGCGCAGCAAGTGTAGTACAGGAAGAGAAGGGTGTCCCGTTGGCTGCCTCTGCTCTCTTCCGAGGCAGTGGTCTGCAGCTGTGTTCTCAGCTGTCTTGTCTGACTGGCTTAGGCTGAATGGAAGGCTTGCTCCGTAAGTGGGCTGGGTGGGAAGAGAGCACATTGGCTCATTGGCAACTGTGTGGGAAGCAGGTTCTGTCCTTACAACTACACATAATAGGAGATTCCCCCCAAAAGGGGATTGGATTGCTCCCAGGAGTTGGGTGCTGGACAACCCAAACCAACAGATGGTGACTCTAGTTGGTTCTCTAACACAGTTGGTACTAAGTCTGAATTTGTACTGCTAGCCACATGGTGCACCAAAAAACTGAGAGATGAGTTATTGGAGCAAGGACTAGGACTTTACTTGGGAATCCAGCTGACCGAAGAGATGGTAGACTTGTGTCCCAAAGAATAATCTTAGGTGAGCTATAATTCAGGCTTCTTTTATATGAAAAGGGGAAGAGGTGTGGCTGGTTGTTATAAATTTCCTGATGATGGCATCCTTTGTCTTTGCAGCTGTCCACATAGGTTTGGTGTTCATAGTGTTTCTATAAACCTCTAACAAGACAAATGTTGTTGTCTGTTCTGCAAATATTTTTATCTCTGTATGAATGGGAAAGTATTATACCTTCAGGAGTCAGAGCCCTGAGAATAGGCAATGCTGTATATCTCAGACTAGAAGGAATATTGTTTACAAAGGTGCAGCGCCACCGTGACTAAGCACCGGCAACAGAGTACAAAGGTTGGAGCTAAAGGAATAGAACCAATATGGAGTCAGGTTTGTTCTTGCCACACAATGAGATGCTCTCCTGAAGAGCATGAATGGGAGACACACATAACAGAGAAACAGAAAGCAGTGGAAAGGGAGAAACGATAGCAGAGAGAAACAAAGATGAGCTAAGACCCAAAGAGACAGTGGGGCTTAGAGAAATATCATGAAAGTATCAGGAGGTGGAGACAACTGATGACCATAGGTGCTGGGATGCCGGAGCTGGCTCAGTTCTGGAAGAGCAAGTGGTGTTTCCCAGCTCACAGGCTTTGGAGTCAGAGTATCATGGGTGTCCTTGAGATTCAAACCTCAGCTTACCTGGGTGACCTGGGACATGTTTTTTAACTCACTTTCCTCATTGGTAAGAATTGTACCGACATCATTTAGGTGAAACAACAGAATGACAATGTCTATAATGGCAATGCATATGCTGAGCATAGTTCATGGCATATTATATGTTACCTATTACTATTATTATTTTATGTCTCCCATGGTTTTTTTCAAATGCTGTTCTATTCCTTTTTCGTCACGGGAAATTCCACCTCACCTTTCAAGATCCAGCTCAGATGTTACCATCTCTGCAAACCCATCCATGAATTTTCCTCTTGCCCTATGTGGGACAAATAATTCAGGTCAGTATTTATTGAGTGACTTCTGTATGCAAGATGTAGTATTTTTTTAAATGCTAGAAAAATCAAAGATGTCAGAGACACAGTTTGATTACTCAGCAGCCTACAATCTAAAGGGAGAAGCAAAGGCATAAAAACACAACTTTAATATAGTCCAGTAAAAACCATGATAGATTCTGCTTCCATTTTCTTCCACCCGAATCATATATCTACTGGAGCAATTTTGCCTTATGATCTAGTTATTTCCATGTCTACCTCTCTCAGGAGGCTGTACACTTTTAAAACTCAATAATACATCTTTTTCTCTCTAAAATCTAGACACTCAATATATTTTTTGAATAAAGTATGATTCCATTATGTTTTCAACCAAAACCTTATTGATTTTCAGACATGCCATTTCCATTGGGTTATTACTATTTAAAAGTTTTATTCTGAATGTTCACAAGTTATTTCCTGACCCAAAGTGAAGATTTAGTCTCTGTTCAATGTCATCACCTCTAATCTGGTTGACATCTGAATAGAGGGAGGAAGATGGGTCTGGGATCGCCAGGCTGAAACTTGGAATAAAACACCCATTTGAAGGTAAAGCTTCAGGTTTGGAGAGCCATGAGGGGGAAAAGTAGGGCTAGGAGAGCAGGGAGAGACAGAGATGAAGCTGGACAGACACACAACAGCTGGGAGTAGTTCAGGGAGGAGGAGGGAGAAAGGTGAGACACCAGAGGCATCCACCACGTGTGAGAAGGAAGAGAGCCCAGTGTGATCAGAGCAGAACCAGGCAGAGAACAGGATCCAGAAAGGTAAAGAGGATGACGGAGAAGGATTTTGATCATTTATTTGGGGAGTTGTGTGAAACACTGGCATGTCTAACAAGGCGTGGGGAAGGTTGGATGAATTACCTAATTGTAACAAGGAGGGATGTATGGAAGTGTCAAAATAGTGGGAGAGTCATCATCCCAGGTGGGAGAGTCATCATCCCAGCTCCAGGTGAGTTGGGATGAGTGGACTAGAGAGGGATGAGGACCCATGCAGTAGGGCTCAATGGTGGTGTTCCTCATCCAAGTGAGACTGATACCCGAAGTATGTCTGGCTCCTCTAGTCATTCATGGGATCATTCACCTATTGGAAATGTCATTTTCTCTGCTTTTGACTTGCTGGACCAATTTTGTCACTGGCAATTTCTTTCATCTCTGGTCTTCTTAACCACAATCTGTGTTAATGGCCAAACACTGTTTGAAAACATCTTAAAGCATTATAGAAGTCCTGAATGACCATTTTTTCCTTATGTGACTTAGACTTGGTAAATTTACAATTTTGTTTTATCTTCTTTGGCTGATTACTTAATCAATCAAGCCAAATGGAAACAGAGCCCACTTAGGTGGGAGCAGAGCATGGGCAAATAGACTTTGCCAAGGAGAGCTAACAATCTTTTATGGCTGCAAAGTGAGAGCCAAAATGTTAGTTGCTCAGTTGTGGTTCTTTGTGACCCCATGGGCTATAACTCTCCAGACTCCTTGTCCATGGAATTCTCCAGGCAAAAATACTGGAGTGGGTAGCCATTCCCTTCTCTAGGAGATCTCCCCAACCCAGGGATCAAACCTGGGTCTCCTGCATTTCAGCAGATTCTTTACCATCTGAACCACCAGGGAAGCCCCAGGGATGCAGAAAACACTGTTCAATATCTTCATTTTGTAAATGTGCAAACTGAACTCAAAGAGGTCACATGATATGCCAAGCCATTCCATAGGAGTGGAAATAGGAGGATGTATTTCCTCTCCTAGTTGAATCATTATAGAATCACTGATATTTTTTAGAGACAGTTGAAAAAAAAAAATCTATTCTCTAGCACTGAGTAAGTGGAGGAGAAATTTTTTAAAATTTAAATCAGATTTTATTTACATGTCCTTCATGAATAATCTCCACTCCAAGAGGTGTACGGTCTATTTCGAGGATCAGTGGGGAATTTGAGGTGGACAATGAAATGATCAGATTTATGAAGAGATGAGAATACCAGACCACCTGACCTGCCTCTTGAGAAACCTATATGCAGGTCAGGAAGCAACAGTTAGAACTAGACATGGAACAACAGACTGGTTCCAAATAGGAAAAGCAGTACATCAAGGCTGTATATTGTCATCCTGCTTATTTAACTTCTATGCAGAGTACATCATGAGAAACGCTGGGCTGGAAGAAACACAAGCTGGAATCAAGATTGCTGGGAGAAATATCAATAACCTCCAATATGCAGATGACACCACCCTTATGGCAGAAAGTGAAGAGGAACTAAAAAGCCTCTTGATGAAAGTGAAAGAGGAGAGTGAAAAAGTTGGCTTAAAGCTCAACATTCAGAAAACGAAGATCATGGCATCTGGTCCCATCACTTCATGGGAAATAGATGGGGAAACAGTAGAAACAATATCAGACTTTATTTTTTTGGGCTCCAAAATCACTGCAAATGGTGATTGTAGCCAAGAAATTAAAAGACGCTTACCCCTTGGAAGAAAAGTTATGACCAACCTAGTAGCATATTCTAAAGCAGAGACATTACTTTGCCAACTAAGGTCCGTCTAGTCAAGGCTATGGTTTTTCCTGTGATCATGTATGGATGTGAGAGTTGGACTGTGAAGAAGGCAAATCACTGCAGATGGTGATTGCAGCCATGAAATTAAAAGACACTTACTTCTTGGAAGGAAAGTTATGACCAAGCTAGATGACATATTCAAAAGCAGAGACATTATTTTGCGAAGAAAGGTCCGTCTAGTCAAGCCTATGGTTTTTCCAGTAGTCATGTATGAATGTGAGAGTTGGACTGTGAAGAAAGCTGAGCACCAAAGAATTGATGATGATTTTGAACTGTGGTGTTGGAGAAGACTCTTGAGAGTCCCTTGGACTGCAAGGAGATCCAACCAGTCCATTCTAAAGGACATCAGTCCTGGGTATTCTTTGGAAGGAATGATGCTAAAGCTGAAACTCTAGTACTTTGGCCACCTTATGTGAAGAGTTGACTCTTTTGAAATGGCTCTCATGCTGGGAGGGACTGGGGACAGGAGAAGAAGGGGATGACAGAGGATGAGATGGCTGATGGCATCACAGACTCGATGGAGGTGAGTCTGAGTGAACTCAGGGAGTTGGTGATGGACAGGGAGGCCTGGTGTGCTGCGATTCATGGGGTCGCAAAGAGTCAGACATGACTGAGCGACTGAACTGACTGAACTGTCTTGAAGCCTAGAGCTAATGATTACACAACAAAACAATGTATCTTGTTCAAGGGTATGTTTCTCCTTAAGCTCTGTGCTACTGATTATATAACAACAGTGGATCTTGCTTTAGGACGTGTCTCTCCTTAACAGGAACCCATTCCTTCTTACTAACCTTGTTATCTTATGATATATGTTGAGGGAGTCTGTCTGGAAAGACCTTTACACCTTGAGACATTCTTTTGATCTATTGTTAGTAACCAATTGAAAAAGTATATAAGACGAGTGAAAGGGGCACTCTTTCTGCCCCATTCTGATGTCTGTCAGAAAGTTTCTCTGTCCCTTCTCACTTTACTAAAACTTAGGTAGGCCTCACGAAGCTCTGAGTGACTAAAGCTGCATCTTTGGTTCTGAAGCAAAATTTTCTCCCTTGGAGATCATGAATCTGACACTACTTATGTAAGCTATCAAAAGGAAATCCTTCACATTGTCATTATTTGGGACCCTGAGATTTGGAGTGGCATGTTTGAATGTCCTTCCCCACACCAGACTAGCTTTTGTTTTCTAAAAGCTGTTCAATGGCTCCTCCTGGGTCAGCAAGAGTCTCAAGGGATGCTTTTCTAATTGTCTCAGGCCCAAAACAAAGTCATATCCAAGAGCATCCCAGAAGGAGAACCTCAATTTCTATTACCCAGGGAGGTTGCAGACACACTTGAGTGACCATGGCATCTTGAATATTTGTAGTTGGCAGGAGTCTGTGAAGTTGCCTGTGAGTTATGTTAAGGATATCAGAACCAGAAAGGACCAGTTATAACACTGAACTGACTGTGTTTATAAATGGAGGGGGGGGGGTATTAAACAATACCAACAATTCATTTTAAAGCTTAACAGTGAAACTATTTCAGTAAAATGACTTGAAATCTGGATTCACAGTGGCCTTCAGCAAAAGACATTGAAAGGCTGGCACTTCCTTAATACACTATAAAGGAAAAAGCCCAAGTTTTTAAGTGGAAATGTTGGAGTAGATTAATCATATGCAATTAATCCAATCATAATCTTGCCATAAGTAGGAATACTCAGGGATAACTCCCTGACCTAGATACTTAGAAAGGCACCAGGGAAACAGTTCCAGCATCCATGGAATCCACAGCAAATGATGGTGGAAGATGCCACCATGAACTCTTGGAATAGCAGGATCAGATGGCATGACTTAACCTACAGAGACAGTGGATTCAATGACCATGATAAGCTCTAGTCAGTTCAGTATTGGTTCAGTTGCACAGTCGTATCTGACTCCTCATGACCCCATGAATCACAGCACATCAAGCCTCCCTTTCCATCACCAACTCCCAGAATCTACCCAAACCCATGTCCATCAAGTCGGTGATACCATCCACCCATCTCATCTTCTGTTGTCCCTTTCTCCTCTGCCTTCAATCCTTCCCAGCATCAGGGTCCCTTGCAATGAGTCAACTCTTCAATGAGGTGGACAAAGTATTGGAGTTTCAGCTTCAGCATCAGTCCTTCCAATGAACACCCAAGACTGATCTCTCCTTTAGGATGGACTGGTTGGATCTCCTTGTAGTCTAAGGGACTCTCAAGAGTCTTCTCCAACACCACACTTCAAAAGTATCCAGTCTTTGGCCCTCAGCTTTCTTCACCATCCATCTCTCACATCCATACATGACTACTGGAAAAACCATAACCTTGACTAAACGGACCTTTGTTGGCAAAGCAATGTCTCTGCTTTTTAATATGCTGTCTAGGTTGGTCATAACTTTCCTTCCAAGGAATAAGCGTCTTTTAATTTCATGCCCGCATTCACCATCTGCAGTGATTTTGGAACACAAAAAAATAAAGTCTGACACTGTTTCCACCGTTTCCCCATCTATTTCCCATGAACTGATGGGACCAGATGCCATGGTCTTAGTTTTCTGAATGGTGAGCTTTAAGCCAACTTCTTCCCTCTCCTCTTTCACTTTCATCAAGAGACTTTTTAGTTCCTCTTCACTTTCTGCCATAAGGGTGGTGTCATCTGCATATCTGAGGTTATTGATATTTCTCCTGGCAATCTTGATTCCAGCTTGTGTTTCTTCCAGCCCAGCGTTTCTCATGATGTTCTCTGCATAGAAGTTAAATAAGCAGGTGACAATATACAGCCTTGATGGACTCCTTTTCCTATTTGAAACCAGTCTGTTGTTCCATGTCCAGTTCTAACTGTTGCTTCCTGATCTGCATACAGATTTCTCAAGAGACAGGTCAGATGGTCTGGTATGCCCATCTCTTTCAGAATTTTCCACAGTTTATTGTGATCCAGACAGTCAAAGGCTTTGGTATAGTCAATAAAGCAGAAATGGATGTTTTTCTGGAACTCTCTTGCTTTTTCCATGATCCAGCGGATGTTGGCAATTTGATCTCTGTTCCTCTGCCTTTCCTAAAACCAGGTTGAACAGCTGGTTTTACCAGCTCTAAGCCCTAGTAATGGAAGGTAAATCAAAGAAATTGATGCACAGCATCTGAGACAATGAGCAATTGATCCCGAGGTCTATAGCAATGACACAGATACAAAATCTGTGAAGGCTATGCTTGGTATATATAAATTGGGAAGGACTAGAGAATAGTAGAACATGTAAGCATAAAGGACTCTTTTAAATTAGATTCAGAGTACCTTTGTTAATCAAATCTCATTGAAAGAAACCCTGCATTATGGCTACCAGTCTATACTGCTATTCTTCCTCCAAGTCTTTCCCAGAGAAAAAGGAACTATTCACCAGACTGACTGTGTCCAGAGGAAAGGAAAATAATCAGAATTGCTAGAGTTATTCAATTCTGGCTAGAATTTTAAAAATTCCCTGGGACATAAAATGACATTAAGGTCTAAAATCAGAAGGGGATATGGAAGTCAGGGAATAAGCAGTCTTGTTTACCTTGTTCATCTTCTAGGAGCCCAGAAAAATGATTGGATTTCACCTGTAAGGAAAGGTCAATAAAACATTTTGGTTCATCCCTAAACTTAGTAAACTCTGCGCTTTCTGTCATAATATTAATATATCCTGCCTAAGGGGATTTTTAAAATAAGTTTATTTATTTTTAATTGGAGGATAATTGCTTTAAATATTGATTTCACTTCTGCCATACATCAACATGAATTAACCATAGATATATATCTGTCCCTTCTCTCTTGAACCTCACTCCCATCTCCCACCTTTTCTTATCCTTCTGTTTTACAGAGCCACAATTTGAGTTCCTGAATCATACAGCAAATATCCATTGGCTAACTATTTCACATATGGTAATGTGTATGCTTTCATACAACTCTCTGCATTTGTCTCACCCTCTCCTTGCCCCCTGCCCATATCCAAAATTCTGTTCTCTATGTCTGTATCTTCATTGTTGCCCTCAGATAGGTTCATCAGTACCAGCTTTCTACCTTATTCATATGTTCATTAATATATAACATTTTTTTTTCTTTCTGGATTGGTTCACTCTGTATAATAGGCTCTAGGTTCATCCACCTCATTAAACTGACTCAAATGCATTCCTTTTTATGACTGGGTAGTATTAGATTTATATATGTACCACCACTTCTTTATCCATTCATCTGTCAATGGATCTAGGTTGCTTCCATGTCCTAGCTATTGTAGTGCTTCAATGAACAATGTGGTACACGTGTCTTTTGTCAATTTTGGTTTCCTAAGGTCTCACATGCTAGTAAAGTAATGCTCAAAATTCTCCAAGCCAGGCTTCAGCAATATGTGAACCGTGAACTCCCTGATGTTCAAGCTGGTTTCAGAAAAGGCAGAGGAACCAGAGATCAAATTGCCAACATTCGCTGGATCATGGAAAAAGCAAGAGAGTTCCAGAAAAACATCCATTTCTGCTTTATTGACTATACCAAAGCCTTTGACTGTCTGGATCACAATAAACTGTGGAAAATTCTGAAAGAGATGGGAATACCAGACCACCTGACCTGCCTCTTGAGAAATCTGTATGCAGATCAGGAAGCAACAGTTAGAACTGGACATGGAGCAACAGACTGGTTCCAAATAGGAAAAGGAGTACGTCAAGACTGTATATTGTCACCCTGCTTATTTAACTTCTATGCAGAGAACATCATGAGAAACGCTGGGCTGGAAGAAGCACAAGCTGGAATCAAGATTGCCAGGAGAAATATCAATAACCTCAGATATGCAGATGACACCACCCTTATGGCAGAAAGTGAAGAGGAACTAAAAAGCCTCTTGATGAAAGTGAAAGAGGAAAACAAAAAAGTTGGCTTAAAACTCACCATTCAGAAAACTAAGATCATGGCATCTGGTCCCATCACTTCATGGGAAATAGATGGAGAAACAGTGGAAACAGTGTCAGACTTTATTTTGGGGGGGCTCCAAAATCACTGCAGATGGTGACTGCAGTCATGAAATTAAAAGACGCTTACTCCTTGGAAGGAAAGTTATGACCAACCTAGACAGCGTATTAAAAAGCAGAAACATTGCTTTGCAAATAAAGGTCCGTCTGGTTAAGGCTATGGTTTTTCCAGTGGTCAGTATGGATGTGAGAGTTGGACTGTGAAGAAAGCTGAGTGCTGAAGAATTGATGCTTTTGAACTGTGGTGTTGGAGAAGACTCTTGAGAGTCCCTTGAACTGCAAGGAGATCCAACCAGTCCATCCTAAAGGAGATCAGTCCTGGGTGTTCATTGGAAGGACTGATGTTGAAGCCGAAACTCCAATACTTTGGCCTTCTGATGTGAACAACTGACTCATTGGAAAATAACCTGATCCTGGGAAAGATTGAAAGCAGGAGGAGAATGGAACAACAGAGGAGGAGATGGTTGGATGGCATCAGCGACTCAATGGACATGGGTTTGGGTGGACTCCAGGAGCTGGTGATGGACAGGGAGGCCTGGTGTGCTGCTGTCCATGGGGTTTCAAAGAGTCAGACATGACTGAGCAACTGAACTGAACTGATGGCGGTTTTATTCCTAGTTTTTTTTTAAAGGAATTTCCATTGTGTCTTTCATACTGGCTTCATCAATTTACATTCCCATGAGCAGTGCAAACGATATCCCTTTTCTCCACACTTTCTCCAGCACTTGTTGTTTGTGGATTTTTTGATGATGGCCATTCTGACCAATGTGAGATGATATCTCATTGCAGTTTTGAGTTGCATTTCTCTTATAATGAGCAATGTTGAGCATCTTTTCAAGTGTTCATTAGGCATCTGTATGTCTTCTTTGGAGAAATATCTGTTTAGGTCTATTGCTCATTTTTGATTGAGTTGTTTGATTTGGACGTTAATCCTTTGTCAGTTGTTTCATTTTCTATTATTTTCCCATTCTGAAAGCTTTCTTTTCACCTTGGTTATAGTCTCTTTTTCTGTGCAAAGCTTTTAAGTTTAATTAGGTCCCACTTGTTTATTTTTGTATTTATTTCCATTATTCAAGGAGATGGGTCATAGAGGATCTTGCTTTGATTTATGTCATCAAGTGTTCTATGATTTACTCTAAGAGTTTTATAATTTCTGGTCTTATATTTCAGTCTTTAATCCATTTTGAGTTTATCTTTGTGATGGTGTTAGGAAGTATCTTAATTTCATTCTTTTACACAAAGTTGTAGTTCTCCCATCACCATTAATGAAGATACTATCTTTGCCCTATTGTATATTCTCACCTCCTTTGTCAAAGATAAGTTGCCTGTAGGTATGTGGGTTTATCTCTGGGCTTTCTAACTTGTTCCATTGGTTTATATTTCTGATTTTGTGCCACTTCTGTAGTATAGTCTGAACATAAGAAGGTCAATTCCTACTCCTGCTCCATTCTTCTTTCTCTAGATTGTTTTGGCTATTTGGAGTCTTTTGTGTTTCCATACAAATTGTGAAATGTATTGCTCTAGTTCTGTGAAAAATGCCATTGATAATTTGATAGGGATTACTTTGAGTCTGTAGATTGCATTTGGTAGTATAGCCATTTTCACAATATTGACTCTTCAAACCCAGGAGCGTGGAATATCTTTCCATATGTTTATGTCATCTTTGGTTTATTTCATCACTGTCTTCAGGTTTTCTATATACAGCTCTTTTGTGTCCATAGGTTTATTCCTAGGTATTTTATTCTTTTTGTTTCAATGGTAAGTGGGATTGATTCTTAAATTTCTCTTTTGATGTTTCCTTGTTAGTGTATAGAGATATAAGTGATTTCTGTGCCTTTATTTTGTATCCTGCAAAAATATAAAATTCACTGCTTAAGTCTAGTAATTTTCTGATAGTATCATTAGGGTTTTGCATATACAGTATCATGTTATCTGCAAATAGTGAGAGCTTTAATTCTTCCTTTCCAATCTGGATTCCTTTTATATCTTTGACGTTTCTGATTTCTGTAGCTAAAACTCCCAAGACTGTATTGAATAATAGAAGCAAGAGTGGGTACCCTTGTCTTGTTCCTATTCTTAGAGGAAATGCTTTCAGGTTTTCACCATTGAGAATAATGTGAGCTGTCGATTTCTTGTATATAGCCATTATTTTCTCAGAAAAAAATGCAGCTGTTTGACCAAGGAGATTGTGGCTATGACTAGCAGGAAAGGAATCCAATTGTTTTCCAGGCAACTTTCTGGCTGTCATGCTTTTGCATTCATATGGCAAAAACACTGCAATTTGTTGAAAGGATCAAATTTCCAGCTTCACTTCAAGCTGTTTTATCTGCCCTTTCCAAGAATTTGGAGAACACACACAGAGCACACTGCACCTTTTCATGGGAAAACTAGTTTGGGTAGAGTGCTCTGGGAGTACTGAGTACCCTGTGATTCAGTTACCCTGACTAGGTGAATATGTACTGCATGCTGAGCTCCTAGGCAAGTAGGTACCACCAGCCAGTCTCTCTCAGGAAATGCAGTTGTTTGACCAAATATGTTGCAGAAAAAGCATAAAGAAATCTAATGGTGTTTCAGGCAGCTTTGTGCTGCCATCCCTTCACATTCTGAGTGCACACACAGTTTAAGTAGCAAAAAAAAAAACTTTCCAGGTTCACACCTAGAAGTTTCTCCTGCCTTTTCCAAGCATTTGAGGAACACCCCTAGAGCACACTGAAGATGTAACAGAAGTCTACCAGAAAACTTATTTCATGGGAGTGCTTTGGTGGCACTGATACATGATGGTTGGTTTTTCTGAATAGGTGGAACTGTGCTGTGAGTTGAGCTCCTAGGCAAGCAGATTCCACCAGCCGGTATCTTTCAGAAAACTAGGTGGTTTGACCAGAGATGTTGCAGCAATGACTAGCAGAAAAGAAATTCAATGCTTTTTCCAGGCAAATTTCGGGTTGCACTCCATCAGCTTTACAAATGAGAACACACTGCAGTTCGCAACAAGAACCAACTTTCCAGGCTCACACCTAGCAGGTTTCCCTGCCCTTTGCAGGCAGTTGTATAACACACACTTAGAAGCACACCGCAACCTTTCACTAGAGAACTTATTTGAAAATATGATCCTTATGGTAAAAGCAATATTCTTCCCATATGAATGCTAATTAGTTGCAACGTCTAAGATGCCTGAAAAACACTCTAATTGCTTTGTTATATTCACTGCAGTGTACCTATTGTAGGTCAAGTTAGTTTTTAGAAATTCTCAGGATGCTCACAGCTCTTTGCTACTAGCTCTCCTAGAGAACATTTGGGCCGAACACTAACTAACTACTATCTCAGTTATGTATTCACTGCATGTGGAACATTTTCTGCACGTTTTCTTCATGGACATGTTCTGTGTTTCCCAGGTGTGTGTTTTTCCTGGTATAAAGAACCGGAGAGGTCCTGTTTGTCACTTTGGAAATTGGACTTTGAGAAATATGTTCCCTCTAAAAAAGCTAGATTAGCTGCACTCTCTAAGCTGTCTGAAAAACACTTTGGTTGCTTATGTTCAATTCACTGCAACAATAACTTTTGATGGACAAGTGAGTTTTTAAATAGAAACTCCTTGCTAGTAACCCTCTGAAAGAACACCTAGGTCTAACTCAGTAGAATATCAGATACGCACACATCTCATGCAGAATATTCCGTGTGTACAGTTTTCTTCATGGAAGGGTTCAGTGTATCTTAGGTTTGTGTGTTTACTTGTTGGAATTTGCAAGGAAAGATGCTGTTTGTCTCCTTGGCAATTGGGGCCAATTGTTAAAAGCAATATCTTCCCCTCTGGTATACAGTTGTGGCCTCTAAGTTGCCTGAGAAACACACTGGTTGCCTTTGTTCTATTCACTACAGCAATTTCTGTCTGTGGACAAGTCAGTTTTCAGAATAAACAGTGTATTTGCAATGCCTTGCTAGTAACTCTCTAGGAGAAGCACCTATGCCTTATTAGGCACTAGCTTAGTATGCATTTGCCATATGCAAAACCCTTAGTGAACACAAGTTTTTTCATGGAAGGATTCACTGTGTGTCAGGTGTTTGTTTTTACTTGTTGGAAATGGCAGGGAAAGATGCTGCCCTGTGAAAGGTAATTGTGGCCCCTGCGCTCTCTGAAATACTCTCTGGCTGTTTGTGTCTTATTCACTGCAGTAATGTCTCTCATTGAACAAGTGAGTTTTTAGGAAAAAAAAAAAACTGGATGCTTGCTATTCTTTGCGTGCAGATCTCTAAGAGAACACCTAGATCTACTAGGTGCATCAGGTATGCATTCAAGTAATGCTTCCAGGTATGCATTCACAGAAAGGATATTGTGTATCCTTTCAAATACTTCATAATTGAAACCTGCTGTCAAAAGCAGTATTTTTCCATTGTGAAAGCTAGGAATTTGTGGCATCTAAGATGCCTGAAAAACACTTTGGTTGTTTGTGTTCTTTCATTGAAGCAATGTCTCTGTTTCAGCAAGTGAGTTTTTAGAAGGAAATATGGGCTTCTCTGGTGGCTCAGATGGTAAAGCATCTGCCTACAATGTGGGATACCTGGGTTTGATCCCTGGGTTGGGAAGATCCCCTGGAGAAGGAAATGGCAACCCACTCCAGTATTCTAGCCTGGAAAATTCCATGGAATTTACCAGAGGACCCTGGTAGGCTACAATCCATGGGGTCACAAAGAGTCAGACACAACTGAGCAACTTCACTTTCACTTTCATGGTGTTTATAGTTCCTTGCTTGGAGCCCTCACATAGAACAACTAGGCCTACCAAGGTAATAACCTGTGTATTCATCACACACAGAGCATTCTGCACACTCAAGATTTTTAATGGAAAGGTTCAGTGTGTCTTGGGTGATTGTTTTCACTGGTTTGAAACTGCAAAGAAAGATTCTGTTTTTTGACCTTTTAAACTGGAGCCTGCTGGTACAAGGAGTATTTCCTTCTGTGAAATCTATGTAGTTGCAGCATCAAAGCAACTCTGGTTGCTTGTGTTATATTCACTACAACAGTGTTTCATTAAACAAGTGAGTCTTTAGAAGGGTGTTTGCAATTCCTTGCTGGTAGTTCTCTAATAGAATACCTAGGCACAGAAGGTACTAACTCTGGTATGCATTCACCACATGCAAAACACTCTGTGAATACAAGTTTCTTCATAAAAGTATTCAGTGTGTCTCACATAGGTGTTTTTGCTAGTCAGAAATGGTGGGAAAGATGCTGTGTGTCACCTGGGAAATTGGGGCCTACCTGCATAGTGGTACTTTACCCTGGTGAAAGCTAGGAGTTGCAGGCTCAAAGCTCCAGAAGAACACTTGAGCTGCTTGTGTTCTATTCAGTGGCATGGTCTCTCATTGGACAAGTGAGTTTTTAGAAATAAACAAGGTTCTTACAATTCCTCGCAATTAGCTCTGTGAGAGAACACCTTGGCCTACTGGGTACTAACCCTGGTATGCATTCACCACATGCAGAACATTGTGTACACATAAGTTTATTCATGGAATGGATCAGTGTGTCTCAGGTGTGTGTTCTTGCTTCTCAGAAACTGCCTTTCCCCTTTTTGAAGTTATACAGTTGGGGCTTCAAAGCTGTCTGAAAAAACTCTGGTTTATTGTGTTCTATTCTCTTCACCTATGTTTTTGGACAAGTAATTTTTTAGTTGAGAAAGAAACTGAGTTCTTGCAACTCTGTGTTAAGAAGATCTCTGAAAGAACAGCTAAGCCTAACAGGTAATAACACATATGCATTCACCAGGTGCAGAACACTCGGCACATACAAGATTCTTCCTTAAAGATCAGTGTGGATAAGGCAAGTGTTTAGCTGGTTGGAAGCTGCAGAGCATGTGCTGTTTGTCACCTTAGAAACTGGGGCCTGGTGGCAAAAGCAGTATTTTCTTCCTGTGAAAGCTAGGTATGTGAAGTTCCAAAGCTGCTTGAAAAACCCTGTTTGCACGTTTTCTATTCACTGCAGCAATATCACTCTATGAC
Organism: Aepyceros melampus; assembly: GCA_006408695.1. Classification (NCBI taxonomy): domain Eukaryota; kingdom Metazoa; phylum Chordata; class Mammalia; order Artiodactyla; family Bovidae; genus Aepyceros; species Aepyceros melampus. The sequence goes on along the minus strand of SJXQ01003140.1, from coordinate 11,831 downwards.
AAGTGAGAAGGAAACATATTGCCAGCAACTCTTTGCTAATACCTTACTAACAGAACTCTCAGTCTTAACCAGGTACTAATTATGTATATTCACTACACGAAGAACACTGCCTACACAAGTTTCTTCATGCAATGATTCAGTGTGTCTCTGGTGTGTGTTTATTTTATATCCTATAACTTTACTACTTTCATTGATTAGCTCTTATAGCCTTTGGTGGTTGTTTAGGGTTTTCTAAAGCTAAAGACAAAGAAGAAAAGGAAAGATATACCTATCTGAATGCAGAGTTCCGAAGAAGAGCAAGGAAAGATAAGAAAGACTTCTCAGTGATCAACGCAAAGAAATAGGAGAAAATAATAGAATGGAAAAGAATAGAGAACTCTTCAAGAAAATTAGATATACCAAGGGAACATTTCATGCAAAGAGGTGTACAATAAAGGACAGAAACACTATATACCTAAAGGAAGCAGAAGACATTAAGAATAGGTGGCAAGAATACAGAAAAAAATCTACTCAAAAAAGATCTTCATGACCCAGATAACCATGATGGTGTGATCACTCACCTAGAGCCAGACATCCTGGAATGTGAAGTCAAGTGGGCCTTAGAAAGCATCACTGCAAACAAAGCTAGTGGAGGTGATGAAATTCCAGTTGAGCTATTTTAAATCCTGAAAGATGATGCTATAAAAGTGTTGCACTCAAAATGCAAGCAAATTTGGGAAACTCAGCAGTGGCCACAGGACTGGAAAAGGTCAGTTTTCATTCCAATCTCAAAGAAAGGCAATGGCAAGGAATGCTCAAACTACTGCAGAATTGCACTCACCTCACACGCTAGCAAAGTAATGCTCAAAATTCTCCAAGCAAGGCTTCAACAGTATGTGAACCAAAAACTTCCAGAAACAAAGCTAGTGGAGGTGATGAAATTCCAGTTGAGCTATTTTAAATCCTGAAAGATGATGCTATAAAAGTGTTGCACTCAAAATGCAAGCAAATTTGGGAAACTCAGCAGTGGCCACAGGACTGGAAAAGGTCAGTTTTCATTCCAATCTCAAAGAAAGGCAATGGCAAGGAATGCTCAAACTACTGCAGAATTGCACTCACCTCACACGCTAGCAAAGTAATGCTCAAAATTCTCCAAGCAAGGCTTCAACAGTATGTGAACCAAAAACTTCCAGATGTTCAAGCTGGATTTAGAAAAGGAAGAGGAACTAGAGATTAAATTGCCAACATCCGATGGATCACAGATAAAGGAAGAGAGGTCCAAAGTAACATCTACTTCTGCTTTATTGACTATGCCAAATCCTTCACCTGTGTGGATCACAGCAAACTGTGGAAAATTCTTAAAGAGATGGGAATACCAGACTGCCTTACCTAACTTCCTCCTGGGGAATCTGTATGCAGGTAAAGAAGCAACAGTTAGAACTGGACTTGGAACAATGAAATGGTTCCAAATTGGGAAAGGCATAACTCAAAGCTGTATATTGTCACTCTGACTATTTAATTTATATGCAGAGTTCACTTCAGTTCAGTTCAGTCACTCAGTCATGTCTGACTCTTTGCGACTCCATGAATTGCAGCACGTCAGGTCTCCCTGTCCATCACTAACTCCCAGAGTTCACTCAAACTCACATCCATCAAGTCAGTGATGCCATCCAGCCATCTCACCCTTTGTCGTCCCCTTCACCTCCTGCCTTCAGTCTTTCCCAGCATCAGAGTCTTTTCCAGTGAGTCAACTCTTCGCACGAGGTGGCCAAAACACTGGAGTTTCAGCTTCAGCATCATTCCTTCCAAAGAAATCCCAGGGCTGATCTCCTTCAGAATGGACTGGTTGGATCTCCTTGCAGTTCAAGGGACTCTCAAGAGTCTTCTCCAACACCACAGTTCAAAAGCATCAATTCTTCAGCGCTCAGCTATCTTCACAGTCCAACTCTCACATCCATACATGACTACTGGAAAAACCATACCCTTGACTAGATGAACCTTTGTTGGCAAAGTAATGTCTCTGCTTTTCAATATGCTATCTGGGTTGGTCGTAACTTTCCTTGCAAGGAGTAAGCATCTTTTAATTTCATGCCTGCAATCACCATCTGCAGTGATTTTGGAGCCCACAAAAATAAAGTCTGACACTGTTTCCACTGTTTCCCCACCTATTTCCCATGAAGTTATGGGACCGGATGCCATGATCTTCTTTTTCTGAATGTTGAGCTTTAAGCCAACTTTTCCACTCTACTCTTCCACTTTCATCAAGAGGCTTTTTAGTTCCTCTTCACTTTCTGCCATAAGGGTGGTGTCATCTGCATATCTGAGGTTATTGATATTTCTCCTGGCAATCTTGAGTCCAGCTTGTGCTTCTTACAGCCCAGTGTTTCTCATGATGTACTTACTCTGCATAGAAGTTAAATAAGGAGGGTGACAATATACAGCCTTGATGGACTCTTTTTCCTATTTGGAACCAGTCTGTTGTTCCATGTCCAGTTCTAACTATTGCTTCCTGACCTGCAAACAGGTTTCTCAAGAGGCAGATCAGGTGGTCTGGTATTCCCCTCTCTTTCAGAATTTTCCACAGTTTATTGTGATCCACACAGTCAAAGGCTTTGGCATAGTCAATAAAGCAGAAATAGATGTTTTTCTGGAACTCTCTGGCTTTTTCAATGATCCAGCAGATGTTGGCAATTTGACCTCTGGTTCCTCTGCCTTTTCTAAAACCAGCTTGCACATCTGGAAGTTCACAGTTCACATATTGCTGAAGCCTAGCTTGGGGAATTTTGAGCATTACTTTACTAGCATGTGAGATGAGTGCAATTGTGCGGTAGTTTGAGCATTCTTTGGCATTGCCTTTCTTTGGGATTGGAATGAAAACTGACCTTTTCCAGTCTTGTNTCCAGTTCTAACTATTGCTTCCTGACCTGCAAACAGGTTTCTCAAGAGGCAGATCAGGTGGTCTGGTATTCCCCTCTCTTTCAGAATTTTCCACAGTTTATTGTGATCCACACAGTCAAAGGCTTTGGCATAGTCAATAAAGCAGAAATAGATGTTTTTCTGGAACTCTCTGGCTTTTTCAATGATCCAGCAGATGTTGGCAATTTGACCTCTGGTTCCTCTGCCTTTTCTAAAACCAGCTTGCACATCTGGAAGTTCACAGTTCACATATTGCTGAAGCCTAGCTTGGGGAATTTTGAGCATTACTTTACTAGCATGTGAGATGAGTGCAATTGTGCGGTAGTTTGAGCATTCTTTGGCATTGCCTTTCTTTGGGATTGGAATGAAAACTGACCTTTTCCAGTCTTGTGGCCACTGCTGAGTTTTCCAAATTTGCTGGCATATTGAATGCAGCACTTTCACAGCATCATCATATGCAGAGTACATCCTGCCAAATGCCAGGCTGGATGAAGCACAGCTGGAAGCAAGATTTCTGGGAGAAAGATCAATAACCTTATATATGCAGATGACGCCACCTTTATGGCAGAAAGGGAAGAAGAACTAAGGATCCTCTCGATGAAAGTGAAAGAGGAGAGTGAAAAGCTGGCTTAATACTCAACATTCAGAAAACTAACATCATGAAATCAAGTCCCATCCCTTCATGGCAAATAGATGGGGAAACAATGGAAACTGAGAGATTTTATTTTGAGGGGCTCCAGAATCACTGCAGATGGTGACTGCAGCCAAGAAAGTAAAAGATGCTTACTCCTTGGAAGAAAAGCTAGGACCATGGCACTGAAACATGTATACTATCATGTAAGAAATGAATCGCCAGTCTATGTTCGATACAGGATACAGGATGCTTGGGGCTGGTGCATGAGGAAGATCCAGAGAAATGATATGGGGTGGGAAGTGGGAGGGGGGTTCAGGCTTGGGAACTCATGTACACCCATGGAGGATTCATGTCAATGTATAGTAAAACCAATACAGTATTGTAAAGTAAAATAAAGTAAAAATAAAAATTAAAAAAAAAAGCAGAGAAAGTACTTTGCTGACAAAGGTCCATCTAGTCAAGGCTATGGTTTTTCCAGTAGCTATGTATAGATGTGAGAGTTGGACCATAAATAAGACTGAGCATTGAAGAATTGATCCTTTTGAACTGTGATGTTGCAGAAGACTCTTGAGAGTCTCTTGGACTGCAAGGAGATAAAGTCACTCAATTCTATACACACAATGGAGTATTACTCAGCCATTAAAAAGAATATATTTGAATCAGTTCTAATGAGGTGGATGAAGCTGGAGCCAATTATACAGAGTGAAGTAACCCAGAAAGAAAAACACCAATACAGTATAATTACACATATATATGGAATTTAGAATGATGGTAATGATAAACCTGTACGTGAGACAGCAAAAGAGACACAGATGTATAGAACAGCCTTTTGGACTCTGTGGGAGAGGGAGAGGGTGGGATGATTTGGCAGAGTGGCAGTGTAACATGTATGATATCATAAGTGAAACAAATCGCCAGTCTAGGTTCGATGCAGGATGCAGGATGCTTGGGACTGATGCACGGGGATAATCCAGAGAGATGGTGTGGGGCGGAAGTGGGGGAGGGGGCCAGGATTGGGAGTTCATGTACACTCGTGACTGATTCATGTCAATGTATAGCAAAACGAATACAGTATTTTAAAGCAAAACAAACTAAAAAATAAAAATTAATTAAAAAATAAATAAATAAAGGTAATCAGTCCTGAATATTCATTGGAAAGACTGATGCTGAAGCTAAAGCTCCAATACTTTGGCAACCTGATGCAAAGAACTGATCACTGAAAAAGACCCTGAAGCTGGGAAAGACTGAAGACAGGAGGAGAAGGGGCGACAGAGGATGAAATGGTTGGATGGCATCACTGACTCGATGGACATGAGCTTGAGCAAGCTCCAGGAGTTCGGATGAACAGGGAAGCCTGACATGCTGCAGTCCATGAGGTCACAAAGAGTCAGACATGACTGAGCAACTGAACTAAACTGAACCTATAGTATCATGTTATCTGCAAACAATGAATATTTTATTTATTCTCCAACCTGAATTCCTTTTATTTCCTTTTCTTCTCTGAATCCCATAGCTAGGACTTCCAGAACTGTGTTGAATAATAGTTATGAGAGTGGGAACTATTGTCTTGTTTCTGATCTTATAGGAAATATCTTCAGCTTTTCACCACTGAGAATAATGTTTGCTGTCAGTTTGTCATATATGGCCTCTATTATGTTGAGGTAGGTTCTGTCTATATTGATCTTCTGGAAAATTTTATCATAAATGAGATTTGAATTCTGTCAAAAGTTTTCTCTACATCTATTGAGATGATCATGTTTTTCTCTTTCAATTTGCTGACATGATATATCATATTGATTTGCATATATTGAAGAATCCTTAAATCAGTGGGATAAACCCCACCTGATGATGTATATAATTCTTTTAATGTGTTGCTGGATTCTGTTTGCTAGAACTTTGTTGAGGATTTTTGCCTCTACACTCATCAGTGACATTAACCTAAAATTTTCTTTTTATGATATCTTTGTCTAGCTTTGGTATCAGGGTGATGGTGGCATCACAGAAAGAGTTTGAGTGTTTTCCTCCCTCTCTAAAATTTAAGAACAGTTTGAGCAGGATAGTGCTAACTCTTCTCTGAACTTTTGATAATCTCCTGTGAAGACATCTGGTCCTGGGCTTTTGTTTGTTGGAAGATTTTTTTATCACAGTGTCAATTTCAGCATTTGTGATTCAGTTTAGTTTAGTTCAGTCATTCAGTCATGTCTGACTTTTTGTGACCCCATGAATTGCAGCACGCAGGCCTCCCTGTCCATCACCAACTCCCAGAGTTTACTCAAAGTCATGTCCATTGAGTCGCTGATGCCATCCAACCATCTCATCCTCTGTCGTCCCCTTCTCCTGCCCTCAATCTTTCCCAGCATCAGAGTCTTTTCAAATAAGCAGCTCTTTGCATAAGGTAGCCAAAGTATTGGAGTTTCAGCTTCAACATTAGTCCTTCCAGTGAACACCCAGGACTGATCTCCTTTAGGATGGACTGGCTGGATCTCCTTGCAGTCCAAAGGACTCTCAAGGGTCTTCTCCAACACCACAGTTCAAAGACACCAATTCTTCAGTGCTCAGCTTTCTTTATAGTCCAACTCTCACAGTTTGTTCATATTTTCTACTTCTTCTTCTTTCAGTCTTAGAAGGTTCTACTTTACAGAGAATTTATCCATTTTTTTGCAGGTTGTCTATTTTATTGTCATATAATTGCTCATAGTAGTCTCATGATAATTTGCATTTCTGCATTGTCCTTCATTTTTGTTTCTAATTTTATTGATTTGTCTCTTCTCCTTTCTTTGGATGAGTCTGGCTAATGGTATGTCAATTTTATTTTCTCAAAGAACCAACTTTTAGTTTTATTGATATTTGCTATTGTTTCCCTCATTTCTTTTTCATTTATTTCTGTCCTGATCTATATGATTTCTTTCCTTCTATTAATGTTTAGGTTTTCTTGTGGTTTTTCTAGTTGCTTTAAGTGTATTATGTTGGTTAGGTTTATAATGTTGATTGGTTTAATGTTGGTTGATTTTTAATTTGGTGATTTTCTCGTTACTTGAGGTAAGCTTGTATTGTTATAAACTTTTCTCTTAGCACTGCTTCTAACTGCATCCCATAGGTTTTGAGTTGTCAATATTTTCACTGTCATTTGTTTCTAGATTTTTTTTTAATTTCCTCTTAGATTTATTCAGTGTCCTCTTTGTTATTTAGAAGTGTATTGTTTAGCCTACACATGTTTCTGTTTTTTACAGATTTTTTTCCTGTAATTGATATCTAATTTATAGCTTTGTAGTCAGAAAAAAAGCTTGATACAATTTCAATTTTTTTAAATTTACCAAGACTTGATTGGTGACCCACAGTGTGATCTATCCTGGAGACTGTTCCATGTGTACTTGGGGAAAAAGTGTATCATTTTCAGTTTGTGTGTGCTCCTAGGTCTGAAGTGAGTGTCTTATAGACAGCATATACAGGGATCCTTTTGTACCTGCTCAGGCATACTTTTTCTTCTGGTTGGAGCATTTAAACTATTTATGTTTAAACGTAATTATTGGTATGTATGATCCTATTACCATTTACTTTATTGATTAGGGTTAGGGTTAGGGTTTGTTTTGGTAGCCCTTTTCTTTCTCTTGTGCTTCTTATCTAGAGAAGTTCCTTTAGCATTTGTTATAGAGCTGGTTTTGTCGTGCTCAATTCTCTTAACTGTTGATTATCTGTAAAGGTTTTGATTTCTCCATCACTCTGAATGAGATCCTCGCTGGGTAGAGACAGCTTGGTTGTAAGTTTTTGGTTTTGTTTTTGTTTTTTCCCCTTGTTTCATCCTTTTATGTATATCCTGACATTCCCTTCTAGTCTTCAGAGTTTCTGCTGAAAGATCTGTTGTTAACCTTATGGCCATTCCTTTATGAGGATGATACTTTCTTGCTGCTTTTCATATTTATTTTTTGTTTTTAATTTTCATTAATTTGATTAATATGTGTCTTGGTGTATTTGTTTTTGGATTTATCCTACACAGGACTCTCTGGGCTACCCGGACTTGTGTGGCTATTTCTTTTCTCATATTAGGGAATTTTTTGAATACAATGAATACAATCTCCTCAAGTATTTTCTCATACCCTTTCTTTTTCTCTCTCTCTTTTTTTTTTTTCTGAGACCCTTATAATGTAAATGTTGCCGTGCTTATTGTTGTCCCAGAGGTCTCTGAAACTGTCCTCATTTCTTTTCATTCTTTTTTCTCTATTCTGCTCTGCTTCAGTAATTCACACCATTCTACCTTCCAGGTCATTTATCCACTCTTCTGCTCAGTAATTCTGTTATTGATTCCCTCTATTGTATTTTTTCTCTAGTAGTTCAGTCAGTAAAGAATCTCTCTGTAGTTCAGGAGACCAGGGTTCAATCCCTGGGTCAAGAAAATCCCCAGGAGGAGGAAATGGCAACCCACTCCAGTATTCTTGACTGGAAAATTCCATGGGCAGAGAAGCCTGGCAGACTATAGCCCATGGGGTCACAAGAGTTGGATACAATTTTGCAACTAAACCACCATCATTGTATTTTTTATTTCAATTCAGGCTCCTGCGTCCATGGGATTTTCCAGGCAAGAGTACTGGAGTGGGTTGCCATTGCCTTCTCCATCCTCTGCCTATAGCATTTTCCAAAACTTAAGACTAATGGTAAAAGCAACTTTAATCTGATGGGCACCTAAAAAGAAACTCACAAACTCACACTCACAAAAAGAAAAAAAAAAGAAAAGATAATGAGAAGATAACCAAAAAAGAAGAGAGCAATCAAGTCAGGAAAAAAACCCATAAATGAAAACAAATACTGAAAACTAAAGTAGCAAAAATACAAAACCAAAGACATGAAGAAAATAGAATACAGTGAAAGGATGTTGTAGAAATAGAAGGAAGTGAATTTATTTAAAATTAAAAGCATTAAGAAAGGAAAAATTAAGTAAAAATAAAAATTAAGGATTAATAAAAAAGAACAATAGAACAAAATGAAAGAAAACGTTTTTATATTAAAGAAAAATATGCTTTTTCATTTTGTTCATATATATATTTTATATATATATATATATATATGTATATAGTGGTATTAAGAAAATATGAACTTCCCTGGTAGCTCAGATGGTAAAGAATCCCTCTGCAATGCAAGAGATGCAGGAGACCAGGTTCCATTCCTGGTTTGGGAAGATCCTCTGAAGAATGGAATGGCTACCCATTCCAGTATTCTTGCCTGGAGAACTCCATGGACAGAGGAACCTGGTGGGCTCCAGGGTCACAAAGAGTCAGACATGACTGAACAACTAACACTTTTTACTTTAGAGGAATATTATCCTGTGGTGTCAGTTGTTCTCACCACACAGTGAGCTCAAGTCAGTCCGCCTACCCAGAAAGACCTCTAATATTTCTAGAAAGATCTCTGAGCCTGCTGTTGGCACTGTAGAGTCTACTCCTACTCAGATCTGACCTTACTGCAGCTTGTCCTTGCTTCCGAAGTCCACAATTGCCCCAAAGTCCAGTTTCAAGTTAATTGCGGGGATTTAACCCACTGTACCTGCTGCTGCGGGAATGAATTCCTTTCCTCTTCTTTGGTCACACAACCCCTGGCATTCCACTTTGGTTTGGCCCCACCTCTGCTTGTAGACCACCCTTTGACATCTGATATCTGCCCAGACAAGAAGACGATGATCTCTTGCTTCCCTGGCAGGCGGAGACTTTCCCCTGAACTCCTCAGATGTATAGGATTAGGTATATTAGAGTGCCTTCACAGCAGTCAACCCTAGTCATCTCCTTGGGAAACCTGAGACTTGGCACCCAGCCTTCTTCCTGTCACTGTGGAAGGCATGCAAACAAGTGTTTCCAGCTGGAAAGTGCTCAGCAAACATCTGTGTGGTGAATTCTGTTTTGTCTTCTTAGTATCTGCTGCTGTATTTCCCTCTGGGGTTCCAAAACTTCCCTCATCCCTGCCTATGAGGAGGTTTCCAAGTGTGTGGAAACTTTTCCCCCTTCACAGCTCCCTCCCCAAGGTGCAGTTTCTTGTCCCAATTCCTTTGTCTCCCTTTTTTCTTATATCTTTTGCCCTACCTAATTCCGTGGAGATTAGCTTGCCCTTTTGGAAGTCTGAGCTCTTCTGCCAGTGTTCAGAAGATGTTCTGTAGGAGTTGTTCCACATGCAGGTATGTTTTTGATGTATGTGTGGGAAGGAAGGTAATCTCCATGTCTTACTCCACCATCTTTAAAGTCTCCCCCAGTACATGTATTCTTAATCTAAACACCCTTGCCTTCCACCTAGTTCTTATTAGCCCTCGATGAGATATCTAGGCACCCAGGAAGTAAAACAAAATATAATAGATGGGATTATAAGCTTAAATTTTACAGTTAATTTCAGAAAAAGATAACTTCTTTGGTGTCTGCAATTCAGGTTCTATCTATCCTCTCACCAAGTTTCCCTTTGAGATTAGGATTTTGCTACATGAGTGTAAGTCAGAACTGAAGGACTAGGGGTGGGGACGTCTTAGGATCTAATTCTTCCTGAGCTGGATTAGAATTTAGCTCCCACATCATTCATGGCACGTGCTAGGGAGGATGCCTTTTCTACCTCCACACAACCTTCCTGGTAATGCAAGTTCACCTGCTGTTTCTACTTCTGATAGGACATTGAAAATGATTCTAGCATTATTTTTCTACATTTAAGACCCAGAGACACTCTCTCTACCATTTTCAAGCGATTTCCTGCTCCCATCCTTTGTGAGCCGCCTCACTGAGTGGAACTCCGGAGCTCTGATCCATAGCCTCATAAATAACAAGTTGGTTGCAGTTAACTTTTTTCTGATCACGTTCCTTACCTCAAAAGAGTACCTTCCTTTAGGTCCTGGATTTGGCTGTTGTGCAGCACTTAACAATAACATGAGACTTCAGTGTCATTTCCTAATTTAATGTGGGCTGAATAGGATTGCTTTGGTATCAAATAATTTAATGACACAGGCTTGATAATTTAAGGGCTAGTGAGAAAAAAGGGTTAAAAAAAAAAGAAAGAAACTTGTTACATTATTTGTACTCTTGTTCCAAGTGGAAATTTTGAAAAAAATTTGATGAGAGGAAAGTGAGGGCTTCTATGCTCAGAGCTCAACCTACATTTGTGTGTCTTGGGACCAGAAAAATTAGCTCTACTTGAATCCATTTTTTTCCCAGAAGTCCAATATTTTCAGTGTGCAATTTTTCAGAACATGAGGTTCACTCAGGATAACTTGTATCATATTATAGCAGAAAATTTTCATGCAACACTTGAAAGAACTTTGCTTCTGTGGAACTAATTAAAAAAAAAAAAAAGAAAGAAACTTGTTACATTATTTGTACTCTTGTTCCAAGTGGAAATTTTGAAAAAAATTTGATGAGAGGAAAGTGAGGGCTTCTATGCTCAGAGCTCAACCTACATTTGTGTGTCTTGGGACCAGAAAAATTAGCTCTACTTGAATCCATTTTTTTCCCAGAAGTCCAATATTTTCAGTGTGCAATTTTTCAGAACATGAGGTTCACTCAGGATAACTTGTATCATATTATAGCAGAAAATTTTCATGCAACACTTGAAAGAACTTTGCTTCTGTGGAACTAATTAAAATGTTGATTTGGATATGTATGTATTTGTATGTAATCAGTAAATGTCCTGGTTCTGAGAGTGTAAGAATATGAATTTAAGAGATATATATCTATTTATGTTGTTGTTCAGTCATCCGGTCATGTCCGATTCTTTGAACCCCATAGAAAGCAGCACTCCAGGCCTCCCTGTCCCTCCCCATCTCTTGAAGTTTGCCCAAGTTCAAGTGCCTTACATCAGTGATGCCATCCAACCATCTCATCATTTGACAACCTCAATCTTCTCCTTCTGCCCTAAATTTTTCCCAGCATCAGGGACTTTTCTGATGAGTTGGCTGTTTGTAGTAGATGACCAAATTACTGGAGTTTCATCTTCGGCATCAGTCCTTCAAATGAGTATTCAGTGTTAATTTCCCTTAAGATTGGCTGGTTTGATCTCCTTGCTGGCCAAGGGACTTTCAGGAATCTTCTTCAGCATCACAATTCAAACACATCAATTCCTTGGCATTCTGCCTTCTTTACAGTCTAGCTCTCACAACCGTATGTGAACACCGGGAAAACCATAGCCTTGACTGTATGGACCTGTCAGCAGAGTAATGTCTCTGCTTTTCCAAACACTGTCTAGGTTTGTCATGGCTTCTTTTTCTTCTTCTTCAGGAAACACCTTCTCTTCAGGAAAATTGGAAATATCAGGGAAATATTTCACCCAAAGATAGGCACAATGAACA
>SJXQ01003139.1:0-22323 GCA_006408695.1 Aepyceros melampus | reverse complement strand
TTACTCTTTGGAAGGAAAGTTATGACTAACCTAGATAGCATCTTGAAGAGCAGAGATATTACTTTGCCAACAAAGGTCCTTCTAGTCAAGGCTATGTTTTTTCCTGTGGTCATGTATGGATGTGAGATTTGGACTGTGAGGAAAGCTGAGCACCGAAAAATTGATGTTTTTGAACTGTGGTGTTGGAGAAGACTCTTGAGAGTCCTTTGCACTACAAGGAGATCCAACCAGTTCATTCTAAAGGAGATCATTCCGGATGTTCTTTGGAAGGATTGATGCTGAAGCTGAAACTCCAATACTTTGGCCACCTCATGCCAAGAGTTGACTCACTGGAAATGACTCTGATGCTGGGAAGGATTGGGGGCAGGAGGAGAAGGGGACGACAGAGGATGAGATGGCTGGATGGCATCACCGACTCAAAGGACACGAGTCTGTCTGAACTCTGGGAGTTGGTGACAGACAGGGAGGCCTGGCGTGCTGTGACTCATGAAGTCACAAAGAGTTTGATACAACTGAGCAAATGAACTGAACTGAACTGATAGATTCGAAAACTTTACTATTAATTATTTTGGGAATTAATGTTAAGATTTTAGTTAAAAGATCATGTTAAATTCTAAGTATAAAAGAAAACTATCATGAAGAACAAAGAAGGAATTATATTTTTAATTGTTTTCAGTTTTCTTGAAAATTTAAGTACCAATTTAATCAATTTAAAGTACCCACTACATATTGTTTCAATTATAATCAATTAAAGAAAAATTAATTGCCTTCATCAGTCACCAAATGCTGTAAACAAAATTAGTATTTGAATTGAAAAAAATTGCTAATTACATGGTCTTCCTTTTAATGTTGTATATGAAGATCTTGTCAGATTATATGCTGCTATTTCACATAATTAAAATGTGAGTAAACATACTGATATTTTGTTTGGCCAAGGACACTGACACTTTGCAGGCAAGTATTAATATTTGGTATACATGCATTAAGATACCCCTGTATCAAATGCTATGCCAAAAGAAATGCACCATTACACAATGTGTATCCTTGATCATGTTTGTGCTAATCTACCATACTTTGACTATTTGCAACTTTGAATGGCCACTCTTTCTGCTTTCTTGCTACTTTTGTCTTTCAGGGGCACAAATTGCTTATGGTCTTGACTTGAGAATCCTGCTATATTTCATATAATTTTAAGAAACACATATTGTTTGAGAAAATACTGGATCTGGAGGACAAAAAGTGAAAGAAAGAAAATATTTTTCTTCTTTTACCCCATTCCTGCTATCCAGAGATGAGGTGTTGATATGTATTGTATGGGTTACAAAGAGGAATAGATCTGACTCATGAATATTCTTGCACTATAGGGTAATCTATTCATACTCTATGTTTGTTGTAACAAAGTGCCACAAAGTAAGTGGATTAACAACAGAAATGTGGCTGGATGTCCAAGATTATGTTGTGAAGGACATACTTCCTCTAAAGGCACTAGGCAAGTTTTTGTTCCAGGCTTGTCTCTTACCTCCTGGTGATTATTTGGATTATGGCAACACAAACTCAACCTTTATGGCACTCTCCTGTTTGTATGTCTGAATCCAAATCTTTCCTTTCTTAAAGACACCAGTGGTCACGGTCTTTGTGGACCAGGACCTGGGTACTGGTGTCGATGAGAAGAAGGATGAAGGTCACCCAAGTCTCGAGTGAAACAAGGGTACTTTATTTGCAGAAATGCATGCTTATATATCTTCAATAAAAGTATTAGTCAGCCATTAAAAAGAATGAAATTCCACCAGTTACAACAAAATGGATAGTCCTTTAAGTAAAAGGTCACTGAAGAGAGTCACTGAAGGGAGTCACTAAAGGGAATCCAAGCAGATGTTCTTTCCCATGATCTCAGTCCTGAGAACTGCATGCAGCTCTGCTCATTCCTGTTTTCCAGGAACTTATAAGGAACAGAGAGTTCTTGAGAATTGGCACATAAAGGAAGAAAACAACATATTGGATCCCTTAAAGTTGAACATCCCCTGACAATTCTCCCTTATTTATTTATTTATTTTTTCATAATTGGTGGTGACTCTAGATACTTTTGTGAAAAGGCCCTGACCAATTAAGTTGTTTAGTTTGAACAATTTTAGTTGAAAGACATCAGTATACTACAAATATAATCACCAGGATAATTATCAGCATTATAGCTCCAGATCCAATACTATGTATAATGTTTTGAAACCATCCTTGAGGGTCTAGCCCAGATAATTGATCAGCTAGCTGTTTAGCTAAGATCTCCAAATTGTTGGAAGAGGGTAGACTCTTAGAGAAGGTTTCAAAGATTTATTTTTGCAAAAATTGTACATTTAAGGAAGCGTTATTATGAATATCTTACAAATGAAATTTGATTTGTTCCCAATTGTAAGCACCATGGTTGAACTGAACAGGAGAAATGCAAAATTGCTTAGAATTCCAATCATATTTTAATAATACCTTTTTTTAATTTATTAATTGATCTCTGACCCATTGCATGGCTGTTTTTAATTTCTGTATTTTACCCTGAACTTCCTCATCTGAGACTGGGTAGCCCACATAGTATGAGCATCTTTAGTCCAATTTTGAATAAAGTTTTGTGTTTGAACTGAAGTTTGTAAAGCTATGCTTGCAACAGTGGTAGTGGTACAAATGGCTATTGGTCCGAAAATGCTAAGAATTAGCCATCTAATGAATCGATTAGATTGTCAGAATAATTTATTGAGTAACCAGAAGGCAAGTCCTGCCATGGGGCCCTGTTCCCAGGGTCGTTGGAGATCTACTGGCAACCACAGACTACATAGAATTTGAAGAATCAAAGAGGATTCGTTTCTTAGAGAAATGGAGGAATTAATACAAATATACAATTTTTAATCTATACAAGTCACAGAACTTAAAGTCTTATTAAATTGTGAGTTTCCTATGGCTATAACAAAAGCAATGGGAACACAAGCTTGTATAAAATACGAATGACTATAATGGAAGGAATAGTTACTATGACAATGACCAGTCCCTGTGAAATATCCAGTCCAAATTCCAAGTTTTTCAGTACTTGCAGCAAGTTTCCAGATGTCCAATTGTTCAGGCTCAATTCTTTTACTGAGGATGATTTGAAGCAAGGAGGTGTCATTCCACCATCACACCAGCCAAGGAGTCCTTTGTTATGGAAGTGCTCCATTGAACTGTTGGTAATCTTCCATTCTACTTGAGTAACATAATCACACATAGTACTATTAATATCATCTGAGCAGTTAGATAGCCACATACCATGGGGTCCCCAATCAACAATGGTATAATTGTCCAAAACCGTTAATTTCCCTGATTTAGCTTGACATCTATCCCAATAAACAGGAGTATATTTAAAATTCTTATAAGTAAACTCCTTACGTTTCAAACTTTGTCCTTTTCCTAGAGTTTTGGTAGTATTCACATGGTTCTCATAAAAGGACAGGGCAGTAAACAATCCAAGCAATGTGTGGAAGTTCTTTTTTGGAGGCAGGGCAAAAGCCCACGTTTGTTGACTAACATTAATACATAATTCTTCTGGGCGCATGCATAAAGGAAGGATTTTATAGCCTAGAGAAATGTTAGTCTTCCTTCTTCCTCAGAGTGAGAGGGCTCCTCCAAGCTTCAAGGAGGAAGCATATGTACTGAGTCATTAGTGGATATGATCTGTCCGATATCTGTCCATTTTACCACCTACAATAAAGGGGGATTAGGTATATAAGCCAAATAAGTGTGATTAATCAAGTCAGCCTGAGCATGGGAAGCAAAAGCAAGCAAAGCAAGCATAGCAACAAAACTATTCTTAGGATTCTGAGGCATTCCCTGTTGAGAAACCAGATTTTCAGCTTGATTAGTAAGAGTTTTTATCTATCCCAAGTAGGGAGATCATGAGGTCAATGATGTCGAGTGTGGTGTTTCTTGGAAATTTTTAAAGATGCCATGGCTTGTACTGGAACTTCCTCCTCCCGTAGATTTCGCCTTTTCCTATCTTGAATGCCAGTGGCTCCCTGGGGGTGGATCTTCTGAAGAGGGAGCCAACTGACTTCAATGGATCCATCTGGAGAAATGCCGGGGTCCAGCCCTGGTGGATCCAGGGTAATTTGAAGCAGGGATGGTGTGGCAAGAGAGATATTAGATTTAGAGAGAGACAAAGAAAGAATAGTGTAGTGGGAAATTTAGAGGAGGAAAGAGGCTGTATTCCTTGGTTTACGTGGAAAACTAATAAAACCTTGAGACAAGATGTTTGCACCATCTACATTAGGCCACTGGCACCCACTTGAATAGCGGAGGGTGCCCCACCTTGGGCTCCCTCTCATGTGGGTCTTAGAAGCCAGGGCAAGTAAGTAGACATGGTGAGCCTCCACGCCCCAGATGGGAATTCAACCAGAAAAGGAGAAAAGACCACACGGGGGAAATCAGTCTTTCTAGTGACTGGCCCATCCTTTATTGTCTGGAAAAGCTTTTTATACTTTTGGTTGTACATAGAGATCAATGGATAATACAAAATTATGCAGTGTCAGCAGCCCTGACTTTTATCGAGACCAGGCTTTTTCTCTGCATACCTAGTTGTATACACAAGTCTTAGGTGATTTACATCATCTTCTGTCCAGAAGGCCAATTAGCATTTTATGGCCCTTTTCTGATAAGGGTCTGTCAACCAGAAAACTTATTTCCCTTAATAGTGTTGTTTTTTCCCAAAATCTGGTGTCACTCTCAGAAAGCACTAAATAAAGTTACATTTTTATATAGCAAGGACACAACAATTTATAACAAAGAAAGAAGAGTACAGTGACTTATAACAAAGAGAAAGTTCATTAACTCAAAAGTCTAGTGTTGCTAACATCAAAACTACTATATCCCTTTTTTTAAATATCCAAATTACATCAATTAATATCCCCCAGGTGCCTAAAAGATAAAGAATATGGAGGCCTGGCAGCAGTCATTGACTCAACAGTGAAACCCATCACCAATATAATTTTTAGCTTTCTAGAAAAGGCTCTGTATCTTTAAGATATTTTAAGCTGTGTGCCTTTCATGGTTGGGGGTCATAAACAATCACAAGTGTAGTTAAACCTGTCAGGCAAGTTAGAGAGCCATCAAAGGGGTTTGAGCTGAAACACTCCTTTCATATACAGGAGACCAGTTGGAGCTCTAGTTAACTTTTTCCAGAGAAAAGTGGTTGAGGATAGCCCCCTGTAATGTCAGAAGAGAATAGTATAGCAGACAGTAAACAGACAGATTTTGGTTTCGGGGTAGATGCTCAGGCAGAGGACCCCTTGAGACCTGACTCACCTTGGCCCTTCAGGTCTCTCTGCATGATCTTGTCATGGGTGGGATCTCCCGTGCTGGCTCCCAGCAGAGAAATATAAGCATGCCCCTTTCCCTGTAATATTAATTTTCCAGATTTCAATTATTTAGTCAGCCCATCTTGATACCAAAAGGGCAGAGGAAGAGAAGTGTCTTCAGTTCCTCAAAATGTTTTTCTGCTTTTGTGAAAATATCTCCTTTCAGTAAGTTAAAAAAAATTAAAACAAAGTTGTATTAACAATAGTTATAGGATTAGAGAATATATTGCATTGAAATCTAGTAAAGTCAGCTCTGGATAAGGAAGATAAAAATGTTCCTGTGTACTTCCCTTTTAATTTTTTTTTTTTTTTGTAGTTTCAGTGTATGGTGTGCTCATTCAACAATGCCTTGCATTTATGAATTATAAAGAATGCTTGTAATATGTCTAATAGAAAATGACTGTAGGAATTCTTTGAATCACCTAGAAATATAGGCAGGACCATTGTCTCTTCTTATATAACTAAGTGTTCCCATTGTAACAAAACAAGCTAACAGGTGGGATATAACATGTCATGTAGCCTTACTTCAAAGAGGTGTGGCCCATATAAAAAAGGAATTTGTATCAATTGAGACATGTAAGAAGGAAGAGGGAGAAAGTTCAGGACAATGAGTTACATCCATTTGACATAGTTCATTAGGTTGTAATCCTCAAGGATTATTACATTTTGCGATAGGTCAAAGATCAAAGGGCACACAAGAAGAGCAAATATTAATGATTTTTTTAGCATGGCAGTATGGAATTTTCCAAATTTGGTGTAACAAACCAGCATTGCTGTGTAATATAGAACACTGCTCTTTTAGTTCAGATCAGTTCAGTTCAGTTGCTCAGTCTGTCAGACTCTTTGCGACCCAATGAAGTGCAAAACGCCAGGCCTACCTGTCCATCACCATCACCTAGAGTTCATTCAAACTCACGTCCATCGAGCCGGTGATGCCATCCAGTCAACTCATCCTCTGTCATCCATTTTTCACCCTACCCCCAATCCCCCCCAGCATCAGAGTCTTTTACAATGAGTCAACTCTTCGAATGAGGGGGCCAAAGTACTGGAGTTTCAATTTAGCATCATTCCTTCCAAAGAACACCCAGAGCTGATCTCCTTTAGAATGGACTGGTTGGACCTCCTTGCAGTCCAAGGGAATCTAAAGGGTCTTCTCCAACACGGCAGTCCAAAAGTATCAATTTGTTGGCACTCAGCCTTCTTCACAGTCCAACTCTCACATCCATACATGACCATTGGAAAAGCCATAGCATAGACTAGATGGATCTTTGTTGGCAAAGTAATGTTTCTGCTTTTGAATATGCTATCTAGGTTGGTCATAACTTTCCTCCCAAGGAGTAAGTGTCTTTTAATTTCATGGCTGCAGTCACCATCTGCAGTCATTTTGGAGCCCAAAAAAATAAAGTCTGACACTGTTTCCACTGATTCCCCATCTATTTGCCATGAAGTGATGGGACCAGATGCCATGATCTTCGTTTTCTGAATGTTGAGCTTTAAGCCAACTTTTTCACTCTCCTCTTTCACTATCATCAAGAGGATCTTTAGTTCCTCTTCACTTTCTGCCATAGTGTGTTATCTGCATATCAGAGGTTATTGATATTTCTCCCAGCAATCTTGATTCCAGCCTGTGCTTCTTCCAGCCTAGCGTTTCTCATGATGTACTCTGCATAGAAGTTAAATAAGCAGAGTGACAATATACAGGCTTGACCTACTCTTTTTCCCATTTGGAAACAGTCTGTTGTTCCATGGCCAGTTCTAACTGTTGCTTCCTGACCTGCATATAGGTTTCTCAAGAGGCAGGTCAGGTGGTCTGGTATTCCCATCTCTTTCAGAATTTTCCACAGTTTATTGTGATCCACAGAGTCAAAGGCTTTGGCACAGTCAATAAAGCAGAAACAGATGTTTGTCTAGAACTCTCTTGTTCTTTCGATGATCCAGCGGATGTTGGCAATTTGATCTCTGGTTCCTCTGCCTTTTCTAAAACCAGCTTGAACATCAGGGAGTTCATGGTTCATGTATTGCTGAAGACTGGCTTGGAGAATTTTGAGCATTACTTTACTAGCATGTGAAATGAGAGCAATTGTGCAGTTGTTTGAGGATTCTTTGGCATTGCCTTTCTTTGGGATTGGAATGAAAACTGACCTTTTCAAGTCTTGTGGCCACTGCTGAGTTTTCCAAATTTGCTGGCATACTGATTGCAGCACTTCCACAGCTACATTTTTCAGGATTTGAAACAGCTCAAGTGGAATTCCATCACCTCCACTAGCTTTGTTCGTAGTGATGCTTTCTAAGGCCCACTTGACTTCACATTCAATGATGTCTGGCTCTAGGTGAGTGATCACACCATCGTGATTATCTGGGTCATGAAGACCTTTTTTGTACAGTTCTTCTGTGTATTCTTGCCACCTCTTCTTAATATCTTCTGCTTCTGTTAGGTCCATACCATTTCTGTCATTTATCAAGCCCATCTTTGCATGAAATGTTCCCTTTGTATCTCTAATTTTCTTGAAGAGATCTCTAGTCTTTCCCATTCTGTTCTTTTCCTCTATTTCTTTGCATTGATCACTGAGGAAGGCTTTCTTATCTTTCCTTGCTATTCTTTGGAACTCTACATTCAGATGCTTATATCTTTCCTTTTCTCGTTTCCTTTTTGCTTCTCTTCTTTTCATAGCTATTTGTAAGGCCTCCCCAGACAGACATTTTGCTTTTTTGCATTTTTTTCCATGGGGATGGTCTTGATCCATGTCTCCTGTACAGTGTCACAAACCTCCATCCATAGTTCATCAGGCACTCTGTCTGTCAGATGTAGTCCCTTAAATATATTTCTCACTTCCACTGTAGAATCATAAGGGATTTGATTTATGTCATACCTGAATGGTCTAGTGGTTTTCCCTACTTTCTTCAATTTAAGCCTGAATTTGGCAATAAGCAACTCATGATCTGAGCCACAGTCAGCTGCCAGTCTTGTTTTTGCTGACTGTATAGAGCTTCTCCATCTTTGGCTGCAAATAATATAATCAATCTTATTTCGGTGTTGACCATCTGGTGATATCCATGTGTAGAGTCTTCTCTTGTGTTGTTGGAAGAGGGTGCATGCTATGACCAGTGTGTTCTCTTGACAAAACTGTACTAGCCTTTGCCCTCCTTCATTCTATGTTGCTCTTTAGGAGTAGCAAAAGAGACAAATTTATCAGCTTGTTCATTGTCATGAGCCATAGGATCAGAAAGACAAGAATGTGTTCAAATATGGGTAATATAAATGGAGGAATTTTTGTTGCTAATAAGAGATTGTAGTTTGAGAAAAAGTTATTGAATAATAGACTGATTAAAACTTATGGTAGAAGTTTCTATATATTGTAATACAAAAATTGAATATAAAGAATCAGAAACTATATTAGTAGTGTAATGATGTAGGTGAATAACATGAATGAGAGAACATAAATTTTTGTTGAGCAGGGCAAAATTTAGTCTAAAAAACTTTATCTTCTTTGAGAGACCATAATGAGGCTTAGCATTTTGCCTTCTCTGATGTAAAAAACATCAGCTTGAGGTATAGATTGTGATGTCACAATGCGAGAGGTAATAAATTTAATATTTTTGAAGAAATTACCAAGTTTATTAGAAGGATAATGAAATTTCTCCAAAATATTCCAAAAAGGCTATTTGGAAGTCAGTGATGGAATAGCTCTCATGGTTAACAAAAGAGTCTGAAATGCAGTACTTGGATGCAATCTGAAAACGACAGAATGATCTGTTTGTTTCCAAGG
This sequence comes from Aepyceros melampus, assembly GCA_006408695.1. Classification (NCBI taxonomy): domain Eukaryota; kingdom Metazoa; phylum Chordata; class Mammalia; order Artiodactyla; family Bovidae; genus Aepyceros; species Aepyceros melampus. The sequence continues at coordinate 13,190 of SJXQ01003139.1, read as the reverse complement.
CAAAACATTCAATATCATGGTAATCCAAGCCTATGCCCCAACTAGTAATGCTGAAGAAGCTGAAGTTGAACTGTTCTATGAAGACCTACAAGACCTTTTAGAACTAATAACCAAAAAAGATGTCCTATTCATCATAGGGGACTGGAATGCAAAAGTAGGAAGTCAAGAAAGACCTGGAGTAACAGGCAAATTTGGCCTTGGAATACAGAATGAAGCATGGCAAAGGCTAATAGAGTTTTGCCAAGAGAACACCTTGGTCATAGCAAACACCCTCTTCCAACAACACAAGAGAAGACTCTACACATGGACATCACAAGATGGCCAAAACCGAAATCAGATTGATTATATTCTTTGCAGCCAAAGATGGAGAGGCTCTATACAGTCAGCAAAAACAAGACCAAGAGTTGACTGTGGCTCAGATCATGAACTCCTTATTGCCAAATTCAGACTTAAATTGAAGAAAGTAGGGAAAACCACTAGACCATTCAGTTATGACCTAAATCAGATCCCTTATACAGTGGAAGGGAGAAATAGACTTAAGGGACTAGATCTGATAGACAGAATGCCTGATGAACTATGGATGGGGGTTCGTGACATTGTACAAGAGACAGGGATCAAGACCATACCCTAGGAAAAGAAATGCAAAAAAGCAAAATGGCTTTCTGGGGAGGCCTTACAAATAGCTGTGAAAAGAAGAGCAGTGAAAAGCAAAGTAGAAAAAGAAAGATATAAGCATCTGAATGTAGAGTTCCAAAGAATAGCAAGGAGAGATAAGAAAGCCTTCCTCAGTGATCAATGCAAAGAAATAGAGGAAAAGAACAGAATGGGAAAGACTAAAGATTAATTCAAGACAATTAGAGACACCAAGGGAACATTTCATGCAAAGATAGGCTCGATAAAGGATAGAAATGGTATGAACCTAAAGAGAAGCAGAAGATATTAAGAAGAGATGGCAAGAATACACAGAAGAACTATACAAAAAAGAGCTTCACGACGAGATAATCATGTTGTGATCACTCATCTAAAGCCAGATGTCCTTGAATGTGCAGTCAAGTGGGCCTTAGAAATCATCACTACAAACAAAGCTAGTGGAGGTGATGACATTCCAGTTGAGCTGTTTCAAATCCTGAAAGAGGATGCTGTGAAAGTGCTGCACTCAATATGCCAGCAAATTTGGAAAACTCAGCAGTAGCCACAGGACTGGAAAAGGTCAGATTTCATTCCAATCCCAAAGAAAGGCAATGCCGAAGAATGCTCAAACTACTGCATGATTGCCCTCATCTCACATGCTAGTAAAGTAATGCTCACAATTCTCCAAGCCAGTCTTCAGCAATACATGAACTGTGAAATTCCAGATGTTCAAGCTGGTTTTAGAAAAGGCAGAGGAACCAGAGATCAAACTGTCAACATCGATTGGGTCATTGAAAAAGCAAGAGAGTTCCAGAAAAACATTTGTTCTTGCTTTATTGACTATGCTAAAGCCTTTGACTGTTTGAATCCCAATACACTGTGCAAAATTCTGAAGGAGATGAGAATACCAGACCACCTGACCTGCCTCTTGAGAAACCTATATTCAGGTCAGTAAGCAACAGTTAGAACTGGACATGGAACAACAGACTGGTTCCAAATAGGAAAAGGAATACGTCAAGGCTGTATATTGTCACTCTGCTTATTTAACTAATATGCAGAGTACATCATGAGAAACGCTGGGCTGGATGACGCATAAGCTGGAATCAAGATTGCTGGGAGAAATATCAGTAACCTCAGGTATGCAGATGACATCACCCTTATGGCAGAAAATGAAGAGGAACTAAAAAGCCTTTTGATGAAAGTGAAAGATGAGTGAAAAAGTTGGCTTAAAGCTCAACATTCAGAAAGCGAAGATCATGGCATCTGGTCCCATCACTTCATGGCAAATAGATGAGCAAACATTGTCAGACTTTATTCTTTTGGGCTCCAAAATCACTGCAGATGGTGATTGCAGCCATGAAATTAAAAGACGCTTACTCCTTGAAAGAAATTTATGACCAACGTAGATAGCATATTAAAAAGCAGAGATATTACTTTGCCAACAAAGTTTCATCTAGTCAAGGCTGTGATTTTTCCAGTGGTCATGTATGGATGTGAGATTTGGACTGTGAAGAAAGCTGAACACCGAAGAATTGATTTTTGAACTGTGGTGCTGAGAAGACTCTTGAGATTCCCTTGGACTGCAAGGAGGTCCAACCAGCCCATCCTAAAGGAGATCAGTCCTGAGTGTTTGTTGAAAGGACTGATTCTCCTGCTGAAACTCCAATATTTTGGCCACCTCATGGGAAGAGTTGAGTCATTGGAGACCCTGATGCTGGGAGGGATTGGGGGCAGGAGGAGAAGGAGACGGCCTACGATGAGATGGCTGGATGGCATCACCGTCTCAATGAACATGAGTTTGAGTGAACTCCAGGAGTTGGTGATGGACATGGAGATCTGGCGTGCTGCAGTTCATGGGGTTGCAAAGTGTTGGGCATGACTGAGTGACTGAACTGAACTGAACTCAGAAGTTTGTAAAGCATTCTCAAATTGAGATTTATTAATAGGTAGTACAATTTTATGAGGATTGGGGCCAATTAGAACTCTAGTTCTATTTCTTCTGTTGATAATTATTAGAGCAATCAAATCAAGTGTAAGTGACCTTGTCCCTCTAAATGGGCATATATCCATTCTATCGGGTGTTCTTGCTGGGTAAGAAGTCCTGTAGGGGAGTGGCGAGAGGGCAGTATAAATAACTGTAGAGGTAACTCAAGTTTAGTATGAGTAAGAAATTGCTTTTTCAATTTATTTTGTATTAAGCAGAGTTCTCGTGTCTTTTGGGAGAGTGAATGAGGGCTCTTTAAATCAGGATCTTTTTTTAAAGTGTTAAATAAATTAGTCAGTTGATAATTTGCAATGCTCAAAGAAGGTGTAATCCAGTTTATATTGCCTAAAATTTTTTGAAAAATAATTCAAGGTTGATTTATCAACATGAATCATTATCAGTTGGGGAGTGATATGTTGTCTATAACAATAAATCCCAAGTAATGGTAAGGTGTAGAGGTTTGAATCTTTTCAGGGGCAATGATTAATCTAGAATCTTTTTAAGTATTGTTGAGCTATGTCAAACATCTGCTGAGTTTCTGAAATAGAAGGAGTTGAAAACAATATATCATCCATATAGTGAGTAACAAGAAAGTTAGGAAGTTGTTTTCTCACAGGTTCAAGAGCTTTGGCTACATAATATTGATGCCTGGTGGGAGAATTCATCATTCCTTGAGGCAGTACAGTCCGTTGATACCATTTGTGAGGTCCGATATGATTAGGATAAGGGAGAAAGAAAGCAAATCTCTCTCAGTCTAGAGGGTGTAAAGGTATAATAAAAAAGCAATGCTGCAAATCTATAATAATAATATGCTAGTTTTGAAGAATAGTGGTAGGTGATGGAATTCCTGTTTGCAATGCACTCATAGGTTTCATAGATGCATTAACTTTTCAAAAGTCTGTTAAAAGACGCCATTTGTTAGATGTCTTCTTTATCACAAAAATGGGAGTATTTCAAGGAGAACAAGATTTCTCAATATGCTTTAATTTCAATTGTGTGTCTCTAAGTTCCTTAGTCGGAGAAGGCAATGGCACCCCACTCCAGTACTCTTGCCTGGCAAATCCCATGGACGGAGGAGCCTGGTGGGCTGCAGTCCATGGGGTCGCTAAGAGTCGGGCACGACTGAGCGACTTCACATTCACTTTCCACTTTCATGCATTGGAGAAGGCAATGGCAACCCACTCCAGTGTTCTTGCCTGGAGAATCCCAGATACAGAGGAGCCTAGTGGGCTGCCATCTCTGGGGTCACACAGAGTCGGACACGACTGAAGTGACTTAGCAGCAGTAGCAGCAGCAAGTTCCTTAGTAGCCTCTAATTTCTCTTTTGTAATGTGCCACTGCTCTGTCCAAATAGGCTCATCATTTTTCCAAGTTATTTTAATAATTGTATTGTTTGTTAAATGAGCAGTGGCCCCTAGGAAAAATATGGAATATATATTTGAGTTTTCATTGCATAATTAAATCTCTTCTTGTTAAATTAAGGGGTGCCTCTATCACATAAGTTTGTAATGTTGCAGGCTGGCCTTCTGGTCCCTCATATGGATATATGTGGACACTTTGATAAACCTCTTGTACTTAAGTTTGAGATACTCCTGCAATTTGGCAAGAAATTCTTTGTAAAGGCCAAGACTTGGGCCATAAATGTTTGGAAATAATGGTAATATTGGATCCAGTATCAAGAAGACCAGAAAATCTTTTGCCATTAATTTTGATATTTATATTTGGTCATGCATATTCAGATACTATCGATGTCCATAAGGATCACTTTTCATCTGTACTACTAAATCCACCTGTCCATATATCATTAGAGGAGTTAATAGAAATGTAAGGTAAAAAAAGTAATTGGGCAATTTTGTCCCCTTTTTTTGAATTGTCATAGTATCTGAGATGACATCATAATTTGATTTTTTAAAATAATCTGAATAAATTATTTTAAGATGAATAGTAATTTCCTTAGAAGTGAGACTAGATTGGCCAAGTATAAGGCCAAAGGTTTGTGGGAATAAGGGTCCATAAAGTCTGGTAGGTATTTTAGAAGGGACTGTTTGAGGAAAAAGAAGAAAATCATTTAGGTCTGGTGTATTGATGGCAGCACTGTCAGATGTTGAAAGTTTGAGGGAAAAGATGGAGTTTGTCCCTGGTTTTTGTTGATGGGGCCCGGGAAGTTTCCATTTTTGAGTTTTCTAAAACAGGATTCCCTTCAACATCATACTTAGATTGACATTTTTTAGCCCAAAAAGCTCACTGACCAATTAGCCTTTAGCAATTTTATCCAAGGACAGCGACACACTGAGACACACATAAATGTAAATCTGGATAGACAGAGAACTCACAGTTTTTCATTTACAATTTAAAATATCTCTTTGTCTTTTTTTTTTTTTTTTTTTTTCTTTTTTGGCTTGAAGTTTGACAAGTTTGCTCATGGCAGGAGTCTCAGACAAAGTGGGCTGTGTATCTCAAGGACATGATAAGGGTTCACTTCAGAATTTTTTTTCCAGGCATGTGTTTGTTTTTCGAGTAGAATTAGAGCTCCAATAAAAAGTATTTCTACAAGCCATGGTGAACAGTGTCACCGGATTTGTGATCTTTGAAGGAGACAATTTAATTCTGGGACCAAAGATCGGTTTCAGTCACTCAGAGCTTTGCGTGAAAAATTATATTTGAAGTTACAGGACAGAGAAAGCTTTTGACATAGACATCAGAAGGGGGTAGGAGAGTACCCCTTTATGACATCTACAGCACTGTATCTGAGGTTTTACTGAATCAAATTGTCCCAATCTCAAGGACATGATAAGGGTTCACTTCAGAATTTTTTTTCCAGGCATGTGTTTGTTTTTCGAGTAGAATTAGAGCTCCAATAAAAAGTATTTCTACAAGCCATGGTGAACAGTGTCACCGGATTTGTGATCTTTGAAGGAGACAATTTAATTCTGGGACCAAAGATCGGTTTCAGTCACTCAGAGCTTTGCGTGAAAAATTATATTTGAAGTTACAGGACAGAGAAAGCTTTTGACATAGACATCAGAAGGGGGTAGGAGAGTACCCCTTTATGACATCTACAGCACTGTATCTGAGGTTTTACTGAATCAAATTGTCCCATACCAGTTAACATTTTAAAAGTAATTTGGTTTTGGGGAGCACCAGCTTGAGCATTAAAATTGACACGATCTTGAGCCACATCATGAAACTACATTATCTATTAAAGATATTGTCCTGGTTTAAGAAGAGCTTTTATCAAAATTTTCCAATAACAAGAAAAAAATTTCTAATAGAAGATGTGATAATGTTTAGAAGTTCTTTAGTGAAAGGTGAATGAGGGCCATACATAGTTACAGCCTTTTTCATTTGATGCATGTGAGAAAAATCAATGTTTTCATATTGAAGTATTATTCGTCCTTGAGCATTAACATTTCTTAACACAGAAAAGCAAAAAAAAATCTTTGGCTTCAGAGACTCGAGATTGTAAAGCCAGTAAATCAGAAAGCATTTGTCTTGAAGGAGAATGAGTGGATTGTCTGTTTTCATAAATATGGGTGTGTGTTAGGGGCTTATCATTGTCATAAAAAAAAACTATTTTTGGCTTTAGTGTCAAAGAGAGCATCAGAAGAATCATCATCAAATTCATCTTGTCCTCAAATTGAGGCGACCTTTGGTTTCGTGCCCATTACAAGAGGAGAGGGAGTGCTTGGGACAGCCGGAGCAGGGATAGTGGGAAAGTTTGAAAACATTTTATGTTGCTCTAATTGGTCCTTTTTTAAAGTCTCATCATCTAATTCATGTTCATATAATGAGCATTCCACTTGTTGAAATATCAGGAGAGCTAGAATTGCCTTGAAATGGCAAAATCATGGTTTTAATGAGGGTCCATAAGGGCCAGAAATCTATTGGAATATTTTCTCCCCATCTTGCAGCTTGTTCAACATTTTCTTTAACCCAGTTCCAAATTTCTACATCAAAACTGCCTTCATCAGGGAACCAGGGATTGTATCCAACCACTGTTTGGAGATAAGCCTCTAGAAACCGAAAGTCCTTGAACCTTAAATAAATGATGAAGTAGTAAAGTAGTGGGGCTTTCCAGCTGTTTGTCCCATAACCCCGCACTTACCGACCTCCATAGGTCCTAACAGTCACTCCGTCTGCTTGTCAAGGGCTTTCACCAGGTCTCTGTTCATGTGTCAACTGTTACGGTCTTCACAGACTGGGACCTAGGTACTGAAGTCGATGAGAAGAAGGACACAGGGGACCCAAGTCTCCAGTGAAACAAGGGTACTTTATTTGCAGAAACGCATGCTTATATATCTTCAATAAAATGATCACTCAGCCATTAAAAAGAATGAAATTCCACCAGCTGCAGCAAAATTGATATTCCTTTAAGTAAAAGGTCACTGAAGAGAGTCACTGAAGGGAGTCACTGAAGGGAGTCCAAGCAGATGCTCTTTCCCATATCTCAGTCCTGAGAACTGCATGAAGCTCTACTTATTCCTGTTTTCCAGGAAGTGATAAGGAACAGAGAGTCCCTGAGAAATGGCACACAAAGGAGGAAGACAACATATTGGATCCCTTAAAATTGAACGTCTCCTGACAACCAGTCATAATGAATTAGGGGCGTATCCTACCCCCCAGTATAACCTCATCTTAAATAATTACATATCAATGACCCTATTTCTAAATTAAGTCATATTCTGAAATATTGTGGATTTAAAGTTCAGTATTTAAATTTTAAGGAGAATTAAATTTGGGGAAGAAATTAAAACTAGCATAACAAAGTCAATACATAACAAGTAGGACATAATTATAATAGCTACGATGCATTTACTGTGTTCCAAGTCCTATGCTAAAATATTTCTATGGAGTATCTTATTTAATTCATAAAAACCATTGTAAAGTACTGTTAATTCCAATTTCTTATAAATGAAATACTGAGGCTCAGATAGCTAGAAGTCAAATTGGCAAATAACTGAGCCAAGATTGAAACCCAGGTAAAGTTACAAGAACATCTACTATTAACCACTTCTAAAAACCTAATGGTATACATTCCTTTTGAACAATAATGCAATGGACTGTCCATTTATTCCTTCAGAAATCCCTGCTGTTCTGTGCATATGAGGAAATGGCTATACTATCCAAAGATGATGTTCTTTGGGTCATTTGTAGTGATGTGGATAAACCTAGAGTCTGTCATACAGAGTAAAGTCAGAAAGAGAAAAACAAATATTGTATATTAAAGCATGTATATGGAATCTAGAAAAAGGGTACTGATGAACATATTTGCAAGGCAGGAATAGAGATGTATATATAGAGAATGAACTTGTGCACACAATGGGGGAAGGAGAGGGTGGAATAAATTGAGAGAGTTATATTAACATATATACACTACCACATGTAACATGGATAGATAGTGGGAAGCTGCTGTATAATACAAGAATCTCAGCTTGGTGCTCTGTAATGTCCTCGAGGGAGGATGGGAAATGAGATGAAGACTCAAGAGGGAGGGGATATATGTATACTTATAGTTGGTTCACATTGTTGTATGGCAGAAATTAACACACCATTATAAAGCATTTATCCTCCAAATAATAAATTCAATTAAAAATTGAAAAAAAAAGTAATATACACTGCTTTGTAACATTTTTTTTTGTACCCTATGGATTATATAAATTTCCAACTGGGATACATGCTCCTCTAGGTCAGGGATTGTGACTTCTACTTATTTTCTATGCTCCACAGAGACTAGCACAGTGTTGATTCTCAATAACTAGTTGTTTAGAAAAGTAAACCAGGATACAAATTGTCATGACTAATTTCTCTTCAATAGATAAATGTTTCCTTTAAAAATCACAGAAAACTAAGTCAGCGCCAGCAATTATCATAAAGTTAGTGCTAATACCTGTCTTGCTATATCTCACTGTTTGCTGAACCAGGGTAGGCAAAGTGTGAGTGGGAAAACCTGAATAAAATTCAAGGAGTCATGGAAACTTCAGACATATTTATTCCCTCTTGACTAGCACAGAAGGCACATGGTATTCTCTCCTCTTGTGGTTGACCCAGAGGACACAGCCACAACCTGGCCATAACACAGCCATAACAGAGCCATAATGAAGCTGCAAGGGATTTTTTCAGGTGAAGCTTATATATGCCTATAGAACAAAAGTGGCCCATGGCCAAGAGAGTGTGCATGTGCAGCACTATAAGTGATCTCAGCTGTTACATACCCATGTATTTATTAGACGTGGGGCCAGAGCAAGAGGCCATGGAGTGAGAGAGCCTGACCACCGCCATCTTTGCTAATGTGCTCTTTCCCAAATACATTTTTTTAAACCATGGTCTCTCTATTCAAGGCTTTATAATTTATTGAGTTTGGAACCTTAAACTATGGTTTCACCACTGATAAATAATGAGGTATTGAGTTACCTAAGATATGTATCAATTGCTCTTTGACTTGGATGTTTAAACAGGTACTTTTTTAAAGAAAAAATTTCATCTTTTTATTGCAGAATATCAAGTGAAATGTGGGTTTATCATTTTTCAGTTATAGTAATGATTAGAAATTTTATCTTCAAATTACTGTTACTTTCATCATGAAGTTGTCACGAGGGTAAGGTTGATATGAATCAGACAAAAGAAAAAAAAGGCATTTAAAAAATCTTAAAATTCATTTGGATTTTAGTGTTAGTGATTCCATTAATATGTTTAAATATATACAAATCATATTTTAAAGCCTCATTTTCTCTACCTGTGAAGAGAGACTACTACCAGCTGCCTTGCATGATTCAAAGTGATTTTAAATGATAAAGCATATTATACACAGAAGAAATTAACAAGATTGCTTCATTAAACCCATCTCTAATATTTCAAGTCTTTAAGGTAATCATCTAATTTTTAAAGGTAACGTTGACATCAAAGAATAGTAATATTGGAAGGAAAAGCACCTGAATTTGTGCTTTAAAATATCACACCTAAGCTCCATCTGGAAAGAGTTGCTTATATCAAGTTCACATTCACAAATACCTGGTAGAGGGAAAGAAATTGCCCATTAATTCTTGGGTGTACTGTATTTCCTTATGGAAAAGATGATAAGTCATCTACTCAGGTCTTAAATATGTGTCTCAGTCATAAAGAGGAAGATGCACACACTTGAATGACTCCATGAAGTTGAGGGCCAGACTCTTCTATAATTTGAAGTAAAGGGAAGGACTCTCAAGGATATTATTCTGAGCATTACTTTGTGGTGATACAGATTGAAAAAGGATAATAGCACTTATGTCAGATATGCAATTAAAAATATTGCCCTGTTTAGTCCCCAAAATTCAGGAAAATAGACAAATAGATGTTAAAATAATACAAATATATATATTTGGCATTTCCAAAGCCACTGTCTACTTGTCTTTCTCAAAATCTCTACTGGCAGAATACAAATTATTATCCCACTTGACAAAAAGGGACAGATAAAGACCAGAGAGGAAAAATGACTTGAAATTCAACATAGCAAGCTAATGGCAGAACAGATCTAAATCTTACTTACGTTAGAAGCAGATTTATCTCAACCTCTATTTAGAAAACAAATTTCTAGAGGAATTACTGAATTGTAGTGTTGAAAAGAGTGCAAAGGCCTAAGGAATTTCATCCCTTACCACAATTGAACCTCAAATCCTTGGCAATATTCTGTTTTCACCTTTCTGAAGTTCTCAGGAAGATCTCAAAAAATATTAAGCATTTTTTCTTCTCTTGCACATAAAATCAGAAGACTAAAAAAAAGAAAGAAATTTTGTGGTTGTGTTCCTGAAGAGGTACCATGTGTGTATGTTCCGTGTATTCCTGCCTCAGTATTATTTTTCTGAAAACAGTGCCTATTTTCCTCTTCATGGTGGTATTGTCTATCCATAAATTCCTCTCAACATGGACCTAATTTAAACCATCTTTTGGTTCAGCAAAATAGCCCTTTGTTTTTCATCATTTTAATCTCCCATTTTAAAACTGAATAAAGAAAAAATAGCAATGTAATTTTCTTCGGAATATTTCTTGCTTGAAAGATTAGAAAAAATATTTGGAATTAATTCCAAACTTCTTTGGACCAAAGAGAGATCATAACCATATGGCATATTAGTAGAGTAATTATATAGTTCTTAATCAAGCTAGAGAAATTTGAGAGTGAAAGATGACACTAATCATACAGAACACCTTGAGAAAATAGGCATAAATTGAGACTCTCATTCTACATGTAAATGAATATAAACCTAGTAAGACCATATTTAGACAGAGTCCTGAGAGTATGTGTTCATGATCATATTTGGAGATTTCATTCCTTTAAGAATCTAAGAAAAGTGATGAACATTTCTCTCTGAAGACTGAAAATAGGGTGATATGAACAAAATTTTAGACTATGTGGTGATAAACAAAAGCTCACAGATCTAAAGTTGCTCACTATTTTTTTTTTTGTTTTTTAATAAAAATTTGCTAGAACACAGCCATACCCAGTGTGAATTGTATATGGCTACTTTTGCAGTATGACAGCAGAGTGATTGCAACATAGACCTACAGGTTGCAAAGTTAAAAACATCTATTTGTCATGAGAAAATGTTTACTGACTTAAAGAAGATAATTATATGATTAATATTATTATTTATAATAAATACTGGGCTAACACTCAATTGTTGTTTCTGTTCACTCCCTAAGTCGTTTCTGACTCTTTGAAACCCTTTGGAATGCAGCATGACAGGTTTCTTTGTCCTTTACTATCTCCCAGAGTTTGCTCAATCATGTCCATTGAGTTGGTGATGCTACCATCTCATCCTCTGTCGTCCTCTTCTCCATTTACCTTCAATCTTTCCTAACATCAGGGCCTTTTCCAAGGAAACATCTCTTCACTTCAGATGGCCAAAGTATTGGAGTTTCAGCTTCAACATCAGTCCTTTCAGAGAATATTCAGAATTGAGTTCCTTTAGAATTGATTTGTCTGATCTCCTTGTAGTCTAAGAGACTCCCAAAATCTTCTCCAGCACCACAATTTGAAAGCATTATTTCTTCAGCACTCAGCTTTCTTTATGGTCCAAACCTCACATTCATACATGGCTACTGAAAAAATCATACCTTTGACTATATGGACCTTTGCCGACAAAGTGATATCTTTGTTTTTTATTATCCTGTCTGGGTTGTTATATTTTCCCTCCCGCCTCCCCAAGGAGAAAGTGTTTTTTAATTTCATGGCTGCAGTTACTGTCCACAGTGATTTTGGAGACCAAGAAGAGAAAATTTGTCACTATTCTATTTTTTCCCCCTTCTATTTGCCATGAAGTAATGTGACCAGATGCTATGATCTTAGATTTTTGAATGTTTAATTTTAAACCAGTTTTTTATTCTACTTTTTCAACCTCATCAAGAGGCTATTTAGTTCCTCTTCACTTTCTGCCATTGGACTGGTTATCATTTGCAAATCTGTCGTTGTTGATATTTCTCCCAGCAATCTTGATTCCAGCTTGTGACTCACTCAGCCTGGCATTTTGCACGATGCACTCTGAATAAAAGTTAAGTAATCAGGGTAATAATACACAGCATTGCATATTCCTCTCTCAGTTTTGAACTAGTCAGTTGTCTGGTGTAAGGTTCTAACTGTTGCTTCTTGATTGTCATATGGGTATATTAAGAAACAGAGATGTGGTCTAGTATTTCCATCTGTATAAGAATTTTCCAGTTTGTTGTCATCCACACAGTCAAAGTCTTCCATGTTTCTCTGGAATTCCTTTGCTCTCTCCGTAATTGAGTGGATTTTGGCAATTCGATCGCTGGTTCCTCTGCTTTTTCTAAACCCAGCTGGTCATATGGAAGTCCTCAGTTCATATTCTGCTGAAGCCTAGCATGAAGAATTTTGAGCATAACCTTACTGGCATTTGAAATGAGTACAATTGTCTGGTAGTTTGAACATTCTTTAACGCTGCCTCCTTTGGGATTGGAATGAACACTGAATTTTTCTAGTCCTGTAGCCACTGTTGAGTTTTCCAAATTTGCCAACATATTGAGTTCAGCACTTTAATGACATTATCTTTTATTGTTTTAAATTTTAAATAGCTCAGTTGGAATACCATCATCTCTACTGGCTTTCTTTGTAGTAATGCTTCCTAAGGCCCACTTGACTTCACACCCCAGGATATCTGGTTCCAGGTGAGTGATCCAACCATCACATTATCCGAGTCATGGAGACCTTTTCTGAATACTTCTGTGTATTCTTGCAACCTTTTCTTAATATCTTATGTTTCTGTTAGGTCCATACCATTTCTGTACTTTATTATGTCCATTTTGCATGAAATGTTCCCTTGCTATCTCTAATTTTCTTGAAGAGATCTCTAGTCTTCCCCCATTCTATTGTTCTCAAATTTGAAGGAAAATCTTGCTGGATAGAATATTTTTGGTTATAGGTTCTTCCCTTTCATCACTTTAAATATGTCATGACATTCCCTTCTGGCTTGTAGAGTTTCTATTAATAAATCAGCTAATAGCCTGATGGGAGTTCCCTTATATATTATTTGTCATTTTTACCTTGCTGCTTTTAATATTTTAACTCTTTATTTTTAAAAATTTTTTT